>WOXC01008190.1:0-564730 GCA_011680675.1 Gymnobelideus leadbeateri | reverse complement strand
AATGTGCTGGAGGTCTTTCTCAGGAACTCATGACATAGAGCATCTGACTGTTGGAAGAGTTCAAATTATTCTACAGTTTTCAATTAATTACACAACACTACACCCTTGAGGATGGATATTATCATTGTTTCATTTCATTGTTATTTTATAGCTGCTATTAACCATCATGAGAAACACATATCAGTAAGTATATAAGGAAATGTTAGAGTATTAGCCATGGTCATTATCCAATTCTTGAAAAGTAGGGCAACACTTTTTAAAAGCCCACCAAATAACATTAGTAATTAAAGACACTCAGAATAGCACTGCATTATTTAAATGCTCTAGGTCTGGGATGTCTTCAGATGATGACTACAAATATACAGCAGTTTTACAACCCAGGGAAAAGAATGTATGAAAAACAAATGGAACTGAATGTTTTATTCTTTCCCAATAAAAAAATGAAAAACTTTTCTATAAATGAAATAGTTTCATTAAGAAAATCTGTTCCTTATAGAGAGAATCATGGGGAATAAAAAGGACAGTTTTGATTTTTGTTATTATTGTTCAGTCATGTCCAACTCTTCATGATCCCATTTGAAGTTTTCTTGGTAATGGTTTTCCATCTCATTTTACAGATGAAAAAAACTAAGAAAACTACAGAAAAAAACAACAACAACTGAGCAAACAGGGTTAAGTGACTTGCCCAGAGTCTCACAGATAGTAAATGTCTGAAGCTGAATTTTAACTTAGATTTCCCTGAATCCAGGCCTGGTAATCTATCCATCATGCTACCTCGTTGCCCTAATTTTGATTACATGAAATTAAAAAGGTTTTACACAAATAAAATCAATGCATTCAAAATTAGAAGGAAAGCAGGAAACTGGGGGGAAATTTTTTATAACAAATTTCTCTTCTAAAGGTCTCATTTCTCAAATATGTAGGGAACTGAGTCAAATTTTTTAAAAGCCGTTCCCCAATTGACAAATCATCAAAAGATATGAATAGACAGTTCTTAGAAGAAGAAATCAATACTTTCTATAATCATATGAAAAAAATGCTCAAAAACTATGAATTAGAGAAATGCTCATTAAAACAACTCTGAGGCAACACCTCACACCTATTAGATTGGCTAACTGAAGGAAAAGGAAAATAACAGATGCTAGAGGGGATGTGGAAAGACAAAGACACTAATGCACTGTTGGTGAAGTTGTGAACTGGTCAAACCATTCCAGAAAGCAATTTGGAACTATACCTAAAGGGTTATCAAACTGTGCATACCCTTTGACCCAGCAATAGCACTAGTAGGTCTGTATCTCAAAGAGATCAAATAAAAAGGAAAAGGGCCTATATGTACAAAAAATATTTATAACAGCTCTTTTTTTGTGTTTTTGTTGATTTTTTTTGCTTTTTTTTTTTTTTTTTTTTTTTTTGCTTTTTGGAGGGGGTAGTGCAGGGCAATTGGGGTTAAGTGACTTGCACAAGGTTACACGCTAGTGTGTCAAGTGTCTGAGGCCGGATGTGAACTCAGGTCCTCCTGACTCCAGGGCAGGTGGTCTATTCACTGTGCCTCCTAGCCACCGCTATAACAGCTTTTTTTGTGATGGTAAAGGATTGGAACTTAAGGGGATACCCATCAATTGGAGACTGGCTGAATAAGTTGTGGTGTGTGATTGTGATGAAATACTATCGTACTATAAGAAATAATGAGTAGGATGGTTTCAGAAAAACCTGTTAAGACTTAAATGAATTGATACAAGGTGAAGTGAGCAGAACCAGAAGATTGTACACAGTTAACAGCAGCACTGTAGCAATAATAAACTGTGAAAGACTTAGGTACTCTTGATGGGGTCCTAGTGATGTATATATGTCTGTAGTATCAATCTGTAACATCAGTTTGTAAATGGGGTGCTTTGGGATCTATGTCTGTAAAATCAATTTGTAAAAGCAGTCTGTAAGATCACATTTCCACCCCCCAGCCTCAGAGCATTGACTCTGCCCCTTCCCCCTTCCAGCACTCTGCCCAGCAACAACTCATGACCTGTTTATCTCTGCTTGAAACAATAAGTTATGTAAATGTTATCTCCCTTAGTTAGAGTGGCCAGCCCCACCAGAAATTCTTCAATACCTTATCTATAGGGTAATTCCTTAGTCAATTATATACCCACACTGTCTCTGATGACCTTGGTGGGTGGCAGACTGGGCACTCTTTAGTGACGTATCAGGCCTAGAACCACACCTCCAGCTAGCCCCGCTTGAGCTATTTCCCAGTGAATCATGGGCAATACACCTGCGCAGTTGATATTAAAAGTGTATGGTCCTTTGAGCACTGACCACTCCTTAACTCCTCCCTGATCCCACCCTTACTCACCTAGTTAGCATAATTGACCCCTTAAAATTATGTCTGCGGCCTGAGTTTGCAGGTTCCATAAGAATCTAGCCCGCTGTTCTCTACAGCGTAACGTAACAATAAACTTTACAATTTCGGCTTCAAAGTCTGCTTGAGCCTGGTGAATTCCTTCCAGACTGGATGCCAGGAGAGGTATCCCTGGCAGAACCACTTACCCTCCCCCCCTCCTTATCACCCTTCCCTCTTCACTCTGATCAATACAGTGATCCAAGACAGTTCCAAAGGACCCATGATGAAAAATGCTATCCACCTCTATAGAGAGAGAACTGATGAACTCTGAATACAGATTGAAGCATACTTTTTAAACTTTATTTCTTAGAGGATTTTTTGTGTGTATGTTTTGTTTTGCAGCATGGCTAATATGGAAATATGTTTTACATGACCACAAGTATAATCAATATTATATTGCTTGCCTTCTTGATGGGTAGGGAGAGACTTGAGGGAGGGAGTGAATTTGGAATGCATAATTTCTTAAAATGAATGTTAATTTTTACATGTAATTGGGAAATATTTAATGAAATTTCTTATATAGCTATGTGCATGTGTTTCCTATGTATATGTGGGTTTATCTATGAAATGAGGAGGGGGGTGGTTTCAGAAAAACCTGTATAAAGTGATGTAGAACGAAGTGAGCAGAACCAGATCATTGTATACAATTAACAGCAATAATGTAACAACAGCAACTGTGAAAGACTTAGCCACTCTGATCAACATACAATGATCCAAGACAATTCCAAAGGGCCCATGATGAAAACTGCTATCCACCTCCATCGAGAGAAATGAAGAATTCTGAGTGCAAATTGTTCGTGTAATTTTTTTCACTTTCTTTATTTTTCTTGCTTTTATTTTTGCAACATGGCTAACAGAAAAATGTTTTCACATGCATAATTGATATATTGCTTGTCTTCTCAATGGGCGAGGGAGGGGCTTGAGGGATGGAATTTGGAACTCAAAAAATGTTTTTTAAGTGAATGTTAAAGATTAAAAAAATTTTTTAAAGGAAATGTGTCATGGAATGCTGCTGGGGAGGAGGAGGCGGGGGGGGGGGTTCCGTGTGTACGTGCGTGCGTGCATGCGTGCGCGTGTGTGTGTCTTACAGAAGGGACAAGGAAAGGAAGTGCGTAATGCAGGAAACCCGCACGAGTTCCAGACACTAGAGGGCAGCAGCTTGTCTCTTTCCAGGGGTCCCTAACCAGTTGCGGCAGAATCATCTTTTCCCCAGCAGCAAGTCACATGATCTGGGCTGGGAGGGAGAAGAAGGGGAACAATGGCGTCTGTAAGCCTTGGGAAGAGCAGGAAGGGGAAAACCAAACCCTGCGCTCTCCTTCTAGCCCAGTTATTATTATCGGGATTTCTCCCAAGTAGCCATGCTTGTAGCGAGAACGCATATTCTTTAAAACAACACGCTGTACGTCTTCGTGAAGCTTTTTTCTAATGACGACATGCTATATAAAATGGGAGTGGGAAGGGAGGGCTCGTAAATTGAGCAGATGATGGAAGGATCTCCCTTTGCCTTTCTCAGTCCTGCCCCCCACTCAGGCTGCCCTTGGAGACGCAGCCTCTGCCAGCCCGCACTGCCCACTCATTGCCTTCATTCCACCCTCGTACAAAAGCGCGTCATTAACTTGGTTCCCTGCGCCTTAGATTCCAAGTCTCTCTCCCTTAATCAGGATGCTTTCTTCTTTCCTTTTATTATTGCTCTCTACACCTTCTTTGAAAACATCACAGACTAAAGCACTTATCCTGGGTTTTTATCCTGCAACTGAAAGTTATACACAGAGCTGGAATATAGTTCCTATGTGGATCAAAAGCTTGCCTTTTCTTCTTTCCTGTAGTTTTGGTTACATTACAGATGCGATACGTAGTTTCCTACTGAAGATTAATAACGACATTTCCAATATGTAGATTAATTCCTTCAACAACAGACATAGAATAGAGTCTAAAATAATATTTTGAGTTTCAGATGGGCTAACTACTATTATGTTCAAGAGACTCAAAGACGGTGAGGTTTTTTGTTTGTTTGTTTATTTCTTTGTTGTTTTTTAAAGCTTGTCTCTTAATAGGCAGGACTAGATTTAGGAACCAGACCTTGACAGTCCCTGGTTTTAATTCATTCCCAAAATAAAGGTAGGTTCCAGACAAGTCAGAGCTGCGATATAAATTATTTTAAGCAGAAAATATAAACCTGCCTCAGCCACATAAATAAAACAAGCAAAGGCAAAATTAATCTAAGGTCTGTGTTAATGTGGCATTAACCAAAATCAAAGCTTCTTTTTGTGGCTTGTGTGCCAAATTCCTGCCCTGTGAATGAAGTAGGAAGAATGGGTCCATTGATGTTACCCTGAGAATTTTTCCCACCCCTATTTTTGTTACTCTCAATCTTTTAGGTGGGAGAGTAGCAGGAATTTGTGAAACAGTAGAATCAATCAGTATGAAAATTTCAATAAGCCAGACTGCTCTAATTGCAACGGTGTGTCTGGAATAAAAGAAATGCTGCAGATTGGATATGTTTGCGACATTGTATGTGGCTAGAACTGGAGATCACAGCCAAGGCTTCCTCTTTCTTTCTGTATGTCTGTTTCTCTTCCTGCCTGCTCACTGGTGAGACCTTAGGCAAGTCAATGAAAGAATCTATGATTGCCCAGTCTAAGACCTGTTTCTCAGAGGTTTCCTGAGCTTTAATTAATTACAGTTTACACAAATACAGTGAGGTTCCAAGATGAAAGAGGCTATAGGAATGACAAAGCCACAGGGAGAAAATGATGCTTTTTCTCAGACTTTTTTCAAGGGACTAAGCTTAAAAGGAGTGTCTTTGGTTCCCACTCTCCAAAAGGTATTTTTAACTCCTATGCCACATTCAAAACTGCATAGCTATTCTTTTCCCTAACAGACAATCAAACTATCATGTGACCAGAATTAGATAAATGAGGACTTTCCAGAAGTTCAAAACATCTTTGACCCAAAAGCAAGGAACTTAGAGAATTCTCCTTCTCCTTTATTATCTTTCCCTTTTAAGGTCCCATGTAACACTCCACCCATTATGTGACGAAGGTCAGGACCGTATTTACAAAAAGAAAACTCCACCTAGGGAAGATGCTCCCTTCCCCCAACAAGGGAGATAAGTTAATGCCTTCAAACCTTTCTCTAGCAAGGAACCTACCCTTTATTGTCCTTATATATCATCCCTGACTATCTTTAGTCTGGGGTTCCTCTGCTTTTACTTAGTTTTGGCGAAAACACTAGGGAAGTTTTTCTTCATATTCAACTAAAGCATAGAAACATACATGAGCACTTTTGATTGCTTCTCCATTCTTACTCTTCCCAAGTTAAGCTACTTTTGATTTCGTGTACTATAGGTCTAACAATGCTGCCCATTATATTTATCAAAAATCTTTCCTGCCAGAACCTGTTTATTATAGCCCTATCCACATCTCATCCTTCTTGCTTTTGACCTTCTGTATTCTTGATCTTATGTTCTCAAGTCTGTGTATAATAAATATTATAGCTAGGAATTAACGTTTAGTTAACAACTTTTTAAGTATAAGCCCACAAAAATTCCTTTAACTTTTAGAAATTTAACCAAATAAAAATGTCTTTTTCACTTAGCAAACTCCCAGTCTGATAGATGGTAAACAATATACGTTTTATTGTAGCATGTGTTTCCAAATTGTACAACACTCTAGAAATAGAACCTGGCACATAGTAAGAACTTAATAAATGCTGTTGTCTACTTTCAAACCCTACTGTAACTTCTACAATCTTTTATGCTTGAGAATATTTTGATAACTATTTTTGACACCTAAAATTAGTATGGAGATGCTGATAAAATTTTACTAACATGAATGGGAAGGGTGACATTGTTGAAGAGAAAGAAAATAGGGCAAACTCTAAGATTTCCTCCATAACTTAGTGAGGACCAACCAGAAAACTGGCTAATGTATTTTTTTTGTTGTTCTGACCTGTGATTTCATCAATAGAGAGAACTACCATTAAAGAAATTTCAAATCCCAATTTAAATATGCAGCTATTATGCAATTTATCCTCTTAGAGAATTGTCTGTGGAACTGAGAAGTTAAGTGACTTACCAATGTTACTCTGCTAGCACATGTCAGAGGTGAGATTTCAACACAGGCACAATTCCAGTGCTGGCTCTCCATCCACTAATCAGGTTGCCTCAACATGCTTAGTTGATCCTGAAATTGATCCAAGATTACTCTTATAACTTTTAAAAAAACAACTTTTTTTGTTATTCTGAACTTGAAAAACATTTAACAGATTAATATTTCCATATATACAGAATAGGAAAAGGCTGTACATGAAGCCCTGAATCTATCCTATGCAATTTGCTTTTTTAAACTTCAACTTACAAGTTTCAAAGCTGTCCTGATTGTCTTTTTTTCCTATTAAACCTCCTCTGTTCTCTTCTGTGTGTTTTTTAAATGTTCTATTACTCTTTCTTTCTTTCTTTCTTTTTTTACACCATTATCACTAATCTCCCTCTACCTCCTAAAGTAAGCAAAACAAATCCACACATCAGCCATGTCCAAAAATGTATATCTCAGTCTTGACCTCCACTCTTCCATCTCTCTATCAGGTGCTGAGTAATATGTTTTGTCATTGGTCTTCTGGAATATGGTTAGCCATTACATCAATGAGTCTTTCAAAACTGATTTTTTTTTTATAATATTGTTACTGTAGATATAGTTCTCTTGTTTCTGCTCATTCTATGCATTGGTTCCCAAGTTCCTCTGAAAAAATCCTTTTCAACATTCTTATTCACATATCATATTTTGTTCAGCCATTCCCCAATTAATGGGTACCTATCTTTAGTACCTAATTCTTTGTTTAGCAACTATTTGCTAATTTAAGATCACTACTGCAATAAATGATTACTTAAAATATACCTAAACCTTACTGAATACTCAAGATGAATAAAAGAGACACAGGTGTTGGCAAAATGTATCAAAATATAATAACATTACAGTCTCATCCTTAAAAGAGTCCCAAGTAAAACATTTAGCTCTTTTTCCTTAGGTAAGACCATTTCTGGCTTGTCCACTACATTTTGGGCAATCTCTTTTAGCCTTCTTTAGAAAGAAGTATTGGCAGCTAGGTGGAGCAGTAGATAGAATTACTGAACCTGTTGTCAGGAAGACTTGTCTTCCTGAGTTTAAATTTTACCTCAGACATTTACTATCAGTGTGACCCTGGGCAAGTCACTTAACCCTGTTTGCCTCAGTTTCCTCATCTGTAAAATGAACTGGACAAGGAAATGGCAAACCACTACAGTATCTTTGCCCAAAAAACCCCAAATGGAGTCTAAAAGAACTGAATAACAAGAACTAGTCCTTCTAGTTGCTTACAAATAATCATACCACTAGTCTAGGTAGCTTAATTGAACTTGACCCTTTAAGAATTGCATGACAGCTGTTGGCATCCTGGAATTGTATCCTGCAAGGAAATCATTATCATGTTTTGCTATTTTCAATTCAAAAACTCAAAATAGAACTTTTCTAGTTTCCAAAAAATGTAACACTGATATAAATTCATTCATATCCTGCATTGTAATGGGTTTTTCTAAGCTTCACCAGGACTAACATCAGAGATTAGAATCCATTGTTATCAAAGACTCACTTTGATAGTTTGAAAACAGCTCTAGGTTTTTGTCTTATCTTTCAGATTAAATAGCTAGTATCCCAAGCAGCAAATGGGATGAATATTTTATGTTTCAGCCCTTTTAAGTGACAATAGACTTTGAACAGCTTTGAAAGCTCCAACTCTTAGAAGCTTGTCTCCTATGAGTTGATTTTTAAAATTTGCCTCAGACTAAGGAAGCAAGAGAAGTATAAGAATTTTATAACTCAAGTGCCTTTGAAAATTCTGCATTGCCACTCCCAGGTTCAGACATAAAATGAAAGGGAACCTCCCAAATTCATTCAGTCAGGCTAGCACTGGAGTCAAAAAGAGGACCTCCTGGCTTCATCTAAGAGGCATATCTACTCTCAGCTACCTAGGCCATCTAATCTTTCTCCTGCAAAAGCTTTTAGTAAATTCCCTGAGGGCTTATCTTCCCCTCCCCTGCTAGAAAATCCAATAGAAAAGTCAATCAGTGTACTTTGATTAAATGTCTACATGTGTTAGGAGATAAAGATAAAATTACAAAAATAAGACAGCTGCCATCCTCAAGAAACTTATGCTCTACTGGGAGAGGGGATGGAAAATACTCATAGATAAGTAAATATTGATGTATAAAATAAATAAGTGATTGTAGGAACATTAACAAGTGGAGGAATCCAGAATAATCTTTTGAAGGTCAGTCAGTACACATTAATTAAGTGTCTAGTATGTGTCTCCAATGGTAGGGTCACAAAGAAAGGTGAAAAACAGTCCCTCTTCTCAAGGAAGGAGGCTAGGTGGTACAGTGGTTAGAGTGCCTGGTCTGAAGTCATCTTAATGAAGACTCATCTTCCTAAATCCAAATCTGGTCTTAGCCACTTACTAGCTATGTGACCCTGGGCAAGTCACTTAGCCTTCCTTGCCTCAGTTTCCTTATCTGTAAAATGAGCTGAACAAGGAAATGGCAAACCATTCAAGTATCTTTAGCAAGAAAGCTCCAAACTGGATCACAAAGAGTTAGACCTAAATGAAACAACTGAACCTTTCAAAGTCTAATGGAGCCACAATGCACAGACAAGATATATAGAGGATAAAATGGAGGTAATCAACAAATAGAAGACCCTAGATATAAGAGATCAGGAAAAGCTTTTTCCAAAAGATGGAATTTTAGCTGAGACTTGAAGAAAATCAGGGAAGCCAGGATACAAGATAAGGAGGGAGAGAATGACATGGGAGACAGCCAATAAAAATTCAGTCAGGTAGTGTCCTGTTCACAAAACAGAAAAGAGGAAAATGTCATTGGATCAGAGACTATACGGGAAAGTACAGTATAAGAAAACCAGGGGGCAAAATTGCTGGGAGGTTATGAAGGGTGCTGAATACCAAACAGAGGATTTTATATTTGATACTAAAAATAGTAGAGAGGTACTGGATTTTAAATGAGTAGGAGGTGATGTGGTCAGACCTTCACTTTCGAAGATCACTTTGATATCTGGTTGGGGGATGGACTGTAATAGAGACATGAGGCAGGGAGACCAACCAGCAGCCTATTACCATGTTCCTTGTATTAGGTCATAAGGGCCTGCACCAGGTGCTGACAGAGTTAGAGGAGAAATAGGAGCATATACAGATATGTCATAAATATACAATCAACAGGACCTGACAATAGATTGGATGGGGGGAGATGTGGAGGGAAGAAAGTCTTGAAAGGAGTTAAGGGTTCCAAAAGATGAAGGTGAAAAGGAAGAGCAAACTGGAAATGAAGGAGAGTCAGGGCAAAGGCAGGGAAGGAAGTGGTAGGCAGTGTCATGTATGGGGAACAGTGAAATAGACCAATTTAGCTACAACTAGAGTGACAGAGTGCATGGGGGTGGGGATGTGAGGGCCGAAATGTCCAGCCTGGAAAAATAGACTGGAGCCAGATCAAGAAGGGCTTAAATGCCAACAGGAGTCTATAAACGAAACCCCCCCCCACAAAAAAAACAAAGGAAAACTTCATGTACAGTATTCATCTTGTCTTTCTACCAAGATTCTAAATATTTCAGGGGCTGAGACCAAGAGCTTTATATATCCTTGTACATTGTACAACATTGGATGCACTCTTGGTTCTCAGATTTGTCATTCTCACTTTTCTGGACCTCAATTTCCTCCTTGGTAAAATGAAGGGATTTACACTAGGTTATTGCCAAGGTCCCTCCCACCTCCAAGTTCTATGGTTCTATGAATGGTACTTTTCCCTTTTTGACTGCACTTTATTACCCTCTGTTCAGTTCACCACAGTTCAGTCTTTGTTTAGTATGTAAAATAAAAGACTTCAGAGCTTTGTTTATCCCCCTATTCTGAGTAGAGCAAACCTAAGAACTTAGGATTCATGTACACAGTGTTACAGCTATATATCAAACAAGACTAGTTATGTCTCAGAGATAGCTACATGCTTCAATGGATAGAGTCCTGGGCCTAAAGTGAGGAAAACCTGAGTTCACATCTGGTCTCAGACACTAACTAGCTGTGAGACCACACTTAGCCTTTGTTTGCCTCAGTTTCCTTATCTGCAAAATGGGGGTAATAATAGCACATACCTCCCAGAGCTGCTGTAAAGATAGAATGACACAATAAATTGTGAAGTGTTTTGCACAGTGCCTGGCACATACTAGTGAGATATAAATGTTAGCTATTATTATTACTATTACTATTACTCCTCCTCCTCCTCCTTCTACTACTACCACCACCACCAGTGAGGAGGTTTGGAGGTGCTGGGACCTTGAGAATGCCAAGGCAGAGTTGCCTGGAATGAATTCACACACTCAAGCCTTCTCTTAGTCAAGTGGCACAAAGTTTATTTTAACACTTTAGCAAAAGCAGACAAGGGTCCTTAGGGAATCTGTGAGATGGTGATAATGGTGCTGGGGCTTATATGGAAAAGGGAAAAGAGAAAGGGTGCCAAGGATTCTAATTAGGTGATCCAGGGGTCCGGAAATTTTGGGGAGCTATCGATGGGAAAATGTAGGGAGTTTTTCAGAGATAACTTTGTTGATACCAGACATTGAAGGAGTTGTCAGAAGAATGAATGTTGGGGATCTGGTGGGAGGGAGAGTCCTTGTGCCATCCAGGGACAAAAATCTTTGAGCCAGGCACCCTCTGTCCTGATAAGAGAATGTGTTCTGCAGCAAGAGACAATTTTCTCACAGGACAGGGACCTACTGAGAAATTATGGGGCTTCCAGAGACAGTATCCTAGGGCTAGGGCTGAGCACCCCATCACCACCACCACTACCATCATATTGTACTGAAAGGTCAAACCACCAAAAATCTATCTTGAAGACATTTTGCTCTTTCTGGCCCTCTGGTCAGACCCTTATACCTACTCTTTATCCCCTAATCATTTTCACTTAGAAAAAAACATCTTGAGAATGAAATTCTTACCAACATACAAATTAGTCTCTCCTTTGTTTCCTCCCTCAGTTTCCCTTTTTGCTGTTTTTAAATATGAGATCAGTATTTATTGTTGCTCATCCTCTTTGGCATCTGCCAATAGAGCTGGAGCTCTGGCTAGAAAGTCACATGATCCTTTCCACCCAAAGAACCATCCTCCTGCTTTATGCCTTAAAGAACCTGAAAAACTCCCGTACAATACAGCAATGTGCTATCACAAGAGCCAGACACCAAAGTTCCTCCATCATTAAAAAATAATGAAGTACTGTGATATTGTTAAGAATAGCCACTCCATGCAAGTGATCAGCTGCTATCTAGACATCAGGCTCTCAGGTTCTTCTAGAGGTCTCCCTGCAGCAGCCATTTTGTGTTATTACCGGCTATGATTTCTCCTCAGAGCTTTCAAAACAATTGCTAGAAATTGCATCCTATCTGACAGGCAGGCCAGATTTCAGTATCTAAGCAGTGGTACAGGATTACCTCGATTACTTCGGAAGTGAAAAAGACAGCTACTGCAGTTACCGTATGTATTTGTTTAGAAGGTAGTGTAGCCATGAAAATAGTCACGTTGCCTTGCAGCATTAAAATGGAGCACAACTCTAATCTAAGAGGACCTCCAATTTTTATTTAGCCTCTCCTTGTGGCTTAAACCAAGGTGTTTAGTTTTTTTTTTTTAATTTGATGATTGAATTTCAATCTAATTTACTTTATGAGCCTTGGTATTTCATTTTAATGCATTTTGGAGCATTATTCTGAGAAGGGACTCATAGGCTTAACCAGACTGCCAAAAGTGTCCATGACATAAAAAAGGTTAAGAATTCCTGCTCTAAACTGGGGGGGAAAAAGGTTTTCAAATGTAAGCCTCTGATAGTAACACCAAAACACAGGCAAAAGGCTGATTCAGCGAGTCAGACTCAAACTATGTAGTGTCCTTTTCAAACACAGGAGCAACTCAATGGTTAGAAAAGAACAAAACTGTAAAGCACTGAAAACAGGTCATTAGGACGTTAGGGAATGACTTTTTTTTAAATGAGAGAAGGCAAACTGAGGGACAAGTCAAGCCATACTTTAGCCAAGGAAAACACAAAGTAGAAAAATGTCGATGTGGGAAGATTTTAGGGCTCAGTTTCTAGAGAATATTGATTTGCCCCAAGATTACAGCAGAAACATAATGCCTGCATACAATCGAAAAATCTATCCTAGGACTGATAGTGATGTTTAATGGATCTTACAATTCTGCTGGGAGTGAGTGGATGTTTCCCTCTTAAAAGGCATTGATAATAGAAAAAAAGGGGGAGGAGTGCAGAATCTATAACCTCCCAGACTTCCAAGCCCGAACACTAACCTCCTAGTCAAGAGAGAGACACATAGGGACTAACTATTCTCTTTAATGTTGTGCAAAGGAGCAACAGGGCAGAGCAAACTGATTCAGAAGTAAAATAAGCAGAGAGGTTTCTGCATACAAAACCAATATTTCTCTAAATCTAATTTCTTCAAGTGTGGCTTATATTAAGTATTGTTTGGTAAAGGGGAAGTTTAGCTTGCAGATCTATTGTAAAATATAGCCCCAGAAAACAGTAGAATATGTATGTGTATATGTATATATGTATATGCATGTGTTTATGTATACATACATTCATTCTCAGATATATGTGTGTGTATGTGCATATACATACACACACCCACACATTCTTTAAGGAATGTGCAGCCCCCAAGAAAACCTACCTTAAATAGAAACTCGAATAGCTCTTAATTTTTAGAAGCAGGAAAAATCTCATTCTTAGAATCTTTCTTTATAAATAGAAGATTATTTAAAATATTTAGGATGGAACACTAAATTATTTGAGTCTTATACATTTTTATTAAGCAGTGTTTGCAGATCTCTCAGAAATATGTCATTATAACTTCAGTACACATTTATGGTAACTGTTGCAGGACAGTAAATATGACGTTATGCATGAAACTGTTTATTTGTCCTCCTCCTACTCAGTAGTTTCCTTTTTTCTACCAGAACCAATGTTTTAGCATTTCTATTTTATGTAAGGAAGACTATTGTAAATCCATTTAAACATTACCCATTTAATAGGCTTATAATAATTTGGAAACTGACTTCCTCTAGGGAAATAAAATGAAGAGGATCTTTCAGATTTCAGTTTCTAGTTGATTTGAATAGAAACTGGAATCACTCAGAAGCTTCTAGTAAAGAAGGTACTTTGTCCCTTTAAGAAAAGCCCTGCAGTAATTTTCCATTACCCTGCACACTCCTGCCTACGTGGCAAGAATTGTTGTGAGGCTGATGCATTATGGGTGAGGCTCTGATCTTTCCCCTGTTGCTTGGTTACCACTCTTGGTATGCAGGCTGTCAGCCAAGCTCCAGGGAAGCACCTTTGTTTCCAAGATGGGATTTGAATTCTGTTTTCATACAGCAGGAACAAAGCAAATTGCACCCCATTAAGCTTAACATAAAGCAGAAGTGTAGAATAGGGTTTTAAAGTATATTCAGCTTCAATATTTATTTACTCTTCTGGAATAAAAAAAAAATCCTTGTATTTATATTGTCTAGATGGTCAAAGAAAATCAGAGGAATGCCTCAGGGCTTGTAAAATATTCTGTTTTCCTTTCCATTTAAATAGATATCAGTGTCAACAATCTCTTGTCTCTGAAACTGCAGATACAGCCACAGTTTATTTTAACAAAATATTCTGACTTTACTTGTCAAGCTAGTTCTGGGAGGGAGGAGTCTCTTGCCTCAAAATTAGACTATGAACATTTATTTACTGGAGAGTTAAACTATGAACACTAATTAAAGGCACTTCCCTTTCCTCTTTATAGTTGGTTTATCTGCTAAAAGAGTGAGGTCATAGCAAATAAAAGAATCCTTGAAAAAGGGTTTTTCTTCAGTTTTGAAAAATGTGGGGATCTTTTTTTTTTCCTTTGCAAGGACTGAGTTATGTAATTAGGGCTGGTCTTAGGCAGGGATGAAAGTCTTGGACTTTATCTTGGGAAACTAGGAGGATGGTACAGAATTTGAAAGAGGCACCTGGAAATTGCTCCCTCCCCCATACTACTTAATCCAATATCTACCCTTTATTTCTGGATATTTGAATCTGTTTATCCAAATGTTACCCCTATTTAAAATAGTTTTGTAAAGTCACATGAGGTTGTACCCACACAAATAGATAGCACTGTTCTGAATAGCAGGAAAAAAAGCCTGTCTTTTTTTTTCTACTATAGCAGAGTGTTTTGTGCATAAATTAGGCACATAATGGTCCAGTTTCTGTCACTTCACTTGGCCTTCTAGTGTGCTATAGTGGAAGGAGCTAGCTTGGGAGTTACAAGAGGAGATTCAAATGACAGAATATACAAGTAGAAATCCAGTTTTGCTGCCAGAGGACTTGAGTTGGAAGCCTAGTTCTGCTACTTATCATTTGTGTATCCCTTAGCAAGCTAATTTCCATTCTTGGGCCTCAGTTTCCTAATTTAGAAAATTAGAAGGTTGAACAAATGATTGATTAAATTACTTGCTATTTCAGTGATTTATATTTGTGCCTTACATTTTCTTGTTGACTTTAAAATTAGGTGAAAAGGATATCTTGTAATTTGAAGTGGTTTGTCACCATTCATTAACTATCAGGTTTTTTAAATTGCCAGACATTACTAGAGGCAGAAAATTCAAATGATCCTCCTTTTTTTTCTGCAATGTGCTATTAGAAGGTATAAACTGTAAGCTGCTGAGATAGGTAGTATTACCACCAGATCAACATTATAAATTGCCTTAAATATAATGGTGATGATGACGATGATAATGATGAAAATTTACAGACATACAGTGTGTTAAGATTTACAAAACTTTTACTAAATAACAACTCCATGAAGTGGGTGGTAATATGTTGTTATTCCCATTTGATAGTGGAGAAAAATGAGACAATTTCAAATTCAGACAATTTCAGACAATTAGGGTCTTAGTCTGGTGTTAGAGCTGAGGTTCAAATTCATGTCTGATACCCATATTCAGAACTCTCTCCACTGAATTGTACTGCTTCCTCCATGACAATATATTTTTGCATTCAAATTTTCACTCAGCTTTCCCAAATTTATCAAGGACAGACATACAACCTGCCCCTCTAGGCCAGTATTAATGCTTCAGGGGATTAACTAAATTTCATGGACCTAAAAAGGCAGTGTAGACTCCTGGAATGTCTCATTTTTCAGATAAGGAATCTGAGGCCCAGGGGGGTTATGTGAAAAGACCTGGGCTTTTCTACTAGGTATAACTTAGACAAGTCACTTAACTTTTGTGGCTCTCCAGGTAATTTTATGTAAATGGAAGAAGTTGGAATAAATATGGAGTGCTTAAAGTAGGCACTTTCTAAAGTCATTTCTGGCTTTAAAATTCTATTATTCTAACTGTAATGCTAGTACTGTTAGGTTATAATTTCAGTTTTAACTTAAATTCTTCTTTTTTTTTTCAGATACCAAAAGAATTTGCCTGACTGTACTAGATGATTACCTTGAGCCTAAAATTTGCTATACAGAAAAATGATTCTAATTAAGGTCAGTCTATAAACTCTAGACCAGAGGTGGGGAGCCTGGAGTCTCTAGGCAACATGTGGCCTGCTAGGTCCTTGGGTGCAGCCTTTTGACTGAGTCCAAGTTTTACAGAACAAATCCTTTTATTAAGGGGATTTGTTTTGTGAAATTTGGGTTCAGTCAAAGGGCCAGGGCCACACCTGAGGACCTAGATGGCCACATGTGGCCTTGAGGCTACAGGTTCTCTACCCCTCCTCTAGATGCTAGGTTATCAATTTTGTTGGTATTAGGGAGAAGGAAGTTCTTAGGGGCAAGGGGATTACAGTAGAGTTCTTAATAATCTAGATACTGCAAAATGGCACCTTTTAGCCCCTTAGGATCATAGAATTAAGAAACCAAAAGTTGTCTTGGAGATCACCAGGTTTAGACTCCTATTGTATAGAACAAGGAACTAATGCCCAAGGAGCAGTCAGGATTCATATCCCAGTCATCTGACTTCATACTGAGTTCTCTTTCCATTACACTGTACTTCCTTCCATTCCTCCTCTGTATGCAGGCTATACTCCAAGTTTCTAGGAAGCATTTTTATTACCCAGATGGGATTTTAATTCTTTTAGCATATACCTAGAAGAAAGCAAATTGTACTCCCTTCATTAAACTTAACATCAAACATGAGTTGTAAAATAGGATTTTAGGGTATAGTCAATTTCAATAATTATTTACTCCCTTTGTTTTACACCCCCCCACACACACACATACACATATAAATCTTGTATCTAGGATGTCCAATTTTTTTTCAAAAGGAATCAAGATAATTTAGCCCTACTTCTTATCCTACTATGCCCTCTTCTAATATTTAATATCTCTAATATTAAATGTCTGACATTAAATTAATGCCTAGCATTAAATGTATCTAACATTTACGTTCATCATAGAAATCTGGATTCTAAGCAAAAATCATTTCAAAAGGTAGATATTCCTTAAAAAAGAGAGAGAGAGACATTCTTCTTTTTTTCCCCCTTTTCTGAGGGGAATTGGGGTTAAGTAACTTGCCTAAGGTCACATGGCTAGGTTTTTGTTTGTGTGTGTTAAGTGTCTGAGGCCAGATCCAAACTCAGGTCCTTCTGACTCCAGGGCCGGCACTCTACCTTCACCACCTAGCTGCCCAGAGAAAGAGACATTCTTAATGATCCCAAAGAACTTGAGATCATTAATACTTATTCAATAAGAAATTGATTTCATCAGTATAGTTACTTCTTTCACCTACTAAGATAGATCAATCTCTCTATGACTTGGTAGTTGTACTTTGAAACCTGCTATGGTTTTAAAAAAATCCACTAATCTATGATGAGCTTCTCCAAATTCAGGTAGCCAACAGACAAGACTACCATAGGCCAATACAAATTATACAGTTAAATATAAGGGATATGAAAACATTCTCAAAGTAGAGAAATCCTTTTCAAAGGTTTATAAGCTCCAACTGTTCAAAGGGAATTCTTTCCCAGCAATATCCATCAATACTTATGTGACTGGGGTATCTAATTATTGTCTTCACATTTTTCTAAGCACTAGAAATAAGAACATATGGTTGTAGCAGAGTAGCTAGGATATCAAAGTTCTGTTGTTTGGCAAACTGCTAATGATGGCTCTGTAAAAATTTACTAAAATAACTGAAAATTATTTCATCATATTTTGCCTCAGGCACTCATTTACTATCCTATTGAAGGTAGAATCAAGGAAATGATGGCAAAATTACCTTCCTTTCCTGAATTTAAAGAAGCAATAGAGTTGAGTAGATAGTTTGTCAAACTTGGAAATAGCTCTGGATTCAAATCTTACTTCTGGAAAGCAGACAGGATTTAGAGTCAGTTCAAATCCCACCTCTGCCTCTTTCCTTTTTTTAAAATAATAGCTTCTATTTCTCCCAGTTACATGTAAAAACAATTTTTAACATTCAAAGGTTTTTTTTTGAGAGGGGTTGTGTAATGGAAATGCAAATTTAAAGATCTTCCCTGCCCCTAGCTTAAGTGCACCTGGAGCCTGTGGTGGGAGGCTTGTTTTTTAGGAAAGCCCACACCTTGATACTTTGTGATTGGGCAGTGGGTCAAAAAGGTTGTTACATTCTCTGAGCCAGGAGAAGGCTATATAAACTCTGATGAGAGGCTTTGCTTTGGGGCTCACTTTGAGAAGTGTTGTGTGATTTGACCAGATGAGACTCTGGGAAGCCGTTGTTGAGAGCCCCCCCCCCCCGGCTTTGAAAACCCAGATGTTGATGCTTCCCTCTCTGGTAACTGTGATTTGGTATTGATATAATGGTAGGACAGTTTGGAAGCCTGTCTGTTTGATCTGTAAGTTCTGTAACTCTGAAGTTCGGGTGCTGACCTTTTTCCCCTGAACTAGGTAATGTGTATTTGTTTGATTAAAGTAAGCTTGTTAACCCAATTTGAGTTGCTTTCCTTTTGAAAAGCAGATCTAAGAACCTGTGCTGGCAGTCACCCTGGGGATATTGGGGTGCTTGCTGCTACAGGTTGATTTCCAAAGTCTATCCCTCTCTCTTTCCCCTCCTCCCTCCCTGAGATGGGTAAGCAATCTGATCAATAGGTTATATATGTGAAATCATGTAAAACATTTCCATGTTAGGCATTTCATGTGAAAAAACTCAAACAAGAAAAGAAAGAAAGAAAAAAGAAAGGAAGGAAGGTACAAATAAAGCCAATGTAACCAACATTAAGAGGAGAGTAGAAAATTGGGAAAGAATTTTTACAACCAGTGTCTCTGATAAAGGTCTCATTTCTAAAATATACAAAGGACTGAGTCAAATCTATAAGAATACTAGTCATTGAGATGGCTAGGTGGCACAGTGAATAGAGCACTGGCCCTGGAGTCAGGTGGACCTAAGTTCAAATTCAGCCTCAGATACTTAACACAAAAACTAGTTGTGTGACCTTGGGCAAGTCACTTAACCCCAATTGCCATCCAAAAAAAAAGAATACTAGTCATTCCCCAATCATTAAATGGTCAAAGGATATCAACAAGCAGTTTTCAGAGGAAGAAATTAAAAATATCTATGAGCATATAAAAAAATGTTCTAAATCACTATTGATTAGAGAAATGCAAATCAAAACAACTCTGAGGTACCACATCTTACCTGTCAGACTGGTTAAGATGACAAAACAAGAAAATGATAAATGCTGGAGAGGATGTGGAAAAATGCTGAAGAGGATGTGGAACACTAATGCATTGTTGGTGGAGCTGTGAACTGATTAAACCATTCTGGAGAGCAATCTGGAACTATGCCCAAAGGGCTATAAATAAGCCTTGGACCCAGCAATACCACTTCTAGGGTTGTATCAAAGAGATCAAAGAAGTGGTAAAAGGACCCTTAAGTACAAAAATATTTATAGCAGCTCTTTTTTGTGGGGGCAAAGAATTGGAAACCAAGGGGATACCTATCAATTGGGGAATGGCTAAACAAGTTGTGGTATATGAATGTAATGGAATACTATTGTGCTATAAGAAATAAGGAGCAGATGGACTTCATAATAAGTTAGAGAGACTTATATAAACTGATGTTGAGTGAGAAGAGCAGAACCAGGAAAAATTTGTACACAACCGCAGACACATTGCATGTGTGAAGACTAACTTTGATAGGGCTCCTCTCAGCAATGAAAGATCATAAGACAACTCCAAAAGACTCAGGATGGAAAGAGATATCCACATCCAGAGAAAGAACTAGAGTCTAAATGCAGACTGAAGCAAACTACTTGCTCAGCTTCTTCTTTCTCACTGTTCACGCCATTGGTTATAATCCTTCTTTACAACTTGACTAATGTTTAATGTGAAGGTATTTGTAGATCTTATCTTCAACTACATGCTGCCATGGAGGGGAGGGAGGAGAAGAAGGAGGAAGAGAAAATCTGAAACTCAATGGATTGTGGAACAAATGTTGTAAACTAAAAGTAAATAAATAAATTTAAATTAAAAAAAAAAAGAAATGAAGGAAGAGAAAGAAGGAAAGAAGGAAGAGAAAGATAGTATACTTTGGTCTGTATTCAGACACCATCAATTCTTTGGAGGTGGAAAGTGTTCTTCATTATGAGTCCTTTGTTAAGTTCCTTGTATTAATGAGATTCAAATAGAATGGTCAATAAGAAGCCCATATGGGTTGCCCCTGAACCTCATCAATATTGCTGAGAATAGCTAAGTCATTCACAGTTCTTCCTCATATGATATCGTTCTTTTACAATGCACAATGTTCTCCTGGTTCTGCTCACTTCACTTTGTGACAATTTATATAACTCCATGTTTTTCTGAAATCATCCTGCTTATCATTTTTTTTTTTTGCTTTTTTTGGAGGGCAACTGGGGTTAGGTAACTTGCCCAAGGTCACATGGCTAGGTTTTTGTGTGTGCCTTAAGAGTCTGAGGCCAGTCCTTCTGACTCCAGGGTAGACGCTCTACTCACTGCGCCACCAAGCCCCCCCTTGCTTATCATTTCTTATAGCACAATATTTCATTACAATCATATACCACAATTTGTTTCCCCAGTTGATAGGCATCCCCTCAGTTTCCATTCTTTACTACTACTAAAAGAGCTGCTATAAATATTTTTGTACATATAGATCCCTTTCCTTTTTTTTTAAATCTCTTTGTGATTCAAACCTAGTAGTGGTCAAAGGGTGTACACAGTTTTATAGCCCTTTGGACATAGTTCCAAATTGCTTTTCAGAATGGTTGGATCAATTCACAACTCTACCAACAATGCATTAACGTCCCAGTTTTCCCACCTCCTTAGAGCATTTTTTCATATAACTATAGATTTGATTTCTTTGTCTGAAAACTGCTTGTTCATTATGTTCATATCTTTTTGAAGATGTTACCCATAAAGAGGGTTAGGGTTGCTCTGGAGACCCCAAAATACCAACACACAGGGTCCTGCTTAATGATTTCAACTCAAGTCTTCTCTCAGCCAAAGAAAAGTAAAGTTCATTAACAGTTCACTATGGTGCTCTCACCCACATGGGGGCAAGATGAGGTCTTATATACAGAAGGTTGTGGGAGAAATCTAGGGGTGGTCTATGTTGGACACTACTCCACTTTGCCCTTCCCTTCATTGATTTGTAAAGCAGACAACTCAACCTTCCCTTTCCTTCATTGATTTGTAAAGCAGAGAACTCCACCTTCCTCTCCCTTAATTAATCTGTAAATAGGCAGGACCCAGCACCCCTTGCTTCCCCCTGATTGATCTGTGGGCAGGGATGTATACTGACCAATCACTGATTGTAGTTTCAAATGTACACTGACCAATCACTATAGTTTCAGCTTACATCACTGTAATTTCAGCTTACTTAACCTGGCTATGGAACCTCTATAAAACCGCCACAATGTCTGTGCCAAAGCACTGTCTGATTTGGGTGACCATGCACCCCGATAGTCCTGTGGTAATAAAATCCACTTTTTAAATTTAATCTCTGGGATCTTCTGTCTTGCTTTATTGGGGTACAACATTCTAGAGGATAGGTTTAGGGAAGGTCTTCAGGAGGAGTTAATGAGGTTAGTGAGTGATTAAGTTGCTGGAAGCTACCTGGAGCCCATAGACAATGGTGGACTAGGCCAGTTCAAGGGTGGATTGATATTTTGATAGGCTAAAGGGTGGTAAGTCTAGTAACAGAAATTTGGGCCCAGTCACAATGTAAGGCTTATGGCCTCATGCAAATGCCTCATCAAATGAGATGATTTAATCAGAATTCAAGAGAGTTTGCCAGAGCCTATACCTCAAAGATTCAAGTGGATTCCTGGAGCCTGAACCTCATTACTTTGACATTTGTCAACTGGGGAATGACTTGTATTCTTATAAAATTGACTATGTTTTCTATATATTTATACCTCTGTTACTTTTTTTTTTTTTTGGAGGGAGGAAGGCAGGGCAATTGGAGTTAAGTGACTTGCCTATGATCACACGGTCATATGGCTAGTTTTGTGTTAAGTGTCTGAGGCTGAATTTGAACTCAGGTCCACCTGACTCCAGGGCCAGTGCTCTATTCACTACGCCACCTAGCCACCCAAGAAAGTCTATTTCTTCTTCAATTTGACAAGAAACATTTATTAAGCACCTACTATATGTAAGGCTCTATATATTGGGAATGCAAGATAAAAATGTAAAAGCTCTAAAAAAAAAAAAATGTAAAAGCTCACCTTCTTCCCTAATGAAAATTCAATTCTACTGTGTTTATACAACTTATAAGCAGATAAATAAATTCCAGATAATTTTGGGATGAGCAAAAATAAAATATCCATAACACTTGAATATAGGCAATTTTCTGCCTATAGTTGCCTACTTTTGATCTGACAAACTTATAAAACTAGGGCTTCTCAAAACAGCTGAATTATAAACCATAGATAGTAATTCACTATGCAAAAATTGTATCCTAGATTTGATAAGTATAACAAATAAAAATAACCTATTAGAAAGTACCAGCCTAAAATAGTTTCTACTTAGAAAGAATAAACAAATCCTAGTTAGCTCCAGTTAGGGTCCTAATGGTCTTAAAAGACCATAAATGATTCTTTCATTCTTGAACTGTGATAAACAACCTTATAGGTCTTCTGCTTATTGGTAGAAATGTCAAAACTCATGGCCAATTCTGCAGCAAAATTACCAAGTCTGGCTTAAATCAAATTAAAACATAATTGGGAAAGGTTTAGCATAATAAATTAAAATACACAGATAAAATGTTAATTTGTGGTTTTCTAAGTCAACATGCAGTATGCAGGGATCCATTTCTATTTGAAATTGATATCTTTAGTATAACCCCCTTATTTTGCAGGTGAAGAAACAGGTTCTGGGAGGTCTCAATTCATTTCCCTAAGGTTACAGACCTTGTCTTTGAAACAGCCTAACTAGGACCTAGGTTAGAGCCACTTCTATTTACATGAAAAAGGTGAGAGGATCTTAAAGTTTGTAAACTCTTCTTCTCCCAGGACTCAGTAATTCACAACTATGTGGCCTAAAATCCCCTTCTGCTACCATTCTCCCCTCCTCAATCCTTAATCTCCCCCACTTAATCTTTTATAGGCTCCTGCCCTCCATTGTTTCCTATGGAAACCCACTATACTGTTAACAAGCTCCCTTTTGTATTAAATCTCTTCATCTCATTCTCCAGTCAGCCTGCATTCCTGAAAACCTTTTGCTCTCTACTTCCTCCTCTGCCCTTCAAGATCCTACATTTCTCTACTATCCCAGATGCATCTTTGCTCAAGTACCAGGATATATGTGGACCAGGAAGAGAAGTTTATTCCTTGCTCCTTTTTTGTCACTTCCAGACCCTCTTTCTGTTGATATCACCCATCAACCTTTCTTCCTCTGGCGTCCATTCCATTGTCTAAATCACCCTATCCAAATTGTTGCTGAAATCATGCTCAGTCTTCAGTCTTTATCTCCATTCCATTCCCTGAATTTGGAGGCTTCAAAATACATATTGAACTCAACAGTCTATACTTTCCCTTGACTCTTTGATCACTCATAAGCAGTGGGGTACTGAAGTTAATTCATACTGACTCAGGAGAGTTAATTGTTAAAATTTCAGCATAAGCGTTTTACACCTTGGAAATGACAAATGCTCAAATTATGACTTGCTCTATTGTTTTGTTGATTTGCAGACAATAAAATGATGGAGAAAAATGTTAGTAATGGAGATTAGACTTAAAACTATGTAGTACATAAATTTTTTCAGTCAGTTGTTAAACTTTTACCAGCACACCCCCATAACTATTCTACCTCCATAGTTTCAAAACTTTCATAGTCTTTTCTCAAACCATAACCTCTTTTTCCTGATTCCTCTTAATCCTATTCTCGATCAATCAATAAACATTTATTAAGGGCCGACTATGTGCTGGCACCATGCTAACTCCCTGCTCTCAAGGAGCTTACAATCTAATGTAAAACATTAGAAAACATACAAAGTAAACTGCATATTGGATAGAGAGGAAATAAGAGAGAAAAGGATGTGGAATTAAGGGGGGGTGTAAAAGGGTGCTTTGGGGTTGGGAAAGACTTACTGTAAATGATGGGATTTTAGTTGGGATGTAAAGGAAAGTTTAAACAGGGTGTTGGGAATGCAGAGCATTCTAGGTATGGAGGACAAATGGGGAAAGTGCCTGGAGCAGAGAGATAAGAGTGTCTTATTCATGGACCAGCCAAAAGGCCATTGTCACTGGATTGAAGAGTAAGTGCTTAGGAAGGGTGTAAGAAAACTGGAATTTAATTCTGGGAGCACCGGGGAGCCACTGGAATTTACTGAGCAGGGAAGTGACATTATCTGATCTTTAAGAAAATCACTTTGGTGGCTGAATGGAAAATGAATTGGAGTTCAGGGGAGACTTGAGACAGGCATACTTACTAGCAGGCTATTATAGTAATAATGGCTTGAGTTGATGAGGGCCTTCAATAGAGGGGTGGCAGTGTCAGAGAAGAGAAGGGAGTATTTTTGAGAGATGTTGCAAAGGTGAAATCGATAGGCCTTGACAACAATTTGGTGGGGGGGCAGGGAGAGGTGTTGTATCCCAGTAAAGACAGAAGATCTGCGGGACTATTGGGGTACATGCCCAAATCAGACAGTGCTTTGGCCCAGACATTGTGCCATTTTTATAGAGGTTCCATAGTCAGGGTAAACTGAAATTACAGTGATGTAAGCTGAAACTACAGTGATTGGTCAGTGTACATTTGAATTTCTCGCCCTCTCCAAACCCTAGGCTGGAACTCCCACCCACAGATCAATCAGGAAAGGAAGGCGTGGGGGGTCATGCTTGTTTACAAATCAATTAAGGGAGGGGAAGGTGGAGTTCTCTGT
Organism: Gymnobelideus leadbeateri; assembly: GCA_011680675.1. Classification (NCBI taxonomy): domain Eukaryota; kingdom Metazoa; phylum Chordata; class Mammalia; order Diprotodontia; family Petauridae; genus Gymnobelideus; species Gymnobelideus leadbeateri. The sequence continues at coordinate 539,916 of WOXC01008190.1, read as the reverse complement.
TTTACAAATCAATGGAGGGAAGGGAAGGTTGAGTTCTCTGCTTTACAAATCAATGAAGGGAAGGGCAAAGTAGAGTAGTGTCCTAAGAGGGAGGGGAGTTTTTTTTAAGAGATTATGAAAAATCCAAGATGATTATGAGATGATTATGAAGGAGAATGGTGTTTCTTGTGAAGGTGAAGGGGGAGGGTTTAGGAGGAAAGATAATAGGTTCTATTTTGAACAAGTTTAACTTAAGATATGTACTTTTCATTTTCATTATGATTTCTAGTCATTTTACTTCTCTCTGATTTCCTAATTTATTTCACCTGCTTTGGCCTCACTTTCCTCAGTCTTGACCATATTGTTAAGTAGTTCAACATTACGCTATCCTCTATCCTTGAACCTCTTACCCATTGGTCCTATTTCTATTCATGCTTTGCTAAACCCTAACCCTAGATTATACTCACTATCTACTTTCTCTGTTCCTCTTAATGTGTTTCTGGATTCCTCTGGAAGAAGTCACACAATTGTCCACTACATATTTAAAGAATCTAATCTAAATTAGATCCTCACTGCTTTAACACAAAAACTTTGACACTTCTATTATTGACTCAGTCCAACTCCACACTGTAGCTAAAACAAAATGTTCTCTTTTCTCCTTAATCTCTTGCTTACCTTTGTCCCACACTACTCCCAGCAGAGGACCTTGCCTCATACTTTACCAAAAAAATAAAGGCATCTGTCATAAATAACATCTCCATAATTCCATACTTCAGACTCCTCCATTATTTCCTCCTGTTCTGTAGTCTTGGAGGAAGGGATCATTATCATCTTTCCCAAGGTCAACCTCTCTACTTGTATCGTATTCACTACTGTGTCCTTTAGGACTTTGTCCCATAGATCATTGCCTCTTGCTAATTTTTTATATCTCTTTATCTATAGACTGCTTTCCTCTAGCCTATAAATATACCCAGGTGTCTCCCATTCATTAAAAAAAAAAAGTAACAAACTTTCACTTGACCCTTTCATCCTCTCAAGCTACCATTCTATATATCTTCTCCCTTTCACAAACTCCTAAATAAAGCCATCTACATTTGTTGCTTCCACTTTCTCATCTCTCCTTCGCTGCTCAACTTTTTGCCACCAAATTTATGACTCCAGTAACTGCTTTCTCCAAGATTACCAATGCTCTCTTAACCTTTACTTTCAATGGCCTTTTTTTTTCTCCCAGTACTCATCCTTGACCTCTCTTTGGCTTTTCACACTTTGAACTCTTTCTCCTACCTGAGTTTTCACGACAATTCTCTCCATGTTCCCCTCCTACCTCTCTGGCCTATGCAAAGCTTACCTTCCTGTTCCTGTCAAGTGTATCACCATCCTTCCAGACACAGATCCTTGACTCTCCACTCCACCATTTCCCCCATTTCTCATTAGTTGCCAAGTCCTGGCCAGTCTACCTGCCCATCTCTAGCATCCAGGCTTTTCTTTCTCTCCACTCACATAATCACCACACTAATATAAAAGCTTTCTTGTTGCTCTTCCAGCCTCTACTATTCTAGATCTTTACCTTCTACTATTTTCTCTTTTCTCTATATAATTTCTCTTGGAATCTCATCAGCTCTCATAAGTTCACCTATCATTCTAGGCCTAGCTCATCACTGATACACAGATGGTGTCTATCCAAGATATATGTACTGGTGGCCTGGCTCTATGATTGCCCATTTAATTGTGTAGCATAGTCTAGACAATAGTCATTCTTGTCACAGTTGTTTTTTCCTCTCTGGAGAATTAAGCCAAATTATTTTGTGTGGTTAAAGGTGTCATTTAAGAGATTTTCAATATTCTGGAAATTTCCTCCATCAGCACAATAACATCCACAAATAGGAGTATTTGGAAAGCTTCCTTATCTATGGGGAAACACTCTTCCATTTGGATTCAGTGTTGAAACATGTCTAATGTTTCATGACAATAGCAAATAGCTTCAGTGAGCATATAACTCCTTTTTTTGTGTCTCTGAGGTTTAAACAAAATTATTTTTTTTGTTATATCTCTTTCAAGGAATTTTGCCTAATCTTGACATTATTCATGGTAGACGCTGTTAAAAGAGAGACTTCATAGTGGAATTTTTTCCCTACTGAATCAAATGCTTTTTTTTTTTCAAATAAACAATGAGTGGTGGGATCTTGTGATCTCTGAATAATTATTTATGTAACAATAAAGATATAGTCTGATATAAAATATTATTTGGGAGAACCTGCTTGTTCCTTTCTCATCCTTCCCACAAAGGTACCCAAAATTTGTGTGTAGATCAATGCATAAAGTTTTTGTACAGATGGCAAAATAAGCATGTCTATCAGTAATTATTGATGTTTTCTCAGTCACCATCTTGGGGACAATGATAAGATTCATGATTTTTTTTCTAAGCATTTCATATTTTCCCCTTTTTTCAGCAGTCCTGAAAATCACTCCTTCAATGTTCTAAAAACTATCACCTCTAGTAGACCTTCTTTGTGCTGAATTAATATAGTACAATTGTTCTTCCTATCTATATTTTTTTTAATGACATTTCTACCTGACAATAAAGTTCAAATGTAGTGGCTATTCTGTCACTGATGGAGAAAAGTTTATTATAGAAATTTTAGCAGACCTTTTCCATTTTTCATCATTGCTCCTCTTCAGATTTCATTCTTTTTTTTTTTAAACAAATGCTTTATTAACTTCTGTTTTACATCATTCATTTCCGCCAGATTTTGAGTTACAATCATTTCCACCACCCCCCTTATTCCCCTACCCAACCTCCCAGAATAGCAGTCCCACAAGATATCGCTTCCTCCAATCTGCTCTCTCCCATACCTTCTCCCATACCCCCTTCGACTTTTCCATTAGAGGAAGGTGAATCTTTGTGTCCCAATCAGATTTCATTCTTAAATGCCCTTGGGATGATTTGGATTAGCTGGATCTTTAACCAACTTCCCCCCCACCCCCCCATTGCTTCTCTGTGTTTTATGATACAATTGTTCAAAGTCTTCCATTCTTTTCCTCCATAAGATTTTACAGATTAATTTATCTTCTAATCCAGTGTTTCCCTAAAATGCTATATCTTTCCACTTTTAAAACAAGTTAAAGCATTTTAAATGTAAAATGTACATTCATTAAATTTCTTTAGAAAGCCTTGCTACTTTGTTTCAATGTTTGTTCTTTTATCTACTCACCAATTTTCAGCACCATTATCTGTTTAATCAGATCAGATAAGACTTGCCACCACTGCATACCAAATATCTTTTTCAGTTTTATTCCTTCTTCTAATTTAGTATCAATAGTGGTCTGACTATACATACAAACAGCTGATTCAAATGCAACTTGTACATTTATAACCAGTCATTTCCTATGTATTAAAATATAATCTAACAGATGTGTGTGATTTTTTTTCAGTGTTTGCCATAATTGGTATCTCACTATGCTCTCTCTTCAAAATATTTTATTGCTAATCGTTTTTTCTACCACTTTTTTTCTGTTACTTCCCAATGACTCCATTTATCCTGTCCCCACATACAATACCCATTGTAAAAGCAAATAGAGTTAGGCAAAACATATCAATACTTTGACTATCTGAAAATGCCTGTCTCATTCTATACCTGTAGTCTACTACTTTCTACCAAAAGAAAAGCAGCATACTGGGGACGGAGCCAAGATGGAAGAGTAGAAAAGCAGTATACTTCAACATTCATTGATGTCATGACTGATCACTGCATTGATCAGAGCCTTTTAATGTTGGAATCTTTTAATGTTGTTCTCCTTCATATTATTGCTCAACACTTTCTTCTAGACAGTCTACAAGTCTCTGGTCTATTATTATTTTTCTTTTTTTGTTTTTTTTTTTTTTGCTTTTTGGAAGGCAATTGGGGCTAAGTAACTTGCCCAAGGTTACACGGCTAGTTTTTTGTTTGTGTGTGCGTTAAGTGTCTGAGGCCGGATCCGAACTCAGGTCCTTCTGACTCCAGGGCCGACGCTCTACTCACTGCGCCACCTAGCCACCCCTCTGGTCTATTATTTATTACTTCTGAATTATGTTTTTTTTTTTAAATACATTTTTTTTTAAAGCAATTGGGGTTAAGTAACTTGCTCAAGGTTACACGGCTAGTCATTATTTATGCGTGGGTGCTCATTTTCTGAGGCCGGATCTGATCTCGGGTCATCCCAACTCCGAGGCCAGCGCTCTTACTCACTGTGCCACCTAGCCGCCCTTTTAGGGCAATTGGGGTTAAGTAACTTGCCCAAGGTTACAGGGCTAGGTTTTTGTTTGTGTGGATTAAGTGTCAGAGGCCCGCTCCTAACTCAGGTCCTTCTGATTCCAGGGCCGGCGCTCTATTCACTGCGCCACCTAGCCGCCCCTTTAAATACATTTTTATCCCAATGCCCACTTTTGCATTGAAGTCACAAAATATTAAGATATATATTAACTTCATTTTGGAAAGTCTTACCAGGTTCTTCAGACTTCCCTATCTCCTCATCCTTTGCAAGAGATATTGATATATACAGCTTTTTTTCACAATGGTCTTTTGGAAAATGTACTATAAGACAAGATGACCAAATGTCTATGAAATTATGTCTTTGTCACTTTCTGATACTTAATAAAACTAACCCTTTTATTTGCACTTTTCAAGGACAACCAAACCATTTCCCCCAGTATTTGTAATTTCCTCTTGTTTTCTGGTGTTATTTATAGCAAAAATGGCAAGATTGATATGGTCTATTTTCTCCAGTAATATATATTTTTAATGATCACTAAACAAAAATCTTGTATTTAGAATACCAACACCTAAGTTTATGTTTTTAGACAATCTAAAAACAGTGAGATTCATAGCACCCTCTGCACCTTTTTTTATTACAGCAGAAGCAACAGTATGACACACAGGTTTAAAGGCCAATTTGTAGTTTTCTTTTTTCATGGGTTGCCATGGACAAATAATCTATCAACAAGTGCCCAAACTATTGCTAATGAGTTTCTATGCATTTAGTTAGGCTGGTCCTCTGCTTTAGTTTGTTTCTGAGACCATATTGAAAACCTTTCAACATGGTAGAGCTTCAGTCACTTATTAGCTATGGGACTCTGGGGAAGTCACTTAACTTCTGTCTGCCATAGTTTCCTCAATTATGAAATGAGGATCATAAATCTGAGGACCAAGTGAGATAATACTTATAAAGCTCTTAGCACAGTGTTTGGCACAGAGTAGGCACTTAATTAATGTTTTTCTCTATCCCTTCACTTCTCTAGATCCTGCTAGAGCTTATGGTTTACTGGCAAAACCCTTGAAAAGCCAGGGTTCCCTCAGTGCTACGATGAGAGACTGAAATAGGACATTGTCAAAAGATAGTGGAAGATATTATAACAATTTATTTGGATCCTAAGATTTCTCCCAAATAAAGTATTCATAATTTGATCATAGAGTCATTGAGTCTTTGTTATTACAGGGCTTTCCATTTATGTTTTCAGGAAGTCACATGTATTATATTGCTCTACAGATCTTTTACAACCAACTAAATACAAAGTCGTTTTCTTACTGCCAAAAGCATTTTGAGATTAAATAGTGAGAAATGGCTTTCTATAAAATAAAAGATATTTACTATTTCTTAGAAAAAAAAATACTCCTGCCCTCTAATTGGGATAATAGTGCTAGATTTGACAGATATAGAAAAATGGAATAAGGTTGGGAGAAAGGTATGTCAGATATCTAAAGATCTTTCCAAAGTATTTGCTAATTGAATTTATCCAAAGTTTAAGCTTGGTTCAAGAATGAGAGCAATATTGTATTCTAGATTAGCTCTAATTTTAATTAGTGTCCCAATCTTAGACTTGGAATAAAAAAATCTAAGTTCTAGACCTGGACCCTTCTAGCCACATAATCACAAGTAAGTCACAACATCTTTGACCCTCAGAGGTCACTGAAAAATAGAGCTAATATTTATACTAGCTACTACTCACAATTGTGAGGAAAGTAATGTATAAATCTAAGAACATATATAAATGTGAGCTGTCATTTTTCCTTTTCTCCCTCTTTCCTTGCTTATATCTTCTAATATTTTCTTTGGGACAGGAAGAGAAAGGGATGAGAACCCAAAAATGACAATTAGAACCATGGGTTCTTCATACAGAGTCATAGGGGATACTTCAACCCTCACATCGTACAGAGAAGAAAACCAAGGCCCAGGGAGAGGTAACAAGATGCCAGGGGTCACAAAGATCCAAGTCTTTTGAGTTGGAGTCAGTTTCTTTCCCTTATCCCATGTTGACACATGTGCTTGATAGGTATAGAAAGGAAGAAAAATGCCTTCCTAGCAAAATGCTTTCTCTTTATTAGGTACAAGACATTGTAAACTTCCAATGTGGCCAGTGCTGCTTAACTTTTATTTTGTATAATGGTAGGTAAAGGCACTATTAAACTGCCAGAAAGTTTCTTTTTTTAATGGAGGAGAAGTGGTGATGGGAGTCAAGAAAAGGTAATTTAGCACACATTTTACATCAAAATTCACAAGCCTATTACCATTTTACATCTTGTTACTAAAGCTGAATGATCAGGTTGAATCTTGAAACTAACGTTATAGGACATTTCTCAAACACTAAAGAATGAAATCCCTAATTTTAGGCTTCTTTAAAAATACATTTATGCAATATAAATTCGTTGTCCTTTAAGAGCTGTGAGGCAATCACAAGGCTACTGTTTATGTGAAAGATACAAATATGAGTTAATTCTCTCTCTGCATTCCTGATCATTTTTCCTGATTATTCCCTAAGAGAATTAAAAAAATAATTTTGCCTCTATTATAAACACCAAGAGCACAGCCTCCCTTAAATTTTTTCAAAAGGGAAACAATGATTCATTTGTCCAATTAGGAGGTGAGTAGTAGTTTTAAAGTGGCAGTAAACCAAATGAGTTGACACTCGGTCACAACCTACCAGGAACAGGTCTATCAGGAAGCAAGTAGAGCAGGGAGTCATGCATATCACTGGTTGCAAACTGAAAAAAGAAAAAAAAAGTGGGTTGTACAATTAAAAGCATCAGAAGAGGTGGTATTTTGCTCTAGATGTTTATTTCTATTTTGTAGATGATTAAATGCATATTATAAAATTACATATTTTTTAAGACATGCAAAGGTTTTGCATTTTCAAAAAGTTGCTCTGTATTTCTTCCTCCCAAAATAATGTGTGAAAGAGGCACTGTAGCTCTGGATAGGCGCTGTTTGCTCTGAACAAATATTTTAGTCTTGTAACTAGGGCATTGTTACCTCTGCATTGCTTGTCCCAAGGGACCCCAACACTGTTTGTTAAAATGTGATTGGTTTAGCAAAGGGGTGGAGAAACGAAACACCCTTCACAGGATATATTTAGTGAAAGCACAGCCCTGAAAGTGCTTGAACAAGAGAGCTTTTGTCCTGCCACCGAAATGTTTTTCATAACTCCATATGGGTCAAATACTTGAAGCCATTTTGATTTTTCCATTCTATTTTTTTTTCCATTTGCATTCTTTTAGTCTGAAAGAATGCTGCGTTTTCTGGGAGCTCATTTTGTATCAAAATTGCTGTTTTTTAAACAATCTTTCAAGCTCAGTTTTAAACAATCTGATTCAGAATTTCACATAGATCTTTTAACAGTGCATAAATCTGTATTTTTGCAATACTAATTATAAACTTGGGCTTCAACCGAAATGTTTTAGCATCTGTACTTGAATATTAACATTTTGACACAATATTAATTTTCCAACAAAGATGCTAATATACTATAAGTTCTAGCTTTGAGTCCATATTTAATTGATTGTAGCAATACAGGTTTCTGCACTGTTAAAAGAACTGTAGTTTTAAAAATAACCACTACCAATATACTTATAGGTATAGTCAGTTTTCCTCTAGCTAATTCATAGTCTCCAATCATGAAAGATTTATTTCTGCACTAGTTACTGTAGTTTCTTTAATGGCTTCTCTTCCTTTCCTTCTTTTCAGAAAATGCATTGCAAGCTATAATCTTAATCACCTGGTTCTCATACTTTGAAGGGATTTTTGATTTTATGCGTGAGTACTCCTGAGTATTCCTCCCATAGATGCAGATTAAACCCCTCTACCCTTTCTTATCCAGGGTGATTTTTGGCCATGTTTCTTTCATCTGTCCTCCACATGAACAAGAGACCTTACTCCTTTTCTCTCTTAAAATTCCAAAGGTATCCATGTACTATGCAGGCAGTCCATCTGTTTTCATTACATGAGAATTTTTTATTTTTGTAATGACTGTATATAAAGAGAAATATCACTAAATCTTACTGAAAATAAAGATCACATATTAATAGCATATTATGGACTATTTTGCAACATTAGAATAAGTATTCTGTGTGTGTTAGAAACTTCAATTACAGCATGATAGCTATAATTATAGTAGAATCTCATTTTAACATTGGAGTCCGGGAGAAAAGATAAATTTTGTAAGTAAGTAAGTAAGATATTTTTTAGTGGGGTAGATGTTGATATAATACTATGTGCACAACAGAAAATGATTTGACCTGCATTATGAATAATCCTACAATATAAATAATAAAAAATATAACAATTTCAAATCAGTATTTATTTTCCTTAGGTTCATTTTTTTTTAAAGAAACATGGATTTTTTTTTTTTTGGCTACCAGAGAAAGTTTAAGCAATACAGTACACAGCAAAGTACAAATACAAAATCTAGGGATAAATTGAAAATGAAATGGCATCCATAGGAAACATTTAGAGACTTAGCTAATGAGCCTTTTAGAGTAACTTCTGATGTCTGGGAGATAATTTCACTTAGCTTCCTTTGTAAGTAAGCTACGGAAGGAGTCCTGTGTTTTGTTTCTTGTCATCTTTGCATTTCAAAGAGCTAGTGAAGTCTTATCAAAATTCAATTTGAATGATCAACTTTTAAAGGAAAAGAGAAAGGAGAGTAAAGAAATAGTTATTTGATGAAATATAAAAAAATTACAAATTTGTCACTAAAGATATTAAAAGCAAACAGCATTTAGGAGGTCTTTCACATGCATTTTAATTTGAAAATTTGAAGTTCAATAATTTCTAAATGTATTTCTCTCTGCTACAGTAACTGCTTTTTTTTAAATTCCCAAGTAAAATGGGGGGAAGGGGGGAAGGGAGGGGGAAGTCACTCTTTTATATCTCATTTGCAATTTAAAAAAATCACCCAGCTTGAAAAAATACTTACACTTATATGAAGCTTTAAGGTTTATAAAGAATTTTCTCACAGCAGTCCTGTGAATTCAGTAGCAATCCCTATTTTGCAAATTGTGAGAGGTAGGATGGGGTATTCAGTTGAGGCTACAATCTTTAGAGCAGGGGTTCTTGAGCTTTTTGTGTGTCATAGTCACCTATGGCAGTCTAATAAATCCTATGAACCTCTTGTTCATATGTAGTTGTTTGCATGTTTTTTCTTTATTAGATGTAAGCTCCTTGAGAGGTGCCTATCTTTGATTCCCTTTTATTTTGCACATCACATGGCCAGTAGTAGGTGCTTCTTAGAATAATACTTTTAAATGCATAAGATACATTAAATTACAAAGGAAATCAATTATATTGAAATATATTTATTGATTTTTTAAACTCACTGACTCCAAATTAAGAAACCCTATTTTTGAGTATCCACACAGGAGAAAGGCCTTACTAATATGAGGAGTGGGGAAAGTTTTAATCAGCTTTCAAAGTTTCAATTTAAATATTATATTTATGGGAAGAAGTTTATTATGAGCACATACTTAAAAAAAAAAACTATAAAAAAATTCACCTTGAAATGAAAGCCTATAACTTTAACGAATTACAAAAATCTTTAAAATTTCTTATTCACTGGGAAATTTAAGTTCCTATAACTTGCAAAAAGATAGAGTCAGTCTTGGCTTAGGAAGATAAGTTATGTGACCCTGGGCAAGTCATTTAACTTCTTTGTTGTTGTTCAGTTGTTTTTTAGTCATGTTTTTTTTTTGTTTGTTTGTTTGTTTTTGCCTTTTGGTGGGCAATTGGGGTTAAGTAACTTGCCCAAGGTCACATGGCTAGATTTTTGTTTGTGTGTCCTTAAGTGTCTGAGGCCCGATCTGAACTCAGGTCCTTCTGACTCCAGGGCCGACGCTCTACTCACTGTGCCACCTAGCCGCCCCTTTTAGTCATGTTTGACTGTTCCTCACCCGGTTTGGGATTTTTTAGCAAAGATACTGGAGTGGTTTGCCATTTCCTTCTCCAGCTGATTTTATAGATGAGAAAACTGAGACAAACAAGGTTAAGTGATTTACCCAGGGTCACATAGCTAGTAAGTGTTTGAGGCCTGATTCCAACTAAGGAAAATTAGCCTTCTGACTGCAGGTCCAGCACTCTATTCACTGCATTAACTGCTCAGGGCCAATAGCAACACACTGAGATTGTACATTTTAGAACAGAGGTAGATCTACCCTGGCTGAGGTAGCTTCCTTACTGAGGATTCCCTACTACCATAACAAAATCATGGATCTAGAGTAGAACAATAAAATATTACAAATAAGAAAACTGAGACAGAGTCACAGCTAATAAGTGCCATTTCTAGTAAATATACAAAGTGTCTTCCCACTATTTCTTATTTGCCAGATTTTTCTCTTCATGACAAGAAGTAGTAGGGGTACAGTGGGTAAGATAATTACGGCTAGTTCAAGAAGATTTAGATTAAAGTTCCTCCTCTGACATATTAGCTATAAGACACTAGACAAGACCTTTAACCTCTGTGACCCAGGCAACTCGCTAAAAATCAAATTATATTTTTAAGAACCATTGGGAAAACCTTCTTATTGGGCTCTCTCTGCCTCTAATCTCTCCTGTGTCCAGTATGTCTTTTTTTTAGCTGATAAACTGATCTTAATGTATGTCCAACATGTCACCTTTCTCTACCTATCAGTAAACTTAATGTTTATTTATTGGATTAAATAAAATCCAGTTTGGTTTGAAGCTATTAATATCCTGGCCTTTTTCTACCTTTTAGTCATCTTATACTTTTCTCTGTGATCCAATGACAATGGCCTCCTTGCTGTTTCTTAGACATGATACTCTGTCTCCTAACTCTGAATTTTCATTGGCTGTCTGTTTTGCCTAGAATTCTCTCCCTCCTTAATTCTTCTGGCTTCCCTGTTTTCCTTCAAGTCCCAACTGAAACCTAACCTTTCCTGGTTCCCCTTAATAGTAATGCCTTCCCTCTGTGATTATTTTATCTCTTGTTTGTATGTAGTTGTTTACATGTTGTCTCTCTTATTAGATATGAACTCCTTGAGAGAAAGGATTGGTTTTGCCTATCTTTGGCTCCATTATATTTTGTATTAGTAAATACTTACTGATTTTAAAGAATTGGCATTAAATGAATAGCCTTTAAAGGGGACTATTCTAAAGGGGATTTGATTACATATATGAGTTTAAATATATCAATTAAAAAGGAGTCATATTACTTTAACATCACCTATGACCAGCCCATCCATGTATGACTAAAAATAATTAAAATCACATTTAAATGTTTATTTATAATTACTTGTATTTGTTATTTTTTCAGAAGAAACCTAGATAGACTATTAATATTTACATTGCCCTTATTAGTGAGATTAAATAATTTACTCTAGAGTAGCTGATCAAGTCTTTGGCAAATCTAAGATTAAAATATGGCACTCCATAGATGTAGTACTCTCTTCCCTTAATGTTACCATCATATTTTTTACTTAAGTATTTGAGTATCCCATTGGAAGATTTCATATATACTTTTATGGTTAGTTAGTTGGTTACAAAGTTGTTCCTACATAAAAGAAAAAAATTCCTTCTAAAGCATTAGAATGGAAGAATTGCCACTCTTCCTTTCTAAATGAGTAAGGAAAGCATGTAATACTAACTTTTCCATCTATCTTACTCTTCCAACACACATACACATAAGTTTACACAGATACACTGCAAAACAAGAACAATAATAAACACCCCACCCTTTGGGTTGCATCCATGTTCTGAAACTGCTTGGGTCTACATAAGGTGTTTTCCATGTTTTTCCTATTCTTTTCCTTTTATTTGTATAGGTAGAAAGGAAATATTTGGAACCAAATGGTATAATGAAAAGCACTATGGACTAGGAAAGAGAAGCCTGGATGGTAGCAAGGTCTAGAAAACTTATGGGATTTGTAGTTAGAAGACACAGATTCATATCCTGACTCTGCTTCTTATTACCTACGTGACCTTGACCAAATCATATCATTTTTCTGGGTTTTAACTTGCTTGCCTATAAAGTGAGATGTTTAGTTTAGATGATATAGCTCTTAAATTCTGTTATCTGCTACTGTTAAGACAATGAGTCACAAGTCAGATTTCAGGCATTTGAGAGGTACAGACAGGGAGGGGAGGAGAAAACAACTTGATTGGTGCCCTTGGAATCCAAATAATACCCACACATACAAAGAACACTTAGAGCAGGGATTCTTAAACTGCAGTCCATGATTTCCAGGTGTAAAATATAAAAAAAAAAACCCTGTATTTCAATTTAATTGGTTTTCATCATAAAAATTGTGCATTTTATACATTTAAAAACATTATTTTGAAGGATCCATAGGCTTCAATAGACTGCCAATAGATCCATGACAGAAAAAAAGTTTTAGAACCTCTGATTTGGAGCAATGAGGGATTTCCATATTATCTAAAACTCTATTTTAACAGTCTTTCCTAATTTTTCACATCCTATATCCTCAAAGCTACCAAGTTGCTTGTTTGAGGATCAGAAATTAAAACCTCATTATCCAATACAGCCTAACTCAGAAATATCTTTGAAGTGAAGGGTCTTTCCTACTTTACCTGCAGACCAGGTTACACAAAAGTATCCCTGATATATAACCACCTTCTCCAATACCTCAGAAGTCCTATTCCTCAGGTACTTGAGATTAAAATAATCCTCACAAACACTAATGAAGGAACAGAGGACAGCATGGAGATTGCCACCCAGGCACTACATTCTAGAAGATGTTCTAATTGAAGAACTATTCAGATTCAAATTGCTCATGATGGTTAAGTAAGATTTATAATATGACATCTGTTAGCAAAGTAACGTTTGCATTACTTTTTGAATCAAGTAAACAGAGATGCTCTCAGAAAGATTAAGTAAGAGGGCTGCTCAGAATAGGTACCTGGGTGACAGCACCAATGCTGAAAATCCTTTATTTCTCTGTTAAATAGCTTTCAATAAGGAAAGCTGCACTGCAAGCTACCTACCAGTATGACTCAGCCAAATGTGCTGTCAACATTTTCTGCAGTATACTCAGTAGAAGGGATTTTTATGGTGACAGCTTTAGACATTGTTCTTTAGTTTATTAGATATTATAATGTGGACGTGAGTACAGAAAGAACTGACTAGAAGAGATGGAACTCCTATGTCGCAACAGCTTGTTGTGATTTTGATGATTCCATACTTCAATTCTTTCTTTCCTGCCTTCTCATTTCTTCTTTCCCTCATCTCTAAAATAATAGTGTTACACAGAGCACTTCTCTCAATCTCCTACATTTAACAATGTGGAAATGAATGCCACTGTTTATAAACATGTGAATAACATTTTAAGTAAAATTGTTATGTCTTTCTATATATTCCTTTTAGTGGTAAGTTAGGAATGAAATATCTTTTTTGTTGTTGTTGCTACAAGTTTATAAGCAAAAAAGTCAATAATTATCAGGCTCCCCTATTTCTTGAAAAGGACAGGGAAGGACCCAGAGAATGTTTTCAAGGACACTCTGTACCTAAAATTTCCAGTGGTTTATCCCAAAGGCTAATGCAAAAGACTCTCCTAAGGACAAACCATGTTTGTAACAAACCTCCCCAGAGCTGCACTGCTTTTCCACAAAAGAGCTAGTGATTTTGCTCCTTCTCCTTCTAATATAATCATATTTGTAGCACTTGTATAAAGGCCAGTTTTGGAAGCACCAGCTCAGAGGCCTGTGAACTCTGCTTTAAATGCTACCTAAAACCAGTCTGGGAATGGGAAAGGAGCTGGTGCCTGCATTAATTCTCCTGGCACATGCTGCTGTATTTCTTTTCTTATATAGTTCGATTTCCCTACTTCCCCAATTGTAGTAACAGTAGGGAAGGGTGGACATACTACATGTAGAATAGGATAGCAGTCATCACAGAATTTGAGATCTAGAAGGAACAACATTCAACCCCATAATTTTACAGATGAAGAAAATGAGCTCAGGAGAGATTAGTGACAGAGCCCAGACTATAACCCAGACTTCTCGTTCAATGATTTTTTCATCCCATCATCCTAAATGCAATGACAATAATAATATATTTTATATTATAGTGTTTCATATCATATCACATATCAAATGCCTCTCCCCATCATTACCTTGTATTTCTTTTATTTTAGATATTTTGCATCTGCTTATATGTATATACTTTGTTTTCCTCGATGGAATATAAGTACCTTGAGTCCAAGTACTGTTTCATTTTTTTTTTTTGTTTTATTCATAGTACTCACCATCACCATTGTTGTACCAGTGGTACTGATTTCTTTTTCTTTCTTTCTTCCTTCCTTCCTTCCTTCCTTCCTTCCTTCCTTCCTTCCTTCCTTCCTTCCTTCCTTCCTTCCTTTCTTTCTTTCTTTCTCTTTCTTTCTTTCTCTCTTCCTTCCTTCCTTCCATTCTTTCTTTCTTTTGCTTTTTGGAGGGGGGAAGGAAGGGCATTTGGGGTTAAGTGACTTGCCCAAGGTCACCTGGCCAGTAAGTGTTAAGTGTCTGAGGTCAGATTTGAACTCAGGTCCTCCTGACTCCAGGGCCAGTGCTCTATTCACTGCACCACTTAGCCTCCCAATAGTACCAATTTCTTTTCTTTTTTTGCTTTTTGGAGGGCAATTGGGGTTAAGTAACTTGCCCAAGGTTACACGGCTAGGTTTTTGTTTGTGTGTGTGTTAAGTGTGTGAAGTCGGATCCGAACTCAGGTCCTTCTGACTCTAGGGCCGACACTCTACTCACTGTGCCACCTAGCCGCCCCCAGTACCAATTTCTTGATCAGTTTATTATGAATAATATTTCAAACTTGCTTCTGATGATCAAATACTAATTATATGACATGCTGACACTGCCTGTGTGACCTTGGGCAAGTCACTTACCTTCTCTAGGCCTCAGTTTCCTTATCTAAAAAATAAAGGATATGGAGAAGTTGGTTTCTTAGGTTCCTTTCTTCTCTAAATCTATTATCCTATTATTTTCTTTTCACTGAAATGTAAGTTTTTTTGATCCTAATTAGACTAACTCTTCCACCTAAGGAAAGCTAACATAGTTTTGAGATTCTCTGCCTAAAAATGTACCTTTGATTATTATTTCAGCAATTTCAGTCTTCAAATTAAAAGCTATTTTCAACAGTCTTAGGTTTCACTCACTTTATTCACTCACTCATTCATTCATTTATTTAAATGTAGGTGGTGAGCACCAAATGAAATCACCAAAAATGAAATTGATTATAATAAATTTTAACAGAGAGGGGAAAAAAATGTAACAATGTAGGAGTCATTTCTGATTCTCCACCTGGGGACAGTCAGAACACTGACTGGATAGAGCAAATATTAAAATCAATATTAAGCTAGAAGAAAGAATAAAATTGAAAAGATATGGCACGTTAGGGGCGGCTAGGTGGCGCACAGGACCTGAGTTCGAATCCGGCCTCAGACACTTAACACACATACACACACACACACACACACACATACACACACACACACACACACACCCCTAGCTGTGTGACCTTGGGCAAGCTACTTAACCCCAATTGCCCTCCAAAAAAGCAAAAAGAAAAAAAAAGAAAAAAGAAAAAAAGAAAAGATATGGCATGCAGTTGGGGTGAGACAACTGCATTTTAACCTATTTAACCCAGCTGTCATCACTAACAAATGGGAAATGGATAGAAAAGTAGACATTGACAGAGGCTAGTCTTATTTCCAAAGGAAGATTAATATAAATCAATCATAAAAACAAGGAGAATAAGATAGCCTAGAAAATACCTCAATCAACATAGACTTGATTTCTTTGTCAAGTGGAAAGACACATGACATCTACATGCAAAATAATTTAGAATATAAACTTATTTGAAATTTCTTGGAGAAAAACTGGCAGAAAATGATCAACATTTTTGCCCAATAGTGAGGAAGCATGCATCCAAATCCTTCAAAATACAGGTTTATAGAATGCTTGGCAAAAGGCCAAACTAATCAGAACCTCCCCAGGGCATTCAAGGAAGAAAATGGAAGGAAAACAAACAGAAGAAAATTGAAAAAGAAAATCTATAAAGATTTTTTTGGTTTGTTTTTTTGCTTTTTGGAAGGGGGAAGGCAGGGCTATTGGGGTTAAGTGACTTGCCCAAGGTCACACAGCTATTAAGTGTTAAGTGTTTGAAGCTGGATTTGAACTCAGGTCCTCCTGACTCCAAGGCTGGTACTCTATTCACTGCCCCACCTAGCTGCCCCTATAAAGATTTTTATAGCAAATTCTTGTCAAGATCAAAAACAGTAGAACCAAATGCATTTAGACTTTAACATTGAAGTACCTGAAGTGTAACATGAAAACATGGAAATGAAAACAAAGATAGGAAAATCAACTGGACTATCCTCAATATGTTATTACCATTATGATTCTGATTTTGTTTGTTGATTATGAAAAGCATTTGATTTGTTAGAGCAAAACACTGCTCTTACAAAAAGTTGCCTCCCATCTATACATTAAAATCATTCAAGATTTTTTGAAAGCTGTAACAACAGAAATCACTCTGTTAAATGACCTTTGTATGATAAAGATCAGGAAAGGCATAAAATAGGAAGAGGTATGTTTATCAAAAGTGTTTGCCACTATGATGGTTGTTGTTATGTTCATCTTTCATTTTTGAAGAGGACTGTGATATCAGGGAGATGATAACGTGACTTGCAGTTGACTTTTATTTGAGGGAGGGCTATGCAAGGTCACCAGCCTCACTTTCTCTACCAGAATCATCTGGGTCCAGGGACCAGATATTCTGGCCCGTTTAGGTTAAGGCCTTTTCAGTTTCTCACTTTGAGTGAGGTAATGCCCATTCAGTGAATAGTACGCCTCTTGATCCAGGGGAGAGTCCAAGTTGAAGAGTAATTCTGTGAATGATGGGGTTCTCTTGATGCTTCAGTCTGCAGATGAAATTGTGTTGATTGCATCAAACCTAGAAACATTGCAGATCCTTCTGAATCTGTGCTAGAGCTAGTGCCTGACTTTCTATACAAGAAAGTAAAAGTGAATAAAGATTAGCTATTGGAAAGATTATAGCATGTATTTGAATAGACAGCTTGTAGAGCCCATCCATCAGTATCCCTAGAAGAGGCAGTATCTATGGACAACACATTGGGCCCAAAATTGAACAGACCATGAAGTATGGGCTAGATTATCTTCAGGAAATTTTAAAGCTCTTCTAATGTGTCCAGGCCTCCCATGAAAATAAAGAACCATCTTTTTCAACCAATTTTCTACCAGTGTTGCTGTATGGCAGAAAAACATAAAATTCAATAATCTCCAAATAATTAATAATGAATACCACACAGAAGACAATACTGAGTAACATGGTGAGAGTGAGTAGGCTGTAACATAATCCATGATGAACTTCAAAATATAGGAGTAAAAGGTATTATCAAATAATTTTGTGATAGAAGAAAAGATGGATTTGTCATGTGGTATGGGTTAGGATGATAGGTAGATAGTCAAAATGTTCTATTCACACCCCCATGACATTAGGAGATGTCAAAATAGGACTTCCTTGCCTCAGACTTCACATGACTTTTATGGAATCTTAAGGAGGACAGAATCCACAAAACAGATTTTGGGGACACAGGAGCCTCATCAGAGATGTAACAGAAGTTAAAAGGATTTTCCTAACCCTGAATCAGTTGTCTGGGACCATGGACTTCAAATAAACATATGATAGTCAATAAAAAGAATGTAATTTATCTTAACCTGAGATATGTAGTTAACATTTGTTGGTTGCTACCTGGCTTATAGATTTTGACTAAATTTAAAAAAAAATGGATCTCCCTCTGTCAGGTAGAAACTTTCTAGCTACTGCAATATAGCCTATAGTAGTAGAGAACAGCGATCAACCTTGAAGAGGTTAAAGAGCTGAAGCTGTGCAGATGATAGCTGAGAACAGGTTGTAGGCCAGGACACCAACAGAGATGCCCAGAAGAGAGAACACAATGGAGATGTGACATCCAGCTGAGATGATGAGCCAAGCAGGGAATGGTATAATCACCGGAACAAAGTATTGGAGGATTGAATTGCCCTGAGCTCATGTGTCCCTATTCATATGCCCTTGGATATTCCTGTTTCCTGACCACCCAAGTTCCCTACATGTATACGTGAATGTTCCCTGGTATTTTGTGTTCTTTATGTGTCTTTCCTCTCCTTCACCTATAAAACTAGAACAAGTATACATATCCTGTCCATCTTAAAGACCAGTTGTGGAGATCAAATAATACAATGGATGTGAAAGCACTTTGAAAACTATAAAGTGATATCTCAATATATGTCACTACCTCAAGATCCTGTGATTTTTGTCGGTATGGGAATTCACAGTGGGAATTTTCTCCACTAACTACTGATTACAGTCTTAGAAGAATTAGGGGGAGGGTCAAAGAGTTAAATAAATTGCCCATGGTCATACAGCTAATAAGTTTAAGAAGGTGGGATTTAACCCAGTTCCTTCTAATTCCACTAAACATAAGGATCCCTGCAGGGTGCTTATTGACTTAGCTTTGATATGTAATGTTGTCTTTGATTTATTGTATTTTTATTTATTTTGTTATTGCATTTTAATCTAGTTCCATTAATTGAAATTGCATTTTAATTTAGTTCCAGCTGCATTTGGGATTATTGTGGGCCTTGCTTGTGTGACCTGTTAGCCCAGTTTGACACTTCTGTGCTATAGATTTCTGAGTTCCTTTACACCTCTAATACTATCACCTCTCTGCTGCTTCCAACCAAAAGTCAGAATCACTCCTATCTAGCAACTTTATGCATCCAAGTATTTGCCACTAATTAGCTCTGTGACCCTGCCTAAGTCACTTCCTATCTCTGGATCTCACTTTCCTTGCCAGTAAAAAGAAGAGGTTAGATTAAATTATCTCTAAGCTTTTTAGTAACCTTTGAATTCCATGACTATAGAAATCTAACCCACCTCATTCTCCAGGGGAAGAAACCGAGGTAAAACGACTTCTTCAAGGTCACACAGACAGTAAATAGTAGTGAGATTCAAACTCAGGTTTTCTCTCCCCAAATATAATGTTCAATCCATTATACCATGCTGTCACCTTCCATTGGCATGCCTGACATTCCAAGAAAAGAATATTGAACTATGCTGAACAACATTGCCTTTTCTGTCTTTGATGATACTATTTGTTCCAGGTAATTCACTACAATTTAGTACTTTAAGATTTTATTTTTATCCTTTTTTGATTGACAGTTCTGCTCTTCTGATTTTACTTTCATAACATATAAAAGAATAACTTTGCTATTATATTATCTCTCACCCCTTTGAAGAAGACCTAAGTAAGAAAAATGAAATGATCACTATAAAAAGACATGGAACTTTAAAATGAAATTTGCTATTGAAATATAAAGCAAAAATATAAAAAAGTTTATCACCTTGGTGATGTTCTCATCTCTTTCATGCCAGGAGTGGTTGATTTAATAGATCCCCCCATTATTATGTCCACATCCAACCATTTTTTTCATAGAATATTAGAATTGAAAGGAATCTTGAGATATCATCTAATTTGAAAAACAAAGCATTCCCACAACACATGGAAAAATGGATGCCTACAGAACTGGAGACTTGTCCAAAGTCACATAGCCCATTAAGGACAAAGATAACAGAACTTGACTCTTCTGACCCCTACTACTGGCTCTTCTACTACACCACATTCTTCTGCTGGTAAAGTTAAATACACATAGAAACATAGGACTGACATCAATGGGGATGAAGTTTAGACAAATAGACTGGGTGTAGAGTTGGGAACTAGAAATTAATAGAATTCAGTCTCAGATACAGCAATGATCTTTTGAAAGCCAATTGTCTAATCCAGGTTGTTGGGGTTTTTTTTCTGTTATAAAAGGAAAATGATATTGTCTATTTCTGGAATAACACAGAATTTTTAGAGCTCAAACAGATCTCAGCAGCCTTCTGGTCCAACCCATAACTAAAAAAGAAATGATGGTGTGAAAGATGTATAATCATGGATTTTTATGATTCTATGGGACTTAAAAAAGTAATCTTTTTTGGTACACTTGCATATTTTAAAATTTTATTGATGCCTTTTGCATTTAATCATACTCATTTCTGAATATACCTCTCCCCTCTTCTCCCCTTATAACAAAGATTTCAAAAGGAAAAAAAATGCTCAAATAAAATCAACAAACCAGTCATCTATGTCTGATAGCATATGTAATATTTTGTACCAATAGGTCCCCACCTCTTCAATGAAAGGAAAGGAGTACATTTTTTCATCTGTTTTGGAGGCTAAGCTTGGTCATTATGGTTGCATAATCTTCATTTTGCTTATTATTCTATTTACTTTGTTGTAGTCTTACATATATACATTATATATTTATGTATGTATATATGTATGTTATGTACATATGTACGTATATTTTCCCCTTTCTGGCTCCCTTTTCTCTTTCTCTCCTTAGGTCTCCCCACCCCAACCTTTTTTCCTTTCTTGTTCTCCTTCATCAGAGATTGTAATAGTTGCTGGTCACCAAAGTCTTCATATTTTTGAAGATCATCATTGTGTCTTCTTTCAATTTCTTTTCTAGGATATACAAATGCAGTTCCTTTAATATACCTCACAACAAACACTGATTATTTCTGTTGCTGTGTGTTCAGGTTTGCTGTTTCAGGTGTCATGTTTCTCTCAGTACTTCATTATCTCTTTCCTAAATATGGAAGTAAATTTAAAGTTATAGCAACTGCTCTCTGTGTAAGGGTCCATGTGCTGATTTCCTCTTCATATTTATAATGGTTTACCTCACCATATCTCATAATCTCTTTTCAGACTAGCTGTTAAATTTTTTTCATGTACTTTTTTTTAGCTCTCCAATTTTTGAGTGCCCTTTAGATATCAGAGAAACATTTTTTCCAAATACTGCATTTTCTTACTTTTCTGCCAAATAAAAAGTGATAAGGATTGAATCAACACAATAAACTATCCCCCCATCAATACCATAAAAAAAAATAGATTTTTACTAGTCTCCTTTCTCTATACTCTCATTTTCTTTTTTAAAATTAATTTATTAGTTTAGTTTCAGTTAACAAGATTCAATTCCATAGTTCCTTGATTTTCAAATTTCCTTTACTTCCCTCCCCCCTACCCCCACGACAGCATATAGTCCAGTATAGGATCTGCAAATACATTCATATTAGCATTATTCTAATTACAAAGGTGTATTGTACTAGGTGGGATGAAAGATGGTAAAGAGGAAATAAAACCAAACAATGAAAAGAAAAAGATCATTTAGTTTGCTTCCATCAGGATTCAGGCTCAGTTCTTTTTCTGGATGTCGCATTTCTCTCTTTCTTGAGTCTTTCAGGATTGACTTATATCACTGCATTGGTGAAAAGAATCCAGTCTGTCATAGTTGGTCATCACACATATGATATGTCTGTGATTGTATAGAAATTTCTTTTGATTCTACTCTTCTCGCTCAGCATCAGTTTGTATAAGTCTCTCCAGGTAATTATGAAATCCGTCACCTCCTCGTTTCTTATAGCACAATAATATTCCATTACATTCATATACCACAACTTGTTTAGCTATTCCTCAATTGATGAGCACCCCTTTAGTTTCCAATTCTTTGCAACCACAAAAAGGGCTGCTATAAATATTTTTGTACATATGGGTCTTCCTCCCACTTCTATGATCTCTTTGGGATATAACCCTAGAAGTGGTATTGTTGGGTCAAAGGGTATGAAATTATTTATAGTCCTTTGGGCATAATTCCAGATTGCTCTCCAGAATGGTTGGATAAGTTCACAATTCCACCAGCAATGTATTAGTGTTCCAATTTGTCCACATCCTCTCCAGCATTTGTCACTTTCTTGTTTTGTCATCTTAGCCAATCTGCCTGGAGAGATGAGGTATCTCAGAGTTGTTTTGATTTGCATTTCTCTAATCAATAGTGATTTAGAGCATTTCTTCATATGCTTATAGATATCTTTAATTTCTTTCTCTGAAAACTTCCTGTTCATATCCTTTGACCATTTATCAATTGGGGAATGACTTGTATTCATATAGATTTGGCTCAATTCTCTATACATTTTAGAAATGAGTCCTTTATCAGAGACACAAGTTGTAAAAATTCTTTCCCAATTTCCCACCTCCCTCTTGATCTTGGTTACATTGGCCTTGTTTGTACAGAAGCTTTTCAATTTAATATAATCAAAATTATCCATTTTGCATTTTATAATGCTCTCTAATTCTTGTTTGGTCCTAAAGTCTTCCCCTCTCCACAAATCTGTCAGGTAAACTATTCCTTGCTTTCCCAGATTGCTTACAGTATCATCCTTTACACCTAGATCATGTACCCATTTATACTTGATTTTGGTATATGGTGTTAGATGGTGATCTATGCCCAGTTTCTGCCATACTGTATTCCAGTTTTCCCAGCAGTTTTCGTCAAATAGTGCATTCTTATCCCAAAAACTGGGGTCTTTGGGTTTATCGAACAATAGATTACTATATTCATTAACTGCTGGGTCTCCTGTGCCTAATCTATTCCATTGATCCACTACTCTGCACGTCTGCCAGTACTAAGCAGTTTTGATGACTGCTGCTGTATAATACAGGTTAAGATCTGGCATAGCTAGTCCACCTTCCCTAGCATTTCTTTTCATTAATTCCCTTGATATTCTAGACCGCTGGTTTTTCCAAATAAATTTTGTTATGAAACTCTAACAAATCATGTTACCGATATTGTGGATTTGATTTTTAGTTTTAATTAAAATTTTGTTTTACCACAGTCTGATTTCTTTAGCAGGAGCTAAACCTAAAGTAATGAAGATGTGGTTTCAGACCCTGCCTTTGATACTTACTAGTTGTGGGATCATGGACAAGTCACAGGGAGGCATCAACAATAACACCTATGTAGTACCTACTTCAATGGTTATTATGAAGCTCAAATATATACAAAGGACATTGTAAAATTTTGAGCCCTATACAAATGATATTATTATTTTAAATATAGCCAATTTCTTTTAGTTGTCAGTCAGGAATAAATTGTTGCCTTTTGGAACTACAAGGTCTTCTACTTGTTTACTACATTTTTTATTGAGTTCTGTACCAGTCTATCTCTTTGCAATTGACCCTTATTAAATTATCCATGTAATTGACTCATACCTATGATATTTACTCAAATTGAACCAACTTTTTCTGGAGCCAGTTTTTTTTTTCTAGAAGTATCTGAAATTTCTAGAGGTATCTTTTAACATATTAGAAACAACTTTCAGTTTCAGAAGTAAAAAAAATCTGACCAGTTGTTCAAAATATGCTTGATATTTAAAATGCTTGCTTCTATTTCCCTCCATTGCTTTTCCCTATTCACTCCTTCCTTCATATAAAATGTCCTTGCCCTCTGAGATAGATGTGGAGTATATTATGCTACACAAAGCAGAGAATGCAATTTCTTGTCATCTGAAGTTGCTGGTAGAGCAAAATAAAATATTGCATTTCAGAAACTTCATTTATCCCTACAGTGAAATGCAGCTTTTCTTGGTTGTTCATTTCCTTAAAAGTAGAGTAAAAAAAAATTTGGGGGAAAATCAGTGTAACTATATGACAGGTCAATTTAAACAGGTCCTGAAAACTGCTACTAGTTTATCAAACCAAATAAGAGGAAAATACCTTATTTAGTGCAAAAGAACCAAATTTCTCCATAAAAATAGTTTTCCTATTTTTCTTCTATAGGAAAGACATTTTCATAATACAGTTCCTCTCTATCCTCTCTACTATAGCTGATGACATAAGAATTACTATTCTAAACTGTAAAAAAGACAACAGGTAATTCCAAATATAACTAAGTTGCTAAAAAGTACAACCTTTATTCATATTTCTATTTCGTATAGTAATGATAAAAACTATAAAATAACCTAAAATATTGTCTTCCTTTAACAGTTACAGATCTTTCAGACAAATCAGCTGATCACTGAACATCACATTTAAATCTGTCCTATTAACTATTGATAAGCAACTACTATGTGTTTAGTGCTATATGGGGGAAAGGGGAGGGAGGTAAAAATAAATAGCAAATATAACCTTTGCCCTTGAGGAACATTAGTTTATGAATAAAATAATTTGAGAAAGATTAACTCAGATATAAGTGTTCATATGGACACAGAATAAAGAATATTTTAAAAGGGGATTTATTTAGTATAGTGCAATCAGGCATTTTCCAGTGTTCTGTGAAGGTAACCTACCTTCTTTTAAAATAAAATAAAGCAAAGTAAACAAACAAAATAACCTTTTCCAGGGTGGGGTATGAGAGATAGAAAAGAAACAACAATGTTTTTGAAATTCTGCTCCAGCCCAGGTAACAAGGGAATTTTCCCAGTATGCTTTGTAGAAACAGACTGACCATGAGCACTTGAAGCTGGAGCTGGGGGAAATGTCATTACAACTCCTTGAACAAACTTTCACTTCTTCTGTACATGAATGACTAATGTTCTATGGTGATTCAGAGGGCCAGCCTTTTTTTTGTTTTAATCGGTTTCTTCTTCCCGTTCTTCCTTACTGCCTAAATAGGTGAACAGTTCAGCCACACCTCTCTTTTATTCTCTACATACAATAAACCTAACTTCATTTACTCCAATTTTTCCATGCTATATTTTCTCTTATGTTATATAACCTCCAAAACATTTGCTTTTCTCCAAGGTCTCCCCCCTCATATTCTGTAGTATCTGGAGCAAAATTTCATGACATTTAAAAATTTGGCAAATATTCTGAAAGGAGGCTTCTATAGAATCTGACTGGTTACTACTAGTAAACTAAGTATGGATGGACATAAAAATAATTAAAATCTAGTCTAAGTGATATTTTAAAGTAGGAAAGACTAAAGGTTTATTTGTTTTTAAACCAATGTCATCATTATTTTCAGGAGTTTCAGTTATGTCATACAAGTGTTTTCTATCTATTTTGGAGGAAAGAAACTACTTTTAATTTTCCAACTCTTTGAGATTATCATTGGTTTGGAGGTTGGACTTGCTGCCCATTAACAGGGAAATCCTTGAATATGTATGTAGAGAACCAGCTGTTACCTCCATGGTTAGCCAGACTTTGAGGATAGGGAAACTGAATGGAAAGGAAGTAATAGAGATTGGCTTGAAAGCATCTTAGGTGGGAAGCTCTGTGTGCTATATTGATGTTAACTTATCTAAAAATACATATAGTTTTCAGTCAGTTATGTGTTCAGTTTATTATAGTAGGTAATTCACCTTTTAAATAAATTTTTAAAAAATTTATTTACTTTTAGTTTACAACATTTAGTTCCACAATCCCTTGAGTTCCAAATTTTATCCCCCTACCTCCCCTCTTCATCCTCTCCATGGCGACCTACTATCCTACATAGGTTCTACAAATACCATCACGTTAAACATTAGTCAAATTGTAAAGAATTATAACCAATGGAGTGAATGACAAAGGAACGAGACAAAACTAAACACAAAAGAGAGAGAGCAAGTAGTTTGCTTCACTCTGCATTTAGATTCTGTAGTTCTTTTCTCTGGATGTGGATATCCCTTTCTATCATAAGTCTTTTGGAGTTGTTTTACATCCTTGCATTGCTAAGAGGAGCCCAGTCTATCAAAGTTAGTCATCACAGATATGATGTGTCTGAAATTGTGTACAAAGTTCTCCTGGTTCTGGTCTCCTCACTCAGCATCAGTTTATGTATGTCTCTCCAGATTATTATGAAGTCCATCTGCTCCTCATTTCTTATAGCACAATGGTATTCTATTACATTAATATATCACAACTTGTTCAGCCATTCTCCTTAATTTTCCATTCCTTGCCACTACAAAAAGAGCTGCTATAAATATTTTTATACATATGGGTCCTCCTTCCACTTGCATGATCTCTTTGGGATATACCCCTATACCTTTGCTGGATCAAAGTGTATGCACTTTTTTATAGTCCTTTGGGCATAGTTCCAGATTGTTCTCCAGAATGGTTGGATCAGTTCACAATTTCACCATCAATGAATTAGTGTTTCAATTTTTCCACATCCTTTCCAGCATTTATCATTTTCCTATTTTGTCATCTTAGCCAGTCTGACCAGCGAGATGCAGTATTTTAAATACATTTTAAAAATTATTTTCTATTTATATCAAATGACTGTTAATATATGTGACCAAATATTATATATTTTGGGCAGCTAGGTGGCCCAGTGAATAGTGCACCGGCCCTGGAGTCAGGAGGACCTGAGTTCAAATCTGACCTCAGACACTTAACACAAAAACTAGCCGTGTGACCTTGGGCAAGTCACTTAACCCCAATTGCCCTACCTTCCCCCCTCCAAAAAAAGAAAAAAAATATTACATACTTGTCTCTTCTAACTGAATACAAGGATTTATTATTGGTTTTGCAACACTCAGTATGTAATAGTGGTAGGGGATGGTGGTGAGCAAGTTTTTCATTCCACTACTATTTGCCCTCTTCATCTGATCGTCCTGACAGTCATACTTTTTACCTAGACAAACTGCATAAACAGTTTCCTGGTATAAACTCCTTTGGTCTGATAAATTGTATCAAAGAATCAATAATTCTATCCATCTTTTTCTTTTTTTTTTTAGCACCAAACATCCAGCCAGAGATTGGCAAAACACCTCAATTTTAGATCTCTCTCTCTCTCTTTTCTTTGGGGAAGCTACCTTCTCAATTGCCTGCTTTTGCCCCCAATACAGCCTATCCAGACTAGAAACAACCTCTAGTTAATATTGTTTATAAAGATGACCCAAACATTTAAAACAAAGAAAGGTAAACAGATTTTGTTGTGCCCAGAGGGAAAGTTTTCAAACTATTTAGGAAACACAAGGTGAGAAAGTAAATATAGAATTATCCCTTTGGGGTCTGCAGTGGGAAGATAAAGAGGAAGTTTCTAACAACTTTGTCACAATACTCCAGTCAGATCTGCCCAAGAAGCCTTGACTCAAAATTTTGGCTTCTTCCTTGGCTGTGGAAATGTCTATCATTTCTTTTCCCTTAGCACTAAGCAGCTTCTTAGGGCAGCTTCTTAAGCTTCTCCAGCTTGAAGCATCTTCTGTGCACCTAGCAAAATCCTTTTCAAGGTCTCTCTCTTGGATTCACTGACTAAACTTTTAAAGGTCACCCGAAGGCAGGACCTATCATTCTTTATCCTATGATATTTTTTCCTTTCTGATTCACTAGAAGGACATGTTTGTGTATCATAGAGAGATGACTTAGTGTGGTCCTAATTTTCAGTTAGTTTAACATCATGATATGGGCCCCCTTTTTATGATTAGGTCTGTGGTATTTATTATCTTTGTATTTAAGTTGAATATATTTTTACATGTACTTCTATAGCAATATAGCTATAGCTACATCCTTTCTGACTTCTTCAAGTTCAATCACAGGGATTACTTTATTTACTGTATTTATATTCCTAGCACCTAGCATAATAGCTGGAAGTAGCCAGGTGGTGTAGTGGATAGAATGCCTGATCTGGAGTCAAGAGGACCTGAGTTCAAATGTGACCTCAGACGTGCTAGCTGTGTGACCTTTGGCAAGTCACTTAATCCTGTTTGCCTCAGTTTCCTCATCTGTAAAATGAGCTAGAAGAAGGAAATCTCACATGGGGTTACAAAGAGTCAGGCATAATGTAAACATCAACAACAAAAAGAAGACATTTACTAGCTGTGTGAAATTGGACATGTCACTTGATGTCTGCTGCCTCAATTTCTTTCTTTCTTTTTTTTTTTAAGCAATTGGGGTTAAGGAACTTGCTCAAGGTTACACGGCTAGTCATTATTTATGTGTGGGTGCTCATTTTCTGAGGCCGGATTTGATCTCGGGTCATCCCAACTCCGAGGCTGGCGCTCTTACTTACTGCGCCACCTAGCCGCCCCTTTTAGGGCAATTGGGGTTAAGTAACTTGCCCAAGGTCACACGGCTAGGTCTTTGTTTGTGTGGGTTAAGTGTCTGAGGCCGGATCCGAACTCAGGTCCTTCTGACTCCAGGGCCGGCGCTCTACTCACTGCGCCACCTAGCCGCCCCCTGCTGCCTCAATTTCTTCAACTGTAAAACAGGATAAAAAAATAGCACCTACTTCCCAAAATTATAAGGATCAAATCAGATAACATCATAAAGTACTTGGCACAGTGTCTGGCAAATAGCAAGATGCTTAATAATACTTATTGATTGGTTAATTGTGAAAGACCATTTCCTTTACACATATAGTCTGTCTGAGCCTCACTGTCACCCACATGGGTGTCAGTGATAAATGTGGTTAACATTAAAATGAGTCCAGTACTCACTGAGCAAAAAAAGACTTGAGATTTTTTCCAGCAAGACTAAGCTCAGAATTTTCAATGTTCTTAGTTTTATAAGTTTTCAGTCCCATACTCGATATTAGGTCTGGGGTATGTACTGGCCCGAAATCTGCATTCCCTCTTCATAGATTGTTTGGAATGATGCCTTAGACTTCATTCTGTTTTGAGCCATGAACAGTTTGGTTTTAAAACCATTTAATATAGCATTATTTTAGAACATGATGAGAATGTAGCAGTATAGCAGTCCAGCCTCCTTAGAGTTGAGGAAGATAGAACTCAGCGAGATTCAATGACCTGTTCAAGGTCATCGCTGTTAAAGAAGCCAAGGTAAAGGCACTCATGCAGAAGTATGTCTTGTAGACTAGAAGCTATTATTTTTTTATGTAGAAATTCTCTTTAAATAGTTCTATCTTTTTTTTTTAGGTTAGAAAATTCTTGCTAAACAAATATACAGCCATGATTACTTTTGATTCCACAAAATGGCTACAATTTGAGCTGAGAATTTACTACTTTATGGAATAATATTAAATATTTTTAATAAGAATATAGAAAAATGCCATATTCTGAAGTGAGTTAATATGATTTGTATATTTGTCACACTGATATATTCACAAAACAGAAGTGACCAGAATTGATATGGAAACCCTGAGTCTTTCCAGTTTAAAACCAAAATTAGCCATTAAAAATGAGGTAGACTTTATGACTTCATATCCTTTTATGACTGGATTTGGAAGAAGAGCTCAAATCAATGTCCAAATTTTACTTTTTCCAAACTAAGCTGCTTTCTTTTTTGTTTTATTTTCAAGCCCGTATTCCTGAGAATAGCTATTTTAAAAGTTACACCATAATTTCATTTAATTAAATTTCACTTTAATTAAGTGTTTAAAGTGCAAGAATATAACAGATTAAAAGTCTTTCTCCTACCATCTGCTCAGGTATAGCCTCTGACCAAAGAATGGGGAAAACATTTTTAAAAAAATGTAATTTAATGGAAGACAATAGACACATTACAAAAACCAATTAATCAGCACATTCTCTGTGATGAAACCTAATTATGAAGAGGTTAAGATAATTATTAAATCCTCTTTGAACACAGCTTTAGAAAGTCTGGATAGCCATTTATGTCAGTCATTATAAGGACAATTAATATAGGTAAGTTGGAACCCACAAATAATAGCAAGTATAAACTCTAATGAGGAGCAGTATCTATTAAAGGCTCCTCTGAAAAGTTACCATATATTCACATATTTTGATATTTCAGAGTTGTCTACTTTCATCCATGTAGATTTGTCCTCGCTAGATACAGATAGCAACCCCTCAGTACTTTAGTAGATGAAATTCAGTTCAACAGATATTTACTAAGTTCCTACTATGTGCTAGGCAGTGTATATACAAAGACAAAAAGGGCACAGTTCTAGGTACTGCATACATAAAGACAAAAATTAAAAAGTCTTGACCTCATGAAACTTATATTCTACTGGGGAGATACAGTATGTACATAAATAAATAAATGTGTTAAATGCCAAGTCTATACAAAATTTTGTAATGCCTAGAAGAGAATTATGACTAACACTTATATAGCATTTTAAGGTTTGCAAAGCACTTTAAAACATCTCATTTTATCCTTATAACAACTCTGCGAGGTAGGTGATAATTTTTAAGCCCATTTTATAGATGAGGGAACTGAGGAAGAAAGAAGTTAAGTGATTTTCTTATGGGTCACAAATGAATTCAAGTCTTCCTGACTTCAGGAGCAGTGTTCTAACCATCATTCAACCTAGTTATATCAGTGTTAACAAGGGTGAGGTTTTGGGGAACAGGGAATAGGGAGGGTTCAGGAACAGTCTGTATAGGGGCAGGGGTGGGGAACCTGTGCCCTTGAGGCCACATGTGACCCTCTAGGTTCCCTACCTCTGGTAGAGTGACTGGCACTTTGGCTGTGCTTTAAAGGGAGAAAAAGATTCTGTTCAGACAGAGGAGGGAATACATTCCAGCAAGTCATACATGAGTTGATGAGGTAAAAAAAATTCCTTACTTGACAGCCCACCTGTTAATGACTCTCTATGAATTTAGCTAAACTGATCTTCAGATGACAGATATGTAATCTGTTACCAGATGGACTCAAAGTCTTTCCAACTTGGCAAGAGCTGTCAGAGTTTGTGTTTTGCTGACATAGCCTAAGAGAACTTAGGGTCACCTTCATGCCATGATGAGGCATATTAAGAGGCCTTTAAAACATATCCCCACATTCTGTAAATTCAAGGGAAGAATTGTGTTCAGTGGCCCAACCTCGGGGTAAGGTATCAGAGTCAGATGCTTATAATATTACCAAGACACTTCAGCCTTTGGATTCAAGGAGATCATCTATCTGCTAAAATTATAATCATGCTACTAAAAGATCTTGAGTTAGAATTAGTATTCTTAACTTGGCATATGTGTGTTTTAATTATTCAATTAAATACAAGCACATATTAGTCTTAGCACATTTTTATGAAGATAGTTTCAGTTACAATTTTTTAGATAGTAAATTCTTGCCATACTTAAGATAATTTTAGTCACCGATCATCACAAACTAATTTAAATTTAGAAATATGATTAGAAATCTGCTACTGTAAGCTAGCAAGGGAATGTAGTCAACTTCATTTATATGAGAGGTGCTTGAAACATCTCTTATTTATTACCTACTAGAATTTACTGTTTGCTCTCTCTCACTGTTAGAAATACACTTACCTAAGAGTAGAACAGAAACTACTAAAAGAAAAATAAATTTTACTAAATCCGAGAGGCAACATATTGTATAGGAAGAGAACTATATTTAAAGTCAGGAAAGAACTGGATTGGAGTCCTGCTTTTGACCTTTATTATTTTGTGACCATGGAATAGCCACTCAACTTCTTGGCACTGCCTCAGTTTCCTTATTTATAAAATGAGGTATTTATTAGGTTAGTACTACAGATACTGACTTGTATTACCTGACTCACGTGAACCTCAAGTAAAATAATATATGCAAAATTCTTTGTGAACCTTAAAGTAATAAATAAATGTTGAGTATTATTAAATGCAATAATATAAACTTCTTAGGAGTCTAAATTCTTAAACAGAAAACATTTATGAAAGTGATATCCATCTTCATAGTAATCATCAACAATGTGGAATGACTTAATGAAAAATGTTTTTGAATGAAAAGATTTTTTTGAAAGTGTATATTGGAGTGTATATGTTTTAGCTACTTGAAATTGGGGGTATTTTGTGCTATTCTGGTGATCATATTATCTAGCATTTATTTGTACTTTAAGGTTTACAAAACACTTATATCATTTTGTTACATTTTCACAACCCTGGGAAGTAGGTACTATTATTGTCCCTATTTTTTTTTTTTGCTTTTTGGAGGGCTGTTGGGGTTAAGTAACTTGCCCAAGGTCACACAGCTAGGTTTTTTTTTTTTTTGTTTGTGTGTGTTAAGTGTCTGAGGCCGGATCCGAACTCGGGTCCTTGTGATTCCAGGGCTGGCACTCTACTCACCGTGCCACCTAGCCGACCCTATTGTCCCTATTTTATAAATTGGAAAACTGAGGCTGAAAGAGACTAAGTGAATTGCCCAATCAGGGTAAAAAGAGCTAGGAAATACCTAAGGCGAGATTTGAACCAAGTCATAATTTGAACCAAAATGATAGTTCTCTTCAAGGACTTAAGGGTCTGTCATATGGAACAGGAATTAGGTGAATTTTGCTTAAAAGTTCTGAATTTTTGTCATTTGAACTGAGTTATTTCCTGACTTGCAGTCCAGTGCTTTATCTACCTTATTTGTGAGAAAACTTTTCATTCTGAGTGAAGAGTGAAGAGTCCAGGAGTTTTAGATACTATTACCCTAGGCTATTTGTCTACTAGAATAAGAAGGTGGTGTAATTTTTTTTTTTTTATGAGGAAGTTATTAACTTTTGGTTGAGAAATTGGGAAGTTGGCATGGGGTATAATCTGCTCACTATTTAATCTAGGAAATCCATCCAACCAATCCCTTAGTTTCTCTTCAGTACATCTGCTCAGAGTAGGGGGCCAGCCTAGTTCAATTTCTTCCCCACTTCTCTTGCCAGAGAAGAGAGAGACTCACTGAATATACTGTAGGAGGGACAAAGAGAAATGCCACCCTATGTTTTCCAGCTCACCCCCCAGCTCCTTGAGTTCCACTCCCCACCCTGGGCCCCGCCCCTGGCAATACAACCAGGAACTGAGAAAGCCTCTCTCCTCCTCTCCTGCCAGAGAAACAGTTGAGAACCCATTTTACTTATTTAGAAGCTGAGTGAAAAGGAATGGAGGTTACTGCTAAGTTTATGCCTACACAGAGCATAGTAAAATGAGATATCCTGGATGTGTGGAAAAGCTGATGAACATCATCAAGTCTTTGAACAAGTAGTTCCTTAGGCAAGTCAAGTTGGGACCTGATGAGTAACAAGGAGCAGAGAAAACAGGTAATCCTAGACACAGACTTGGCCTTACAAGTTTTCAGCTCCAGGACCTAGCCAAGAATACACTGTGGCTGCAGAGAGACTTGGCCTGTACTATTCCAGCACGTCTTTTGAAAGAATTAATTCCCCAAAGATAGAAGAAAAGGAATGAAACTGTACTTATACAGAAAATGAATGATGGTATTTTCTGTTGCTTTCTTATTCATTAATGTTCCTTTTAAATGTTTGCTGGTTTAGATTCCTGGTTCTGTTAGCATGATGAATAGCTGACTTGGATTTACTTAGATTTTTCCAGGTATTTAAAACTTGGTAGCAACTAGAGACCCAAGATAGGTAAATCAACACAAAAATTCCTCATGATTATAACTCAAATCTCTGAGGGACCAGAGGTGATAGTATCTATAGATTACATTTTCATTTTTAAAAGATTTAACTTTAAGAATCCCACAGGAAAGTGGGTAGTAGGGGTGGGAGAGAGGGGAGAACAGAGAATTGTAAAGAATCCTTGGTGCATTCAGAGAAACTCTTAAGTTCGGAAAACATAAGGAAGTTATAGAAAAGATTATTCTCTTAATCCTGAATAGGCATTTGGGTGCCCAGAAAAGAGAAAATACTGAGCATGTAGTCCACACCTGAATCCCTGCTACTGGGGAAGGTGGAGGCTGGTAGATTTCTTTGCACTGAGCTATAGTAGGGATAAATTGATTAGGTGCCTGCACTAAGTATGGCACCAATATTTTAGGATTGGATAGCTATGATGTATTCTGTCCCAATTCCCTGGTGCCTAATAGTAAAGTTAATAGCAGGGTCCTATTTATATAATCAGATATTATGCATTTAGAAAAAATTTAAATACAATAAGATCTCCTATCTGAAAACCCATTAGTAGAAATATTAAATGACACTCTCATAATCTACCTTGCTAGTAGTTATATTCAGTCTTTGCTTGAAGACTTTCAGTAATGGAAAACTCAGTGCCTCTAGGGCCATCCCATCCCATTTTTGGACAACTTGTAATTGCTGGGACAGTTTCCTTACCTACAGTCTTGTTCTCCATCAGTACAACTTCTACCCATTGTTCCTCTGGGACCAAGCAAAAATCACCTAATTCCTGTTCCAACAGACATATTCTTAAATACTTTTAGAGAACTGTCATTTCTCTTAAGGTTTTTTTCCTCTAGGTTAAACTTCCTCATTTTTTTTATCTGATCCTCATGGGGCATGATTTCCAACCCCCTCGACCTCCTAAGCACTTTTCCTTTAAACATACTGAAGCTCATCCAAGTCCTTCTGTAAATTTGCTGTCTCAAGCCATGGGCTGATGTGGGCAGGATAGCCTCTCTCTGGGTGTGGACACTATGATCTTCTGTTAAATCTGCCCAAGATGCCATTAACTTTTTTTGTTTACTGTGCCATATTGTTGACTCATATTGAACTTAGAATTTACTTAAAACTCCAACTTTTGTTTGTTTTTACATGAACTCTTTTCTAGTCACAATACCTCCATCAGAGCTTTGGAGTCATCTTTGATTGTTTCCTTCTGTCTCCCCCCCACATCCTATCTGTTGCTGAGTACTGTATATTCCATGGCCTCAACACATCTAGAATTCACCTCTTGGCTAGTAATGATGTCCTCATTGGCCTCCCTGGCTCTCATCTTTCTCCCTAGTCCTTCATACTTCTTCACTAATTCATTGATCTCTGGGTTTGCCAGTATGAGTACTCTCTACCAAAGCAGATCAATATCTATCTATGTAGATGTCCTTTAGAGAAGCTTTGACTGAAAAATTCATGATACTGTGATTAGCCTTTCTGATTTTAACTAGGCTAGTCCTTGAAAAACAATCACAGAATATAACACTGATGAGTACTAAAAGTCTGTCTAGGACTTACCTAAGTTTGTGCTTAGCGGCATAGTCTTTGAGAAGATAAGGTTACCTCCACACCATGATGAGGCTGGTTTTGAATATCACTAGTGGATACTAAACATATGACTGCCAACATAATCTTCTTAATAAATAGATCTGACCATGTCAATCCCTTCCACAAAAACTCTTAGTGTTTCCCTATTGCTTCTAGGATAAAAGACAAAGTTCTTAGTCTAGTATTTAAGGCCCTATACAATATGGCTTCAATTTACTTTTCTAATCCTATTTCACTTTAATTCTTTTCATGTACTTCATACCTCACCCAAGTTGGACAACTTTCTGTTCCCAGGTCTCTTTCACAAAGGCCATCCCCATGCCTAGGATACAATCTGGCATAGTTTCTGCCTATTGAAAACTTTTTCTTTTCTCAAGGCCCAACTCGTGTCACCTCCTTCATGAACCTTTCCCTGATAATGCCAGATGATAGTCTTATCTTCTGCCTCATTTTCCCTAGACAACTTGTTCTGGGTCTCTCCTTTCCTCCAGTCACATTTTATCTTGAATTATTTGTGTATTTGTAATATCCCTTTAGCAGATGGTAATCTCCTAAAGCACAGAGATGTTGCTTTTTCATCTTTCAGTTTCTAATGCTCAGTATAGTTCCTTACACAAAGAGGAATGAAATAAGTGTTCATTGAATGAATAAGTGAATAAATCCTGCACTTCCACAATCAATTTTTTGAACTTAGAGGATTTATCCCTATTAAATTCATTTTACTAGATTTGTCTCCTGTCTTATCTGGATTTTTTCGAATTCTAATTCTTTCATCCAGTATGTTCCTTATACCTCCCAATTTCAGGTTATCTGTGAATTTTATCAACATGTCATCTTTACTTTCACCCAAGTTACTGATAAAAATGTTAAACAAAGGAGGACCAAGGACAGGTTTCCTGGAACATTACATTAGATACCTCCTTCCAGATTGACCTCAATCCATTAATCACTTTTCTTTAGGCATGATCCTTCAGTCTAGCATTTCTGAATTCACCTAACTGCATTACGTACTCCACATCTCTTTATCTAATCCACAAAAGTATTGTTAGAGACAATGCTGCAGTCACTTATGGCCTAATGGTTGTCCCTCTCCCATGTTGGACCCTATTTATAGACTGACACAGAACACATTAGGTCCCAGGGGAGCCTGACCCCAAGAAAAGTGGTTGGCTTTTGCTTGTACTTTCTGTGCCATTATGTCCGCACCTGGAGTTGCTATACAAAAAAAGCTCCTTAAGTAAAAATAGATTCTCCTCAAAAGGGATTGACAGAGTCCCTCATAGAAAAGCTGCTCAGTGTATAAAATGGTAGCTAAGATGCCCAATGATAGTCCTGTCTTCTGCCTTATTTTCTACCACACTCTCCCACAAAAGAAATACTGAAAACACACTAGATTCATAAGTGGGCATTGGCAAATATTTAAAATATGCAGTCATCTTTCATTCCTATTGTACTTCACTGGGAAATTGATGCTTAAAACATGAAATGCTTTATGGGACTGCTGAATAGGTGTTCCACTTTTACTTCAGAGGAGTACAGTCTGATCAGTTCATGTAACATTTATATCTTCTGGCTAGGTAGATATATTTAATTTATCTTCTCAGTTTTGTGTTGATCATCTTCTTTAAGAAGAGAACCTAGCACAGCATAAAAATCATCCAGCCCTATCAATCACCCTTGACTTATACCAAGCCATTCATGTCAGGGTAGCCGTACAGCTTCCTAAGCACAAGGGAGAAACATGAAGGCAAAGAGGGAACCAGGAACTTTTTAAGTTCACGGTCAAGTTCATCTGGATAAGCTTCCATGTGCTTAAACAGTTACCATTGCTTTTGGGGGAAAGGGGAAGGAAATCCCTTTCTCCTCAACTGAGTATTGGCCATGTCCCAACATATAAGGCCACCTTGAAAGAAGGAGAATCCTTTCTTCTCAATCTTTTATCATGCCTGCTGAAGGGGTGGTTCTTCCTGGTTGAGTCTCCAATCATCTTTGACTCAGTGCCCCTCTCCCCAACATGAGATCCAAGGAACCAACCAAGAGGAGACACCTCTGGTTGTCCATGCCCTTCAACAAGAAAACAGAGTATGTGTCCCTCCTCATGCAGCCAGAGAGAGTGCTTCATGGAAGAGCTCCTATTATATTTTACAGCAAGAGAAGTACTGTGTCTAAAATGAGAGGATCTGAGTTTAAATCCTGCTTCTACTATAATCTTAGACAAGTTATTTCCCTTTTCTGGGCCTCAGTTTTTTTCATCCCTAAAATGAAAGGTTCGGATTAGATGATTCTTACTTTATTCATATTTGCCATTAAATTCTCTATTCAAATCCAGGTGTATTATATATATATGCAATTCTTCTGAATTACCAGGCTAATAACACTATCACAAAAAGAAAACAAGATTCGTCCGGTATTTTTAAAACTCATTCAGTCACTATCCTGAGTTTTGGGACTGGTTATGTCCCCAGAGAGTCTTACTTTCTCCATGCAAATACAAGCAAGAGGATAAGAGGAGTTTACTATCAGAAAATACTAATAATAAATGGTATAAGACCAAATCTCATTAATGACACCTTATAATTGTTCCTCAATACTGGTATTACTGTGTAGGGGTCTTACCAGGACCCAGAATCCTAATTTAGTCACGCTTGTTTCAGAGTCCAACAATGACCTGGGAAACAACCAGAGATGTTATGAGATTCAAATGAGATAATAGGTATAAAGCATTTTGCAAACCTTAAAGTGCTATATAAATGTCAGTTACTATATTGTTATTATCATTAGTCTCCAGTTTCCAGGCCTCCATTCTGTTAAAGACATATGTTCCTGAGCCTTCTACTAAACTCTTGCTGGGCCCAAGCAATGTTTATAGACTAATGCAGGAGTTTGCAGGTAACATTGGTTCTCTGGGGGAAAAAAGCACATATCTTTAAATTTATTTTGTACTGTTAAAAATTCTTAAGTCTAGACAATCAACAAAACAATAAATCAAAACCTGATTTGTATGGATTGGAGATTTCCGAGGTGTGAATGCTCACACTGAAAATTTTACAATTGGCTCTTGAAAACCCTAGAGCCGGCTCCAACATACCCCTGGGAGCACCAGCCTCCATATGTCACCTGGGACTCATTCTCCAGTACACACATGGAATTCACTCCTTACACCTCACACATACTCACAACCTCTTTCCATGCTACATCTTGATTTGTTTTTTAAAACAACAACATTCACTCACACAGTACAAACATTAGCTCTCTGTCTATTCTTCTTCCCACAACCTTGGACTGGGTTCCACCATGATATGTCCATGGCTACTGATGACTCTTAAATAAATCCAGGGTATAGAAAGCTATTTGCGGGGGGGAGGGGGAGACTTAGTTGGGGGTAGTTGGATGCCTCTATAGCTTCCCATGCAAAATCGAACACCCTTGCTTCACTTTTTAGTATTTTTAAACCCTTCCTATTATATGTTACAGAATTTTGTCAGGATTTGAAGTTAAGCTCACTGACACGCAGTGTAAGAAATTAATTTTCTTACCCTTTTTGAAAATATGTATATTTTCCTATCTTTAGTCTTGCAGTATCCCTTCCATCCTTCACAGTTTCTCAAGGGCTGTCAACAGCAGCTCAGCAATCATCAGACTCATTTCTTATATAGTCCATACTAGTCTGGTGACTTGAATTCATCGGGTTTTACTAGGTGCCCTTTCTTTTCATCTCTTCAACTGAAGTTTCAATCCCCTCTTAGCCATTTTTGTTCTATTTTTTTTTCAGACTGAAGATAATTTTCCTTCACAGAGAAAATAAAAATAGTTGATTTCTGTCATCTTTTATCATCACCCTATCCACCCCAAACAGCAGGCATATCACTTCTTTCATTTTTCTTTTGCTCATAACTAATTACTACAACCACCACCAAACACTGCCATCCCCCCACTAATACTACTACTACCACCACCATCACCACCAACAAAAACCCTTTTTGTTGCCTTTAGCGTTCATTGCCAATCTCAGCATCTCTTGATACTGTTTTTGTAGGACCATGTATTCATCACCAGTTATTTGCCCAGGTTTCCATTTTCTCTACATGTCCTCTTAAAATCAGATTTGTTTGATGTTTCCTGGGTATTCATATTGGCCTCTTAAGGCAGTACCACCTGTCCTTCCTCTTCAGAACTGTTTGTCCTTTGATGGAGCATTATTCTTAAGGAAATCTCAATGATAGTGTTGAATAAGGACTATATGTTCAGCAAATTTAATTAAGAATGATAATTTCCTTTTTCTTTTTTTTGCTTTTTGGAGGGCAATTGGGGTTAAGTAACTTGCCCAAGGTTACATGGCTAGGTTTTTGTTTGTGTGTGTCAAGTGTCTGAGGCCAGATCTGAACTCAGGTCCTTTTGACTCCAGGGCTGGCGCTCTACTCACTGTGCCACCTAGCCACCCCAAGAATGATAATTTTCTATAGTAAAAATATATGGTTAATCAAAACTTCTAATCCTGCAGCCTCATTAGATAATAAGGCTTATGGTAGCTTAAACTTTCCTTAAAAAGTGAATGCATTGGCTCAAGAGGCAGAGGACCAAGGTTAAAATCTTGCCTTTGATATTTATTGGTCATGTGTCCTTGGACAAAACACTTAACTTCTGTAGGCCTCAGTTTCCTCATCTATAAAATGAGGGGTTGTACCAGATGATCCCTTAGGTCCTTTCCAACTCTAAGTCTATGGTTTAAACAGAATTAGTTGAAAATCTGACAAGATATTAAAATTAAAGTTTCATAGAATTAGTAATAATATGTCTTTTGAAACTGTACACATCACTAAATGATTCACTTTTTAATTTCAGGATTAAAAGTTTCTCTTTTAGCATCAGATAATAATCTTCTTGCTCCCACCTTTCCTTCGCTATCCACATTTCTCCATTCATGAGTTTCTTTTGATTTCTTAATAATAGCACTCAAAACTCTGTTTCCACTTTTATCTCCCATATCCATATTTAAAATTAATGTTAGCTCTGAACTAATATCAAACTTCAATATTAAATGTTATCACTTACATATATTTATTGAGTTTAGATTAAAATAAAGGATACTTGGACTTTTATTTGTGGCAATAAATGTTACCTATTTTGTGAATAATTTAGCTAGCAATTGCATTACTTGGTGGTTTATTACTTCCTTTGTGGATTATCCAGTCTCCCTATTTGTCTCTTTTCTTGGCTATTTCTTTTCCACCAGTGACTGGAAAAAAAACAAAAATGAAGTACTGCTGATTGCATGACATTAGGCTAGTCACACTAGACCTATTCTCTAATTTCTAAAATGTAGTGAACTAGATCAAAGGGGTGAAACATGCAGCCCTTGGACCCACTACAGTTGCACCACTCCCAACCCTGGGAAGGTCACCCCCTCTCAGCCTCAGCTC
Source organism: Gymnobelideus leadbeateri (assembly GCA_011680675.1). NCBI lineage: Eukaryota > Metazoa > Chordata > Mammalia > Diprotodontia > Petauridae > Gymnobelideus > Gymnobelideus leadbeateri. Next base: position 499,528 of record WOXC01008190.1, on the reverse strand, counting down.
GTCAGCTTCTTCAGGGATTATCATAGTTGTCTCTCAGAATTGTGAGGATCAAGTGAGATACATAAAGTACTTTGCCAACTTTAAAGCAATATACACATATATATGTACATACATATAAATATATGTATATGTGTATGAAGATACAATGTTTGCATACATTATATATGTTCTTGGGATCTGTTTATTCAACCAAACAGTCAACAAGAGGGCCTATATTAGTTTGAGCGATTTTCTAGAATATTAGTAGAATATTCCCCTAATCTACTATTTTAGTAACCTTGTCAAAAAAAAAGGAAATAAGGCTAAACTTGATCTTGATGATACCATACTGGATTTTTGTAATAGCTGCTTCATTTTCTACAAGTTCATTAACTATCTCTCTTTCAAAATAAGTTTTTATTGATGCCTTTGTTTTTCCCTCACAGTAATTTCTGGAAATGCTCTTCTCCTGACCTTCCCCTCCCCTCTAATTGGTACTATCTTTTACAGACTATGTTCTAGAAGTTTGTCAGTCTTCTTCAAGTTCACTACAGTATAGTTAGCAGATTTGTTCTTTTGCAAGCATAGTGCTGGTTATTAGTAGCTACTCAAGAGATTTTTATTGAATTGAACTGTTGAAAGATATGTTGAAAGAGGTTAGAAAATGGAGATGATGTGGGAGAGCAGTAATCAGGAAGTGGAATACAAAGTTGGTTGTAGGGAAAGTCATTGAACCTTAAAAGACACTGACCTTGCTGGCAAGACGTCAACATGGTTGCATAGTTAGGCCTGGGGTAAAGGTTAGGCTATGACTTTCATGTGTAAGGGATAGGATTAATTTCTTTGCTTTTTGTCTTTAGTCTTAAAGGCAGATCGAGTGTGTTCTCCTGCTCTTTCCCTACCAATATGGCTTTGTATTTATTTTGTATGTAGATTTTTATTGACTTACCTTCCCCTTTCCATCTCTAAAACCCAGCAGAATGGAAGCTCCTTGCTATCAAGGACTTTTTTTTTTGTGCCTTTGTATCTAGCACTGCTTCTCTTTGAATGAATGAATATAAAAGTAAGATGAAGCAAAGCCTCCTACACAATATAGATTTCCTTACTGTTCCATTTAGTATACCTCATATATAGGAGACCTATGTAACACAACCAAACTCTTTTTTTTTGTTTGTTTGTTTTTTTGGAGGGCATTTGGGGTTAAGTAACTTGCCCAAGGTCATACGGCTAGGTTTTTGTTTGTGTGTGTTAAGTGTCTGAGGCCGGGATCCGAACTCAGGTCCTTCTGACTCCAGGGCCCGACGCTCTACTCACTGCACCACCTAGCCACCCCCACAACCAAACTCTTAAACTGACAAAATACTTATTCTGTGCACAGCACTGTGCTAGGTGCTGGAAGAAACACAAAGATGACTAAGACAGAGTTCATTTTCTCATGACATAAGTTTGTGTGCTACAAATGAACATTTAATATAATCTAATATAAAAAACAGATCATAAATACACAAGAGGAATACAAAATGCTATGAAATGTCTGAGGAGGGAAAGATCAATTCTACCGGGGGAAGGAAGAAGGTGGCATTTTAAGCTGGTTCTTAGAAGTTGAGTGGAGATGGGAGAAAGGACATTCTAAGGAACAGGGAATGAAGGAGAAAATGAACTGTTAATGAACAATTATAAGTAGTCCAATTTAGCTGTAGCACAAGAATACACAGAAAGGAAGTAGGTTGGTGCTTGATTGTGAGAAACTTTAAATTTAGGGCCAAGGAAACTTATTTTTACATTCTAAGCAGTAGGAAATTACTAAACAGTTTTTGAACAATTTATTGTAAAAGAATTTATTAAGAGGATACACAGTTTTTAAAATTTTATTTTAAAATTTTAAACAACCATCACATAAAAAGTGTTTTCAAATAGGCAGCAGAACATAAAAAGAGGAATGACTTAATCTCATGAATGAATAAAACCATGGATCTCAATTTCATAATATTTATTTTAAAAACTATATAATAAATTCTAAACATGACTTTCAAAACCATCCTTTGTACTTCCTTTTAAACTTCCTTCTGTTCTCTTCTGTACATTTTAAAAAGTTTTTCAATTGTTCTTTTTTTCCACTGTTGTTAGTTAACCTTCTTCTCACTGACCTTCCTTTTCCCAATTAAAAATCAAACAAAAAAAAAAATCTTGTAATAAATAAGCACAGATAAGAAAAACGAATCCATACACTGGTCATATCCAAAACTGTATGTCTTTTTCCATACCTCTTATCTATCACCCCTCTGTCAGGAGATGGGTAATATGCTTCATCAGAGGTCTGCTGGAAAAATGATTAGAGTTCTTAACTCTTACAAAGTTGTTTTTCTTAATAATGCTAATGAATTGTTTTCCTGGTTCTGTTTACTTCACTCTGAATCAGTTCACACCCAAGATTCTCTGAAATAATCTCTTTTGTCAATAATACCCCACTACATTCCTACACTACCATCTATTCAGCTATTACTAAATTGTTTGAGAGGAAATTTAAGGCACCACTTAGACTCTAATTCTTTCCTTTTTTCCTCTTTTAAACTCTTCTTGATGAAGGAGTTTTTAACAGAGTTGACATGATCAGACCTGTAGATAAGGATGATTCATCTAGCAGCCAGTAGATGTTTTGGATTATAGGAGCCAGAGGCAGAATGAATGGTTAAGGAAGCTAATGTAAGAGTCTGGGCACATAGCAACAAAAGGGAATAATGACAGTAGTGGGAATAGAGAGGAGAAGATGGATGTTGAGAGAGACTGCAAGACTAGAATCAACTGTACTTATCAACTGTTTGGCTATGGAAGATGTGGGCAAGGGAGAAGTAGGAAGAAGTTTTCAAACATGTATTGCTGGGTACAGTAATGTGTAAATATTTATAAATATTAATGAGTGGTTGACACTGAGGTGTAGTGGCCAGGAATCAGAGATAAAATTAAAAATAGTCCCTTCCCTCAAAGACCTCCTATTAGAAGGATTATAGCCCATATTCAAATAAATGGTGTAACAAAGAGAATGCTATTTCCAGAGTCAGAGGATGTGAATTCAAATCCTGACTCTCTTCATTTCTATCTTTGTGCTCTTATGCAAATCACTGAACCTCAGACTCTGTCTCAGTTTCTTTATCCATAAAATGACTTGGTTGGTCAAACTAGACTATCTGGAATTAACTCTTTCTTACCTTTCATTCTTAGAATTTTTCTCAGGTATGTCTCCTAAGAGGACCCTTTCCTGATTTCCAGAGTTGTAAGTGTATTCTCACTTCTCTAATTAGTTTGTAGTTCTTTCATGGGATCATACATTAGACTTTAGACCTGGGAGGTCATCTAGTTTGACCAACCCAGTCACAAGACTATTTTTCATTTTATCTCTGATTCCTGGTCACTACCTCAGTGTCAACAGCTAGGTGATGTACACAGGACTTAGAGTTAGAAAGATCTGAATTCAAATCCTACCTCACATATTTATTAGGTATATGACACTGGCTAAGTTAAAAACCTCTCTCAGACTCAGTTTTCTCATCTGGAAAAATGAGGATAATTGTATTACCTACTTCATTAGGTTGAGGTGAAGATCAAATGAGATAACATGTAAAATAGAATAAAATTGTTAACCGTTCATTAATATTTATAAATATTTACCGAATGAATGAATGTTGATGTAGTTCAAGAATCTATCTGACTGAGATGCATGGTTAGCAATTGTTTAAGTTTAAAGACAATGTCTAAGCAATACTTTTTGCTAAAAGTAAATTACATATAATCTCCTTGGCAAAGAAGAACTTGTCTATAGAAAGTACCTAGGAAGATGTCAATAAATCAACAAATATTTAAGCCTACCCTGCGTGCCAGGTGCTGTGCTGGGCAGTTAGGGATACAAATAACTAAAGGCCCTCAAGCTTATTCTCCTAGTATTTTAATAAAAGGAAGGTAGGTACATCTTATCAGTCCTCAATAAAAAAGGAAAGAAAACTACTGGATTGCTGTTTTTTGCTACAAAGAATGCAAAAGACTAGTTTAGAGAGGATAGTAAAGAAAGGGAGAAATAGTCAAGTACTATAGATAAAGGCAGACAAGAAGTTCAGAGGTCAGATAGTAGAGATAAGCTAGGATTGTCCAAGCAATGAAGGATCAGGTATCCATCCTAAAGACTAGAGAAAAGAGATCAAAATCTAGGTTAGGGTTCTGATGCAGTCTAGTTAGACTGGACCCAGTCTACTCTGTGGTCTTGGGGCCACATGTGGCCTTCTATGTCCTTGGGTCTAGCCTTTTGACTGAGTCACAGTTTTACAGAACAAATTTTTTTATTAAGGGGATTTGTTCTGTGAAATTTGGATTCAGTCAAAGGGCCTCACTTGAGGACCTAGAGGGCCACATGTGGCCTTGAGGCCACAGGTTTCACACCCCGAACTGGACCCTTTCTCCTAGAGGGAAGAGGAGAGACAGGTAGACAGAAATAGCTTAGAATGATGGATGAGGCCATAAGACTAGCCTTGGACACCAAAGGAATTCTACCAATTCTTGTTTTCAGCTGTACCTATGTACCTTATTAATCAAGGGGCCAATGATGCAATTTAGTTAGATAGGGTCCCTCAGGGAGGATGTGGATATGTAAATACAAAAACACCTGGAAAGACTAATGAGTCCATGAGTATAGTACCTGACTACAAAAGTAACTCAGAAAGAAATAAGGGAGACTGTTCAGTTAAATTAATGGTAGGGGGGAAATGGAAAACAGATATTAGTTAAAGATTAACAAGTGACAAAGCAAGAAAATATCAAGAAGAAGAGAGGAAAAATGGTCCTACAGTATTTCTAAAGAAAGTGCTTTGTCTCAGAACAGGCAGGGAAATGCAAAGGAAGAGACTAAAGAGAATGACTAGCCCATTACAAAAGGATTCCAAGAAAATCTGTTTAGAAATAGAAGACTTAGATTCTACTCATAGCTGTGTGATCAGTGTTGTCATTTAACCATATTGGTCCCAAGTTTATTTAGTTTTAAACCAAAAAAACTTGGCCAAAATTATCTCTAAAGTTCCTTCTATCTCTAAAATTCTATGATCTTATAGCCTAAAGGTAAAGTCTTTGGGAAGGAAATACCTGATCCCTCCATGCAAGTTGGAAGCTATCAGGGAAATGGTAGGGGAACCTTCTGATGGATAGGCTACATTTAGCCACAACTTCTGCCCTTAACCTGCTCAAAATACATGAACCCCTTCCTTTTGCCTTCATTTCATCTGAAGGTCCATATTATTTTCTATGCAAAAAAGAAGCTTGACAAGATTTTTTTTTCCTGCTTTTTGGAGGGCAATTGGGGTTAAGTGACTTGCCCAAGGTCACATGGCTAGTTTTGTGTGTGTGTGTGTGTGTGTGTGTGTGTGTGTGTGTGTGTGTGTTAAGTGTCTGAGGCCAGATTTGAAATCAGGTCCTCCTGACTCCAGGGCCAGTGCTCTATTCATTGTGCCACCTACCCACCCTGTTGGCAAGATTTCTTAAATACTGAGAATCACAGGTCTTAAACTGGTCAGGATTTTAGAGGTTATTGAAAGCAATTTCCTTCTTTTACACATGAAGAAACTGAAGCCCAGATATTTTCAGTAACTCATCCAAGGTCACCCAAGCATTCAGTGTCAGAGTAAGGATATGAACTCAGGTCCTCTGATTCCAAATCCAATACTCTGTTCATTGCAATGGAAAAGAGTTTCCTTTTGTTCCATACATATTAGAAAAGATCAAGGATCAAGTATAAGGAAAGAAATTACAAGGTAGGATAGTCTAAAAGAAAATGAGAACAATAAGGATAATAAAAAACATTAAAAAATTCCTTAAGCCTCTGTTATGTACAACAGCAGTATCTCATAGTGAATAGAGTGCTGGATTTGGAGCTTGGAAGATTTGGGTTGAATTCCTGTTTTTTATAATCCTCTTCATACCACCAAATCACATAAACACAAAGAGTTGGAAGATAGATACCTCAGCAGTCATCTAGTCCCATGTGTCTATGAAAAGGCATTGCCAATATCACATACCCAACAAGTGGTCATCCAACTGTAACAGGGGCCAATGAACCCAGTCCTTAAGAGCATGTACAGAATGTTCCTCTGAGGTAATTCAATCCATGTGGATTTGGGACTATCCTCAATCATTCTATAGCTAATTCTGGCAACTGGGGGGAGGGGTGGTGGTGAAGTGTATAGAGTGCCAGACCTGGAGTCAGGAAGATTCCTCTTTGTGAGTTCAAATCCTGCCTCAGATACTTCCTAGCTGTGTGACCTTGGGCAAGTCATGTAACCCTGTTTGTCTAAGTTTCCTCATTTGTAAAATGAGATGGAGAAGAAAATGGCAAACCACTCCAGTGTCTCTTGCCAAAAAAACCCCAATGGTGACATGAAGAGTCAGACATGCCTGAACAATGCCTGAACAACAAACTAGTTTTATTCCACTAACCACATGGTAAAGAGAAGTCTTTTTGTTTTGCTGTGGAGCCAGCACGCTATTATATTCAAAATGTCACTAGTTAACCAGGTCACTAGTTGGTGCAGATTCTTTCTAGATTTACTGGCATTAGAAAAGGAAAAGAGGTTTCTGAGGGCCTCCTGATAGGGAAAGGCCTTGAGTCCTCTTCTCACCAAGTCCAGCACAGAATTGATAGTACATGGTACTCTCATTGCTTCTATCTCTGTTGTGTCCATTCTTTCCTGCTTTTGGGTGAATGTACTTAGAAATGGCTATGACCTTGTGATGCTTCATCATGATATGGAGGTGATTCTGAATTCTTGACAATTATGCTGTCACAAGTTCTGACAGATACTACTACTCCTGGAGAAACTTTGTTATGGTTCAGCAATAGACTACATGTTTGTCATTTGAAGATCACCTTAGATAAATTCAGTGTTGTCAGTGTACTATTGTACTGGCTTCCTAATTGTTCTCCCTACTCCAGTCTTTCCCCACTCAAAGCAATCCTCCACACATGTGTCAGAATAATCTTCCTAGGGAATAAGTCTATTCATGTCATTTCCTTACTAAAAATTATTGCTGTAGGTCCTTTTAAACTATGGCTGCAGGGATTTATTTTAAAATGTCTGGTTTATGGTTTCTCTGATCCTCTTTATTTTATATAAGAATATATTTGTTTCTTAAAATTTTGGAACTGGAAGCACTATCCTTGCTGTGAAACTTAAATGAATTGATATTGCTAAAAATATACAAATGTACCTAATATACACATTTATATATAGCTATGCTAGTGATTAAACCCTTCTTCCTCCTGATAAGGTCTTTGTTTATAGGAAACTTACTCTCTCTGGCTTATAAATCTGTGTTGGTATTTGTAGCATTTCTTCTGGAACTAACTCTCTAACTCACACTTGTCTTGGCAGGCCAGGTACCCAGAGTATAGCAGTCTCAAGGTCCTAGAGGTAACCCTGGTGGGTATTTTTTGGTACTGCTGGTCCTGAGCTTGCACTGGCATGTTCCCCATTATTAACCAGTTGGTTAAACTATTAGCTTTTAGAAGAAGGATTTGTTGAGAAAGTATAAGAAGAACAGTTCATATAAAACAATTCCTCAAAACTAGAGGACATCTCCCTTGTACACAGGGTCCTTGAGGAGAGTAGGCTCCAATTTAATATATAAAGGACTTAGGCACATGTGGGACCAAAGACCTTTAATTCTTGGTCCTAGGAATCCTTTTCTCTTTGTGAAGTCTTCATGAATTTTCCCTTGAGTGTAACCCTTTGTTAGGCTCTGAGAATGGGTATCTTTTTTTTTAGTCTGCAGATACACTTCTTTCCATCATGAAGGGTCATGATTTCTGAAGCTGCCACCATCCTCAGGAGAGTATTTTCTCACATCTATCTTCAGCTAATTTCCCTGATGTTAACAACTACCCCTACCCTGACTGCCAGTGGGCTTATTGATGGCTCTGATGTAAATACCAAATTCACTCCTCTTAAAATACTCATTCCTCTAATATCAGAAAAGAATAAATACAAAAGAAACAGAGGTGCTATTTTCCTGAAGACAATCATAACCTGGGAGGAGATAGGACAGCCACCCTTCCTCTGGCTGGCAGATCATAGCAGTCTTGGACTTTCTTGCTATCAGGTAGGAACAAAGACTCACAGATAGGTGGGTTGTTTCTCTGGTATTAACACTTAGATCAGGTTTAGCATTATCAATTATGACCCTAGAGTCTGTGAAAAAGAGAGAGCAACTCTAATACATGAGAGAGAGGAGACCTTTTATATACAAAAGGGAAAGCTGGGATGACATTGTTGTAAGGCATTACCATACCACCTCTGTCATCTGGATGTACATTTGGAGGGATCTCAGCATACCCCTTCAGTCTCCAGCTTATTGTAGAAAATAACTATTAAATACATTTTTTCAGGAATACATGTCTGGTGCATGGGTTTTTCTCTTCTATAGTTCAGATACTGGGTCACCACATAATCACTCATTGGAGAGCTATTTGCTACAAATTGTAGGAACTGAAATAGGTAGGAGAAACCAATTCAAGTCTTCTCATTTTAAAAGCCCTTACACTCACATAGAGTCTTCATCCAATTGCTGGAGGGAGTGGCCCTAATTTTATCCTTCTATAATTGCCTATTGCTTCTAGGATAAAACATAAGCTCCCAAGACTAACATACAAATTCGTCTGCAATCTGACTCCAACCATCCTTTCTAGTCTCATTTTATATTACTTACCTTGAATATACTGCATTCCATTAAAACTGGTCAACTAGCTATTCCCTGACTTTGACAGTCTAACTCCCAACTTTGTTCGTTCTTCATCCCTCTTTATTCCTTGTATGTCACTGTCCTGTCTTCTTTCAAGGCTTAGCTCAGGCACCACTATGATCCTTTCTATCCCTAATTCCCTTAGTTCTTATTATTTCCTTCCTTCTCAGATAACCTTATATTATATTTATTTGTGTGCATAATGTCCACTTCTTCCACTCCCAAGTAGAATGTAAACTTCTTGGAGAAAAGAACTCTTTTTGTTGTGTCTCTACATGCCAGGAACTAATTTGATACCTTACACATAGTATAAGAGCACAGTATCCTAGATTTAGAGTTGGATGAGTCATTGAGTCTAAACCTATTACAGATAAGAAAAATGACACTCTGCTAAAGTGACTTGTCCCAGATCGCTTAAGTTGAAGAGCTGGGATTTTAACCCAAGTCCTTTGACTACAAATCATATGCCATTTTACTGACCTACCAAGCTATTTTATTGTATTGAACTGACTGACTAGAAAGTTGGCCACCTTCATGGTTATAGCAACCCATGAACAGTGTTTACAAAGGAATGGTAGGATGGCAATCTTCTTGGTGGGGCAAATAGCCACATCAAAGAAAAGGCTGTTCTGAAGTATGTACAATTATCTTTATTAGACTGTTGGCAGGGGGGAGATAAAAATGAAAACAATATATCTATATATCCATATATATTGCCCTTACTTTCAAGGATTTTACCATCTAATAGGCATGTTAAGCTATAGACAAATAAAAATGCTGTGAATTGTCTTTGAGAGACAGGTGTATTAATGAACTATGCTCAATTCCTTTATGCAGAGTAGTTTTTTTCCCATCCCCTACTTGAGAAATACTGCTACAAGAGATTATATGAAATCCAGATTAACCAAGGTTGTGTTTCTGATCTTATTAAGACTTCAGGCAAAATGAAGGCAATCCCTTTGAGATGCTGCTTGGGCTTTACTAGAAAAGGTGTCAGTATAATAAATATGGAGAATGTTAATACAATATTTCACTGGGGAAAAAAGATGCTTTAGTAGTTCAGAGGTGAGAAACGATGCCAAAGAACATAAGGTGGATTCTTCAGTTTGACAAGAGTAAATTCTGGCAGTCTGGTAGTCTGGTAGAACTCTACTATTTCCCATCACTTGTGACTGTTTCTCCTATGTATTCTCAGAGCCTGAATTTTTAAATGGTGAGTTAACAGTCTTCAGTATTTTCAGAGGAAAGGTATTAACTTGCTTCTTCTAGAGTACTATGAAGAGGAAACCTTTTTGAAGAGAGGCTATGGAAAGAGCACTGTAGTCAGAAAAGCTAGTTTGTGATTTCTTGAAAGGGATAAATTCTGGATTTGCTCTCTGGTTTCTTTGATTACTACCTGTATAACCTTGGGCAAGTCACACCTTCTCTGGGCCTGTTTCCTTCTTTAATGAAGGAGTTGGATTAGATGACATCTAATATCCCTTTCAGAACTAAATCTCTCATCTCTAATAGACAATATTTTCCTTTCTCATTGTTCTTAAGGTTCAGGGATTAGCTGCAGAGATCATGGTTGATCAATTCCTGTGCTAGGTTTTTAATCTTGAGCAGGAGTGGGAAAAAATGACACAGAAGAAAAACAGACTAATAGAATACACAGAAGCAAGTAAGGCTTGTTTCTTATTGTTTTATTAAAGTTTTGATGCACATATTAAGTATTTTTGAGAGCCTATGGCTATATACATGATCTCATTAAAATGTATTCATTTGAATGCTTTTTATTAATTTTAGAAATAATTAAAAAAAAAAAAGCAGAAACAAAACACCAAGCTGAGAAGGAAGTGATGGAGTAGGTCAGGGCAGACCTGCACAACTTGACATTAGGTAGGGGCCAAAATTAAAATAGGCTAAATTTCTTCAGGCCACAAATAGGTTTTTAGTGACTCAGTTTCCAATTAAAGGCATAATTAATAATTAAACTATTTTGCAAATAAACCATATTTAAAAAGGTAAATTTCAATTAATATCAATAACACTTATCACTTAAGATTTTTATTTATCACATTCATGTTAAAAATTACTTTAAGTAGTACAAGTTTTAATACATTTTTCAAGTTTTCTTACTGTTTACATTTAGTTAATGGGATATATTACACTTTTTTTTTTTTAAGCAATTGGGGTTAAGTAACTTGCTCAAGGTTACACGGCTAGTCATTATTTATGTGTGGGTGCTCATTTTCTGAGGCCGGATTCGATCTCGGGTCATCCCAACTCCGAGGCCAGCGCTCTTACTCACTGCGCCACCTAGCCGCCCCTATATTACACTTCTTGTCAGCAATCAGTTTATCATACTCTGGAATCATGTTTGAAGTTGATGTTTTTAAAATATCTTCTAAGTGTTTATCAGTTAGAGTTGACCGTTGCTTGTTTTTATTCAAGTTCATAATGGAGAAGATTTGTTCACATATGTAGGTACTCCCAAATATACTGAAAACCTGTAAAGCACTATCTCGCAAATTTTTAAACTTTCTCTTGTCCAAATTCTTGTAGAAGTTTTGAAGGCTGGTTTCTCTGTGCTTATTTTGATAAACTGTTGAGCACTGAAGTTCAATAACTTCCAGCTGTAAATGTGCAGGGAGTTCCTGTGGATCCACAGAGAAAGGATCTTCAATTAACTTAAATGTAATGTCATCTTCTTTGGAAAGTTTCAGTCTTCTTTCAAACTCCTGGATCAAAAGTTCAATGTCATTTGAATATTCTTCTCCTAACTCAGCATGCTTACACAACGGAATATGTTTCATACATGTAGTAAAATGGCACATTTCTCCTTTCAACAGTTGGCTCTTGAATAGCCTCAGTTTCATTTTGAAAGTCTTTACTGCAGCAATAATTTGAAAAATAAGTTGATTTTTCCCTTGAAGCTGTAAATTCAACTCATTTAGATGACCTGTGATGTCACATAAAAAATACAGGTCATTATTCCAAACTTCATTATGCAGCTCTGGGAAATTTTTTGAGTCATTCTCTAAAAATTGAACAATTTCTTCCTTGAGAGCAACAAAACGCTGCAACACCCTAACATGGCTCAGCCAACGAATTTCTGTGTGATAGAGTACATCATGGCTGGTGGCGCCAATCTCTTCAAGAAATTCTTGAAATGACTTATGTTTTAGTCCCCTTGAACGAATATAGTTTATAATAGAAAGTACCACTGACATTACACGGTCAAAATTCAAAACTTTGCTGCATAACACTTGCCAACGTACAATGCAATGATACTTAGTTATTTTTTTGCCAGCAAACTCTTCAACAAGAATTACTGCACCAAGGTTTTTCCTGCACATTGATGGAGTACCATCAGTGCAAATGGCCACTAAATTTTCTAATGTTATGCCTAACTTTTCAGTTACACACTCGTTCACTTGATTTGCGATTTCTTTTCCAGTAGTTTGACCTGGCATGGAGTACAAACCAGCCAGTTCCTCAGTTACTTCAAAGTTGTCATCAACACCTCGAATAAAAATTAGAAGTTTAGCAGTATCTGTCAAATTAGTGCTCTCCTCCATTGCTAAAGAATAATAGCTGAATTCATTTGTCTTCTGATTTAATTGATAATTAAGGTTATTAGATATATCAGTTACTCTTCTCTGCACGGTCATACGGGACAAACTTATATTCTCAAAAACACTTTTTTTATCAGGACATAATCCAGAAACTGCAATCAGCAAACACTTCTTTATGAAGTCACCTTCAGTAAAAGACTTCCCAGCAGCAGCAATTTCTTTAGAAATTTGATAACTAACCTTAGTAGCTGCCTCATTTTTTGAGATTATGTTCTTAAAATCCTGTTGTTCCCCACTGAGATTTTCCAACAACTTGGATGCTTTAATTTGTTTTTCATTGATGTCCAATTTGCTTAAGTCAGGATGTTTTGATTCGAAATGGCGACGAAGATTGTATTCCTTTGAAACAGTAAGTACTTCTTGGCAAACAAGGCACAATATTTTGTGTCTCACGTTAGTAAAGAAGTATCTATTTGTCCACTCCGGATTAAACACTCTGTGTTCTGATTCAACCTTCCGTTTCTTTTTATCAGCCATTTTATAAAGGCACCCCAAAATCTTTAATGTTAGAACTAAAAAAAAAAATCTCCACAACACCTACTCACGGACAGAGAAATACTAAACTGAGTGTCTGACCTTGGAGAAAGCTGGGTTGGCTCATGGCTGGCCTCACTTTGTCCCTGTTTAACGCCAGTAATGACCAAAAACACAGCAGAAAAGAGAAACTCTGGCCTCTCAGACTAGAGACAGAGTGCTGATGATTGGTTGCCTCAGTTCACCTGACAAGCGGGAGTGTGCGTAGTGACCACCCAGTGGCCAAGCTACAAGGTAGGCACAATAGTGACTAAGAGAAGGCAGGATAAACGGGGCACGAACAAAGCACTTGGTGCATCTTCACTTTTTTTTATATCCTCTACATTTTTTTGCAGGTGCCGAAATTCTCTGTTGGCCGGGTTTGCCCCTTCGCTGTGCAGGCCTATTCTAGGGGGCACCAACCCCAGCCCCTCAATTCAGAACCCAGCGCTTGGAGCACCAGCCAATGGGAAACTGAGGGCCAAGTAAAGAAGAAAGCAAAGCGAAGGGACGCAGCAATTGGCAAGAGAAGCTTATGGGCTGGTAGGAAGGAGGTGGGATCAAGCGTGGCCAATGGGAAGGGTAGACTTGTTGTTGGGTGGTGAAGAACGTTTTGGGGACTGCGTGCAGCGGCTGCTGGGATGGGGAAGATGTAAGGAGGTGGAGCCAATGGGAGCCACCAGCGATGCGCGCTTGTGTGCGCCCCGTTGCGTTAGGGGCGAGTTAGGTTGCATGGAGGAAGTGATGGGGGGGCGGGGAGGTTGGAGCGTTGTGGAGCTCCTGCTGCCGCTGCTGCAGCCGCCGCCGCAGCGAAGGGGCCATGTTGTGTGGTGTGTGTGGGGCGGGGGTGGGGGGAGGAGGAGGAGGAGGAGGGAGTAACACAGAGAGAGGAGACGGGAGAGAGACACCACACACACGGCACAAGATGGCCGGAGAGGCAGCAGCACCCCGAGCTGTCAGGCGCTCCGCTTGCGCTGGCGGCGGGATGCGGACGGCCGGCCGAGGAGCCGCGCCTGGTCTGCGCGGAGCTCTCGGAGGGCGCGGTGGCGGGGGTCCGCCGAGTCCCGGAGCGCCGAGCGTTTCCGGGAGCCGCGGAGGAAAGGCGATCGGGGCGGAGGGGGGGGGGCGGTAGGCTGTAGCTGAGGCTGCCGCGGCCGCTGCGGCACTCGCCCGATGCGGACTCCTTCCCTGGCGCCCTCGGCCCGGCCGCGGGAGGTGCGGCGGGGGTCGTAGCCCGTCGGGTGTGGGGGAGGCCGGCGGCGAGGAGGAGAGTCGGGGGTCGGGGTCCCTGCCGCTCTCGAACCGGGTAAGTCTCTCCTTTCTCTGCGCCTTTTATTGTCCTTTGTCCTTGAGAGGAAAAACAAAATGTCCTTGAGCTTCAGAGGAGGGGGGAGGAGGGGACGCGAGTCGGCGGCGCTCCCTGCTCTGCACAGGGGCTGCTCGCCCCAGCCCCGAGCCCGACCACCTCCCCCGGGCCTGGGCTGGGAAGGGGGGGGATTTGTCCGGGCGCCCCAGAAGGTGCATTTGCTGCCATGGGGTTATGGAGGATCTGGAGCTAGGGGGAAGGGAGGGGAGAAGAGAAGAGAAGAGAAGGCAAAGGATTGGGGGGGGGGAGAAGAAGCTGGTGGTTACTGCTGCAGAGACCGCAGACTTGTGTGGGGGGGTCGGGACTTTTGAATTGTTCACCCCCAAACCTGGGGACTCTGTCTGAAAAAGGGGATGGGAGTGATTTTGTAGGCTGGATGGAGATAGTCATCCTAAAGGGAAAGAATGTTAGCGAATTGTCTTTTTGCTCTTCTAAATTATTGTGTTTGGGATGGGGGGGGCCTTTAAATTCTGCTTTTGGGGCTTTTTATGGTTCACCTCCTGGAGATTAGGAATGTAACTGCTATGGTTTAATTTAAATGATTGATAGAACCTTGTCTGTGTTTTAAAACTTGGGTATTTTTTGGGGTGTTGGCTTTTAACTCTTTAGAAGCCATTCCGGAAAATGGACTGCAGGATTATATATTCGAAGATATTTTGGAGTGCTATTTTTTAAAAAAAAATTCGTCATAAGAATAAATGTTTAAATTGAATTAAATACTTATTAAAAATAACTTTCATAAGTGCTTCTATTTAAAAACAAACTTCCTATATCTGTATGCTTAATAAAGTATTTTATGACAAATGTATGGCTGAAATTTGATTATTGTGCTTAGAGAAGAAACGTAATGTGCATATCCTTAAACGGAGACTACTCCCTTCAATTTTCTTTTTTAAAAATTTGACATTTAAGGTGAAAATATTTGACATCCTGTTTTCTCCATGGTGATTAACTGGGCTGTTTCTAATGGCTTTTATAGGTTATCAGTCGCCATTATTGGGAACTTCTTAAAATTTTGATTACTGTATTTAAGAACAACTAATAATTCAGAACTTACCTGAGTTGTTAGAGTTTTAAAAGTTCTTTTGGAACAATTTTTAAAAAATGTTCAGTGACATGAGGGAGAGCTGCTGGCAAACTTTTTTTTAAAGAGAATATTCAAACAATCTTTAAATGAAGTTACTTGTAGTGTAAATATTAGGTAAGACTTCTCAGTAATTGAGGATGAAGAGGAGCCATATTTGTTGCATTTAGCCTTCTATCAAACAGTACACGTTGTTTTAAAAATGTCTGTGTTACATGAAGGTAATAATTTTAAAGGTAGAATTGTTAGAAAAATCTGATACTCAAATGATAGATGATATATATGTATTGTATATAATATATATCTACATAACATTATGTACTCTGTAGTATATTCTCATTTTCTTGTGGATAAGCTGACATTGTAAAAGGTTGTACCTGACTAAAAAAACAACCTTCCGCAAGGAATTCAGCCAAAGACGCAGATTGACTTAGGTGCATGATTGAAAGACATTTTCTTATTCAAATAGCTTTACTATTATGTTTGTCTATAAATTTCATGCATCTTGGTGTTTTAAAAAAATCCTATGTAGAATTAGTGCTTTTATTAAACTTCCAAATTAGTATTCATAGTTATTTAAAAAATTTACGTGTTTTAAATAGGTATTCTCAATCTAAATTGCTTTCAAAAAGAAATGAGTTTCATTTCTGAAGTACACTTAATTACTACTAGGATAAACCTAGGAAGATTGTATTATATTTTGTTTTTGTGTTTTTAACAATGATATATGTTTGAAGAATAGCTGAAGTTAAATTTTTAACACTGTAGTTTGGAAATTGAATAAAGGTCATAGATACTGCAAGTTTTAGAACTACTCAAAAGGACAAAAGCTAATATACTACGTGGTGAGCTCAAATAACTTGTAGTTTAAAATTTACAGTAGCAGAGGCCATTTTAACTTCAACAGTTCTTAAGGAAGTTTATTTTTTATTGGTCAGGATTAGAAAAATATGTCTGATGACAAAGGAAATGGAGACTACATTAATTTTAGAAAACTAGTACTGAATTTGCTGTATGTTTTGCATGTTCTGATAAGCTGGAGTAAGAGGAAATAAACCTGGCTTAGGAAAAAAAAGATTGCTTGCCAGTAACATTCTTCAGGTTCCACCATCCTCCATCTCCAGTATGTGTCCCTACAGCCAAAGATAATGAAAACAAAGCCTAACATTTAATATCAGGAGATCTATACCTCACATACATACATAGATGGTGCCTTTATGAGCCCTAGTGTTAATATGGCTACATGTCTTGTTTTGGTAAATCTTACTTTTTTTCCTAGTACTTAGACAAAATGATATTTAAAAAACCAAATATTAAGACACTTCTCCTTTCCCCTTCCTTTATAGATAATATACAGAATAAATGAACTTCAGCTTGATGATTCCAAAGAAATTGAAGGCTTATCAGAGGTAAGAACTGGTAAACTTCATTAGTTTATTTGAAACTTAGAGGAGAACCTTGTTAAATTTTCATTAACTGTGGTTATTCTTGTTTATATCTTTTTAATTAACCAGTGAACACTTTTAAAATGGACTCTTTAGAAGTAATTGGATCTAGTGTCACTGGGTTTTAAATGTCAAGCCTTTGACTCTTTTCTGTTTCAGGGAAATGAATGTTTGTGCAATACAAATTCATTTCTTGTTAACTTAAAGTATATTAAAAGCATCCCAATCTTCATTATATTTTGAGGAAACTGTAAGGTCAAAGTATACATTGTATCCTTTTTTAACATAATTGTGAAGTGAATGGAATATATATTTAAAATAATTCAGAAACTAAATTGTGTAGGTTTCTGCAACTTTAGGTGGTTTTAGGCATTTCAGAATGTATTCATGATTTTGACTTTTGATTTTAAAGACTTTGTTTTATTTTCCAAAATGCCATAAAATATTTTTTTGAAGCATTAATCTTACTCAGTAAAAGACAAAACCTTATGCTTAGATGAATTTATTTAAAGTATACCTACTGTTTTTTCCTCCAAAGGTACATGCTTCATTTCTGAAGATTGAGGTGGCTGAAGGGTAGCCATTGAAATAAAAAGGCATCTTTGAAAAAGCCTTGTTTTTTGTGCAGCAGGTATGTGGATGGATTTTTTAACACCTGAATATGGTATTTTAGTGAGAAGAATTGGAATCAAGAATTTAAATACTATGGCACCAGATTTTGTCAAAGGCATAGGAGACAAGCTAGGATGTATAGCCTTTTTGTTTACAATTTTAGAAATATATTTAAATTTATCCATTATGTAAATATTGTATAAAAACATTTAATTAAAAAAACTTAATTCATGTGTACATTTATGTAGCTATACCTACTTCCAAGTAAAATATTATTCAGCATTGTGATTGAATTTGTAATAGTTGATCACTTAATCTTTGCAATAATTAAGACTTTATCATATTGATTTTAAAATGAAAAATCTTAGAGCCTTTGGGCATTTGCTAATAGTTTTTTAGAAAAATCTTTGGATAAACATATAAAAAGAGTTATACTACCTTGTACTATATTTTTAAGATGTACTGTTTGTTTCCTACTTAAATTTTTAGATTGTGTATACATACTACCATAATTCTGCTATAGGAAAAAACAGTTATAGTGCTTAATTCATAAAATAGATCTTAGGTGGGTTTTGGTTTTTTTTTTTTTTCATTTCCACTAGTCACGATCTTCAGTTCTAAATGGAGGAATTTTTTTAAGCCTAAGAAATTTTTTACACTAATGTTTTCAAAGAAACAATATCGCAAAGGGTACATCACTAGAAATTGGGATTGTTGATAATGGTAAGGAACTCACTCAGTTCTCTTATGAAGTCAAGAGAATAGAATGTGGAAATCAGATCCAGGTATTAGAAGATCATGCACCAAAAAAAAAAAATTAAGGCTTGTTTGGGCTTTCTTGACAATTTGGAATATGTCCAGCCTATCTGGTAACATAATCTAAAGTTTTACGTTACTGTCCTTTTAAATTTAAGTGCAGACTAAATTGTGTCAAAAACAAAGTTTTTTGGAAAACATTTTAGCCAAGTTAATAGGTATGTCCAGAGCTGTAATTTTATTCATTCTTTTGGTTCCTATTTGGTAAGAGTGAGTTCAAAACTTTATTCTTTTTCCATAGAAAAAGCCTGTGAACTTTATGCTTTTATCATAGAATCAGGTAGCACCTGATTAAAAATAGCTTGACTTAAACTTTGTAGTCTTTACAAACAAAATTTTGAGTGAAGATGAGTGGCTCTATGAGGCATAGAATAAATGATAATGGACTTTAGTTAATTGAAATACTCTTAGTTTTAGGCACATTTGACTGAAGCTTAACATTCAGTCAAAGTTTAACATTCAAGTTATTTACTTGTAAAAAAAGAAGTGAGAAGAATATGAAGAATTTAGAAGTTTATGTCAAGACCATTTTCCTACACATTTCAGTATAAGTCAAATAATAATTTCAAAAATCAATCCTTAATCTAATGAGATAGAGTTCTTATTAAGTTGTATTGCTTAAAATTTGACAATGGAAGAGCAAGACATTTAAGTAACAGCAATATGCTCTTGGTCTTAACAGCAATGTTCATATTTGACATGTTTTTTTTTTTTTTGTGCCAGGCTTTTAATAATTTAAATGTTCCCATTATACTTGACTGGTTAATTAATGTATTATGTATAATAAAAATCTAAGTATAAATTTAATGTTAGTGACAAGCAACTTTTAGGTCTTCATACATCTAATTTATCATAATATCCTCTGTCTCTGAATTGGAATAATAAATATACCAACCCTTTTTTTTTCTACTAGTATTTTGTTTTGTGATTCTTGGAACTTCAGAAAAGTCTTGAATCACTGATTGTCACCTTTTGACTTTGATAGCATTGCACTTGCTGTCAACACCTAATTATGTCATTTAAATTACACTATACCACAGAAATGAAAAATCAGGCTCATCGTCCACGGTGTTTTATTATAACATGAGATGAGTCTAGTTTATTCATCATATAAAATTGTTTTGAATGTTGCTTTTTGTGAATTTTTCTTTATGATCAGAAGTATTAAAAGAATTACTTCATGGTCAATAGTAGAATGGCTTTTTTGAAAACATAATCATCATTACTTAGATGTATTGTTTCCTAATGGAAAGAAGAAGACAGACCTTTATTTTGAGATTGTTTGAAAATTTCCTCTCTTCTAGTATAGTGAGTGAAATACGTGGTTTGGAGGAAAGAAGCCAAGATGCAGGAGCTGATTGATCTATCACTAAATAAACTTACTGCCTTGGGCAAGTCATTTAACCTCCTTGGGCCTTAATTGTCTCATTTATTGAAAAAAAAAGTGATATTGAACTAGAAGATTTCTATTTGAAACTTTATTTCCATCCCTAAAGTCATGAATTTCATATTTTATTTTGGACTACGAAGTCCTTTTTTGCAGATTCTGAAGTGTATTGTTATCAAGTAACTGTCATTTTTGTAATGTAAGTCAGGGATAAAAAAAAAGCATTTGGATGTCAGCAGCATAATTGTAGGGATAGCTCCAATTAATCTCTCGGATAGAAAATTAACAGAACAATATAGATAAACAGACCTTGGGAAGAATGTTTTAAAGTTAACTTTAGGTAACATTTATTTAATATTTCTAAGTTTAACAAGTATTTTTCTCACAGCAACCCAATGAGGTAGGTATATTTCTTGCTAAGATTTTTATAAAGTGTGATTTACTTTCCTCAAGAATTAAAAAATTTGATGGTGATGTCTTGAATTATCTCGAAAAATTTTGACTTGTAGCCATAATTTAGATGTATTGTGTTTATTGGACTTTGATTTGGACAATGATTAAATGTATTTTCTCAGAATGTTGAGGAAAGTAGCATTTTCTCCCTTTTCTGTACTTGACTTGAGGGCAAAAATGTAAAATAAAGTTTACCAAATTTACAAAAGACATTGCGAATAGGATTTTTGTTGATTTCCATTTGACATATATTTAGAAGTTTCCACTGAGCATATTTTTTTATTCTTTGGAAGATGAGCTTTCTTCATTTTATTGTATACGTCTACCACGAGTTGCTAAAATATCAACTTCTGCTTTAATTTTTCAAGAAGTAGCAGCAATTTTTGGAAAAAAAAACTATCCATTTTATTTTCATTCTGATATATCTTGCTTTAAATAAGTCAATGTACGAGCAAGAAGATTAATATGAAATTTAAGGAAGAGTAGTTTTGTTTCACAAAGCACAAAGAATGAAAGATAAAATATTAAAGAGCAAGCTCCCTGAATGTTTTTAAATTGATTTTTAAAAGTTTGATCTCGTATGATTTTGCAACAAATTATATATTGAATTACCTACAATGTGCAAAGACACTGTGCACGGTATTGGGGTACAAAAAAAGAAAAGAGCATCCCTTACCAGGAAGGATTTTGAAATACAATATGCCCAAGGCCTTAAATTTTTTAGGAATGTACCAGATACAGCTCACTCTCCTAGATTCTGTAGAGATTGTGGACAAGGTACCTGCCCACAGGAAACTTACATTCTTATTTATTGCAAGACATTTATAAAAACAAAGCACATCATCCACTTTTTCAAATGAACTCTCTTTTGGAAATCTTAGACTGAATTTATTTAGTGTGGCAGTTAATGGCTAGATTATTACATTCAATATTTTGTTTAATTTTGTCTTTAGTTTGGTTATGATCTGGCACAAAGGTTTCTTCTACAAAATAACCTTACACCTCTTTTTTGCATTTGTAGTAATTTTGACTTGTCAATACTTTCAGATTTAATTTTTTCTAATCCTTTTCAAATTTTAAAAATCACTTATGGTATTGAGAAAGCAAAAGGTTAGCAATACTACAGGCATGCTGTGACCTGTTAATTTGCATTGTCTTTGCCTTTTTCTACAGCTATCCCAGCTATAATAGTAATAAACTCTTAAAAAAGCTTACTTAAATAGCTTTTAATAGTGGTTTTGAAGAAATCAAAATATGTTTTGGCATTAGTAGATGAAAATAAAGCAAAGACTGTTTAAAAAGCCACATGAGCAAAAACAACTGAGGAAAGTGTGTGTGTGTATGTATACGCTAGATATATAAAATAATTGAGGAATAAGAATAGGAAACAGTTCTTATAACTTTGAGGTCCAGTATTTTTGTAGACCAGCTTTTTTTTTTCCTAAGTAGCTCGAACAATTTTTTCAAGACAGTACCTACCAAGGGAGGCAGTGTACTGCAGTGAAAAGATAACACTTTGGAAGTAGAGGATCTGTATTCAAATCTTACATATGACATTAACTGTGAATGACCTTTGGGAAGTTATTTGACCTCTTTGCACCTTTGTTAACTCATCTATTAAAAGAAGGAGTTGAATTAAACAACTTTTTAGATGTCTTTTAGAGTTTGATTTCAGTAACTAGTGAAATAAAGGAAGATATAATATGGCTCTTGTTTAGATAAAATCATATACTTCCACTCAGTGATGGAACCAGAACCCTTGAGGACATAATGTGTTCATATAAGCAGTTGCTCAGAAGATAGGACATCTTGAGTTTTTTATCCATAAAATGAAATGGTAATAGTACCTATGTCTTAAGGTTGCTGTGATGATAAATGAGATGGATAAAATATTTTGTAAACCTTAAAGTACTATATAAAGGTTAGCTGTCATTCAGTGTTTGCTTCATTAAAGATCTATCATTTTAATTCTTTACATAAATTTATCCTCTTCCAGTACTTTTAGCTGTCATTCAGTGTTTGCTTCATTAAAGATCTATCATTTTAATTCTTTACATAAATTTATCCTCTTCCAGTACTTTTAGCTGTCATTCAGTGTTTGCTTCATTAAAGATCTATCATTTGAATTCTTTACATAAATTTATCCTCTTTCAGTACTTTTACATAGTTATTAGGTTTTTTTTAGTCAAGACTTAACTTTTAGCTTTAAAAATTAAATTTATAATGGCAGATTGTCATTGACATATCCACATGGCATAATTTTGTAAGCAGTTGTGCTGTTCGAGTTTTTAAATAAAAGTTCCTTATGTTAATTGAATCATGATGTGATTTAGAAAGGTAGTCTTCTAGTATATATGTTAGTCATAACTAGTTTTGTGCTACATGTTAGTATCAAAAAAGAACCAAAAAATTGATTTTTAATGTCATAAGAATTTAACTTATAACTGTATAGTTTTATGATACTTAGATCCTCCTAGACATTCTGGAAAAAAGCATTTTAGTAAGGATAATACAGTCTTATTCAATAGTGATTATGGCTTGAACTTTTCTCCTTTTAAAACTTAGAAATGAGTATATTTTTGTATTTTAATCAGAACTCTATAGGTGCTACTCTTACGAGCTTCACTCAGTGTAATCTTTTGTACTTCACTTTTAATATTTTCTAATATGGATGAAAAACTAAATTTATTGTTTCTCTTATTTTTGTAATTTTTAGAGTCATATCTCATTCTAACAAAACAGTGGAGAAAACTAAAAATTATATAGCATCAGGAAGGTGATTTATGAATTGTACTAGTAATGAGGAATATATGTGGATATGTAGGTATTTTATTTAATAATGTTTACAGAGATTAAATTAATAACCAGAAGAGTTTGAATTTGGCCCTAAGGCAGTTTTTGAGCACTTTTGAATAAAACCAACAAAAGGTAAATGCTATTTAGAATTGTATCGTAGGAAGCAGAGTTTATGGCATCTTTGATTCTGCCCCTCTCTGCTTGCCTTCTCTCCCCTTTTTCTCCCCTTTTTCCCTCCCTCTTCTCTCCTTTTCTTTTCTTCCACCTTTTCCTCTGTCTTTCTATATAAATAAAATAGTGTGAAATGATGAAATAAGGAATTTAGAATTTATAATCTTAAGCTTTTTGTAGTAGGAACTTGTTTTGAGAGTGTTTATATAGGTGAGTAAAGGAAGTTTTCCTTTAGTGCAAACAACTTTCATTTGTAGGTAAGAGCTTTAGAGTTTTAGCTGTTATAAATTATTAAAGATTATAGAATCCTAGATTGAGAGCTCGAAAGGGATGAGAATAAGTTAGCTATTTAACCATCTCCTATATTTTGGATTCCATTATTATTTTATATACATAAAAATCTTACCAGGTAAGTAAATTTTTTTTTAAAGAAATCATTCCTTAGACTGCACTAAACAATGGCATTTGCTAGGTAATTGATCTTGTTATTTTGTTTTTGAGGTAATGTTTTTCTTTCCCTCTATAGAATTGTGATTCTAACTTTAATAGCACTTTTAACTTAGAAAAATAATAAAAACTAAGAAGTATTGATAAGTTTCCTTATTTTGCTTTAATATTTTATATATGGTTTCCAAATAGAGAAGTAGACTTTCTTTGAAAAGTTTTCCTTGAGCAAAAATCAATGGGATATGAATTTTTTTTTTAGAGTGGACTGTAACAAGCCCTTTATGCAGAGACTGTAATTCCCTTGTAACAAGTGCCTTACACATAGTAGGTGCTTGCTAAATTTTTGTTGAATTAAGAACTTTGAGCTTTTTCTTAGCTTAAAATTTGGGAACCTGGTATTCAACAGAGCTCTAATTCTCTTTGCTCTGTCCTTTGGAAACTGTCTTTTGAGTCTACTTCAGACCCTAAAAACCTAGTCTTATTTTAAAAGCACTTGAGTAAGTCTCTGTATAAGCATCCAAGATTTAACTTATGGAATTATAGACCATAAGATGAACATTGTTTTTGTACAATAGTCATTGTTTCCAGTATATAAGGCAGCTTTAGAGTTAAATTTCACAGACTTACCAACCTTTCAATATTTTCATTACCTCTTCTTGAACTTATTAGTGATGAATGATAGTATTGAATCATTCTTAATTGAATCAAGCTATCATTCTAGTGTTCTAGTCTAGGTTTTTGATTTTAATAAACTTTTTTTACTCTCAGCCTTCAATTTTTTGGTGAAGGTGAGGGATTGAAAGACAATTTAGATGAGTAGATCTAGGAAAAGGCAGATTTTGAGGTAGAGTATTTTTTTCAACAAGTTGGCCCATTGGTTAAATTGCAAAATTGTTTTACAGATATTATCTCATTTAATCCTCACCACAACCTTGCAAGTAGGTGCTATTATTATTCTCATTTTATAGATGAGGACACTGAATTAGGCAAGGTTAAGTGAGTTGCCTGGGGTCATATAGCTAGTACATGTCTGCAGATTTAAAATAAGATCCTTTCTGACTCCAGATCAATGCTCTGGCCACTTTACCACCTATACATTTCAGGTGTTTTACTTAGCACAGTAATTTTTTAGCCTTTTAAGAATCAAGATCATATAGAACACTCAAGCTTTTTATTGCTATTTATGCTACTAAATATAATTATGAAGCTCTGAATATAAAATAGGTTGTGGTAAGGGTAGAAATACAGTGTTAATGAATGAGTTTTGGACATACCGACATTTACAGCTCTGGCTTGTGTTAGGTAGGATCATTTTGAAGGAACCTCTGAAGTTATCTAGTATAACATCTAACAAAGCATGGACTTTATCTACAACATTCCATAATTTTTGTCATTTAGTCCTTACTTGAAGATTTTCAATGACGTAAGAACTTATCTTCTAAGGAAACCCATTCTATTTTTGAATGGTTATAAGTAAGTTTTTTTCCTCATTTTGGTTTTTGCAGTTTAATAGTTTTTTTCTCAATTACTTGTAAAGAAAGTTTTCAGCATTCATATTTGTAAGGTTTTAAATTCCAGATATTTTTCTCCTTCCCTCCCCAAAGACAGCAAGCAGTCTGATATATACATAAGTCATGTTTTGAAAGAAGAAGCAACAAAAAGAAAAAAAAAACATGAGAAAGAAAAAACAACAAACAAAAAAGAGAAAATATTATGCATCAGTCTACATTCAGACTCCATAGCTCTTTCTCTGGATGTGAATAGCATTTTCTATCCTCAGTCTTTTGGAGTTGTCTTGGATCATTGTGTTGTTGATAAGAGCTAAGGCAGTCATAGCTGATTATTGCCCAGTGTTGCTGTTACTGGGTACAGTGTTTTCCTGGTTCTGCTCACTTCACTCAGCATCAGTTCATTTAAGTCTTTCCAGATTTTTCTGAAATCTGTTCATTTCTTATAGCACAATAGTTTTTCCATTGCACTCATATACCACTGCTTGTTCAGTCATTCCCCAATTGAGAGGCATCTCCTCAATTTCCAATTTTTTGCCACCACAAAAATAGCTGCTTATAAATATTTTTGTGCATATGGGTTCTTTTCCCTTTTTTATGATCTCTTTGGGATACAAACCTAGTAGTGGTATTGCAGGATCAAGGGGTATGCACAGTTTTATTGTTCTTAGGGCATAGTTCCAAGTTATTCTCCAGAATGATTGGATCAGTTCACAACTCTAGAATAATTCTAAGTGTTAAGAAAATTTTCCTTCTATATAGTTAAAATCTATCTTCCTGTACTAAATTCTTACCCTTCAGGGCTAAGCAGAGCAAGTTAATCATTTTCACGGGAAAATTCCTGTCTTCCCTTAATCACCTTTTAAAGATTAAAACAATCTCAGGCCTTTGATCCCTTTTATGGTTAGTTTGAGTTCCCTGATTCATGTTCTACAGTGGGAATGATTGTGGGAATTGAGTCAAAAAGAATACCTAAATGGGTCACTAAAATATATGTATGTGTATAAATACATATATACTGCTTTAAAGCCAACAAAACTATTTGAAAAATTTTTCTTATAGAAATTAGACTTATTGAAAATAATGAGATACTTTTATTTGCTTCTTTTACCAATCTGAACACTTAGCACTATGTCAAATTGCCATATGAATATAGAAAACAAAAGATTAGATTAAGCTATGACTGTTCCCTTGACCAGTTTTTATGTTTATATCAATGTTTCAGGAAACTTTCTATAACTTTACCAATCATTAATAACTGGAAATATCAGCTTGCTGTACTTCAGTATTTCAGTTCCTTTTTTCTTCAAGGTTATTTGAAGGTAGTATTTACTTGTTTAATTTATAATCTCTAAGGGGTAGG
The DNA here is from genome assembly GCA_011680675.1 of Gymnobelideus leadbeateri. NCBI lineage: Eukaryota > Metazoa > Chordata > Mammalia > Diprotodontia > Petauridae > Gymnobelideus > Gymnobelideus leadbeateri. The sequence continues at coordinate 473,196 of WOXC01008190.1, read as the reverse complement.
GATTTTAAGAAAAAGCATATTAATTCAGAAATTTTAAACATTTTTTTGCATAACAGCCAAATACTGCCTCAACTTTATATTTCATTCAAAGTCAGAGAGATCTTTTCTGTCTAAATATAGCCTCTATGTACCATAGGTTGTATTAGATCCAAAAAACTAATGTGAGAAAGAACTTCAGGTGACCCATAATTTATAAAGTAATCTTAATCCTATGGGTGATGGATAATAAATGTGAGCATGTGCTGTAGCCAGGATTATTTGTCAGATCTCTAGAAATTGCCTATTTTATTTTATGATAGGATTTAGTACCAAGTACAATGCCCATTCATACTTTTTGTTTAAAAAGTACTTGATTATCATTAGAGCAACTCATTAAGACTGGAGTCGTAGTTGCAGTTATCTTCTATAATTTTTAATTTCTTTACTATTATACTAGGTTTCCTGAGATGAACAAAAATAAATATTTTAAATATTTAAAGTATGTTTTCTTGCAGATTTGGAATTGGGTTTTTGTCTTGGATTTTAAATAACAAATATAAAATAGTTTCACGAAATAAAGGAAGCATTTAAAACATAACAATCTGAGATTAAAATTGATCACTTTTCCTCTCCAAGTCTACTCTTTAAAAATGTGTGCATTTTAAGTACTTGCCTTTTTATATCAAAAATCAAAACATGGCAGGTCTTTATAAAGATTTTAGATTTTGTTCTATAGTAGTTTTCATATGTGACTAATCAGAGGATAAGGTAACAGGTACTTGGATTTGTCTACAGAGAGTTGTATGGATCTCAATTAACTACTTGGAACAAAGTTTGAGTAGGAAATAATTAATGGAATAACTAGGAGGAGTTTAGGAATTCTAACTTTCCAAAGTAATACTCTGATAATTAAAAAATTCCATTAGAAAAATTTGAATATTTAAAATTTGGTTATTTATATAATTTGTTAGTGTTAAGGGGGTCTCTTGTGTTCATGTTATAAGATAGCTTGAAAATAGTCAATTGAGTTATTGAAAGTAATTGACAAGACATGTATAAATGATCTAAATTTGACCATTGATTGGACTCATTTTTCTGCACAAGATCCCTTTGAAGATCCCTTTGTATTCCATTGTTTGAAAGGGGTTCAATTTATTTGTAGAAAATAGAATGAAAATGTGGGTTTATTGGCATATGACTTTTCATTTACATAAAATACAGAATGATTTCTTTTTAGCAAATACATTATAACTAAGATTATGATGAGAATGCTGAAAATACTAGTTAATTCCCAAACTTTGGTATATAAGTTTCCATGCAGATTCAGTTAGAAAACCTGTTTTTTAATTGATATTTTTTGTAGAGAAGAGAATGGGCTTAGCTCATTTATTTGTAAAATTTGATGAGCTATGTGAATTCTAAGGTGTATCTTCCAGTTCCTATGTTTTGTAATTATTAGTTACTACTGGTTATTAGTTGAATTTATTAGTAGTAGTACTTACTGGTTACATCATTAATGTATTTACATACAAGATTTATTTGTAATTTCCAGTCAAAAGTTTGTTTCTAAAATTTTAAATTGTATGTAAGACAAAAATCAACTACTTATTTTGGAATATATTGATTAGTAGAGTTCAGGTATTTGGCTTACTTAATTTAGTCATTTATCTGTGGGTTTGGTTTATCAAAATATGTCAAATAAATAGATTTTTTACCTAGTTCTTCAGTAATTTGTCAGCCAAAGTTCTCTCATAAAGATGGTGTGGATTTTTTCTTTTTCACATAATTTTATTAGCTACTTTGACAACTTAAATAAGATCTTGCATGTCTTAACAGAATTGGTTCATTTTTGATGCTACAGATTCATTCATAGGTTTTTGTTCATAAGGAAAGTATGTTTCTTTATGTAAAATTATTTTGCCATTTAATATTTACCTCAAATATTTGAATTATATGAAAGTACCTGGATTATCCATCATATGCCATCTGATATTTTTTCCACAAATTCTTAAATCTGAAATTTTTAGAATTTTCTCTAAATCAGTTTTTTTGAATCCGAAATTTAGTACAGTCACGTGACATGAAATAAACTTTATGTGACCTCAAGTTGAATGCTTAATTTCAAAGAATCAAGTGTAGTTCAGTAATCAAGATAATAAAAAAAAAAACAAGAGGGCAACTCCTGGTTTTATGTCTAGGAATACTATTTTTCAAAATTTGGAAAGGATTAATGTCTACTATGTATCTAGTTATATGAAATTACAAAGAATGTCTGTCAGTGTTGGGCATGTAATGTTTATGATAAAATTAATCATGTTACTCTTCAGTTAATTCATTTTAGAATAGTTTGAGCTTAGGAAGAGAAAGTTGTTCCTTATTTCAACTATTATAAAAGCAGCACTGAATAGAAAATTTAGCAGTCAGCTGTGGCTAACTGGGAAATGATTGAATCAATTTGTAAAAGGTTTGTCATAGATGGATCAAGGGGTAGAAGAAGTGAAAAGCTTATTTATATTAAATCTTTGGGGATTGAACTTTGAGCCATTCAAATAGAATGAAATATGAAGTAGGGAAAGAATATGAATTAAAGCTTCTTGAAATTTGGTGTAAAATGTTAACTTTCATTTAGGAGAATTGCTTAATTTTTGATAATGGTACCCCTTTGCCACATGATGGTTTTGGTTAGTTTTGATATGAGTTGGCAGTTCCTTATAGTTGTAGTAAGCTAAATGATTTATGTTATCTGATGCCTTTAGTAGAAATGAATGTTTTAATTTCTAGGCTTAGAGACATGAATAATTGGCCACCTATTGATCTAATTAATTACCCTTTTATGGATTGATATATTTGATTATTTCTAACTCAGTTGCTATGACCAACTATACAATGGAAGAGTTGGATTATTTTGATAGTATAATACTGTTGATAAAGAAGTAAATTGTTTGCATCTATAACATCCAGGTTAATTAAATTAATTGGAAAATTGTCCAACTCCTCACCTTGCCTATATCTGGCATACTATGGGCAATGTTTTGACATTTGAAGAATGAGTATATTTTATTTAAGGTACCATATTTGCTATTTAATGATAAAAACTTAATTTTAATTAATGAAACTAATAAATCTTAGTTAATGAAACTAAGCAATTTTCCTAGTTTCATATTTCCCCCCTCCCCCTAAATTATAACTTTTTCTTTTCTTCAGTAGTAGCTTAGTAAGATGGCACCCTTGTGGACTTTGTGTCTTTTTGAGCAAGTTAATCAGCATCTATTATAGAAAACTATATTCACTTCTTCATTATTGGTTCCTTCTCCTTTCCCTCTTTTAAATGTTCTTTGTATATATTTTTTTATTTTGGATAGAAGATTCACCAAATAGCTTTAAATATAATGAATAAAGGTGTATTTGCTAGACAGCTTTTATCATGTTTGCCAGTTTTTTTCTCTCAGCAAACTCTTAATATTTAATTAAAAAAATTCACTTCAAAGATCTGTTTTATTTTTTCTGTTTAGACAATTTAACAAACTTAGCTTTTACACATTTAAATTTTATTTGAAGCTTTGAAGCTTCATTAATACGTTTTTTATTCTTAGGACAATTTCATCTTTTACATTCTTGTCTTTATTTCTTTATTTTAATTGCTTCTCAGGACCATTCCTTGCAAGTTAACCATTTTTAAGGATCTTAGCTAGAAAATTTATTGTAATAATCCATTTGTTATAAAGTTAAGGAACTTTATATTTTTGTACTGTGTTGAAAAAACAAGTTTCAATTCATGTTGAAAATGTCTTCAAGGTGGGTAGATGTCTGTTTTAAGCAACAAAATTATTGGTATTCCAACAGCATTTTTTCTTTCAATTTTTTTTTCCCATAAAGCACCCAGTCAACTTGAAGAGTCTCAAATGGAGTCTACCCTGAGAAAATCAAGATGGCAGTTCACTGTGGATTGACAGTTTAAGGAAAATGGATTAATGCAAGTGTGCTGTGATATATTCAACCAAGACAGGGGTGTTTTAACATGGATTCCATGCATTCAGTGAAGATGTAGGTTTCTGATCATCTAAGAAAAATGGACAAAGGATTTGATGTTCTACAGACTTTTTGTATCATTCAAGGCGAAATAGATCCTGGACATTTTCAAGAAAAGTTATTAAAAATATAACCAGAAAACAGATGAGACAAATGATTTTTGATAAGTCACTTGATTGTATAAAGAATGTATTCATGTGTTCTTAATTTTAATAAAATTTGTAATATTTCTCCACTTTCCTAGTTTATTTTTTGTCTTGAGAATGACCATTTACTTAGGGGCAAAAAATTTTCTTGATTACTATAATTATGGCTACAGGGTAGTAATTAAAACTGGTAAAAATTAAAAGTTGCATAATGTTAAATATTTTACTTGAAATGAGAATGCACTGATTTTTTTTCCTGGTCACTTGGTTGCTCACAAATCTATCAAGATAATGTGTTGAGAGTAATTTTCTTTAAAATGATAGTAATCTTTGATTTATTGAAATAAATCATTGTTCTTGAATTAAAATAGCTACTTAGTATTTGACTAGTACTTCAAAAATCAAGCTATAATTGACCTTAATGAAATGTAATATAAATTGGTACATACTTGAATAAATTATCTAACCTATTAGATTATTGAATTTGGCCAAAAATTTTAGAGTGAAATGTGTAACAAGTTATCTTAAACTTATTTGCTTTGATTACAAAGCATCAAAATATTTTCTCTAACCAACAAAATTAAAAGCAAAATACGGTTTCAGTTTAGAAAGTTGACTTGAATACCGTGATTAGACTGATGGATTTCCTATTGTGTCTTCATATTGAAAAAGGAAGAGTCCAGTTTTGCAGGAAGCACACAGTTGCTTAAGGCATAAGGTTTATTTAAAAATTGATAATACCCATTTATAATACGTGGTTATTAAGAAAAGGATAGTGTTTGTAAACCTATGCTTGTCTTACTAATTGTACAAGCTCTATAAACTTCTAAACATTTATCATTGAGATTTTATAAACTATTCTAACATTTAATACATGTCCAACTAAAAATTCTTGCATATCCAAATATCATTTAGGATAGTTTATATATATCCATTAACAAATGGATGAATGTTAATTTTTAACAGCTAGTATGTAGCTTGTATGTTCTTTATGTGTGATAGTCTTTAAAAGATGGAATGAGTTTTCAAGATTTCTGTTGCTGAAGTTAAAGGTCATCTTATAATTACATCAACAAGGATGATTTATATTTGTTATACATAATTATTGGGTGATATTTAGTGATTTACTGGTTTTCAAGTATAATATACGTGACCGGTGTGTTCTTTGGTGATTGTGGTAGTTAGTCTTGGTAAATTTAATGTATGTTATATTTTAGTTTGAAACTAGTAATGCTGCCTTCTTGAATAGTGTTACCTTGATAATGGATTTTGGAGTATGATTTTTTGTACATAGGTCTAATTTAAATTCTAGTGGCTGTTTTTCTTGGATATCTAAAATTGGATTTTTTTAGTGATTGGGAGTAGTACCCTACTTTGAGAGATTACTTACTGAGTAAGAAAGATTTGAGTTTTTTCTCTTTTTTGTTTTTCATTTTGTTTTATTGCTTGGAGGTATATGATGATGTAAAAGGTGGTTTGGATATTTGGGATTTGACTTGAGAAATTATTTTTCCATTGGTGATCTAGAAGGTATCTTTTTTCTCCCCTCTCCATTGGCAACTAATACCAGTACTTTGTTGAAACTGGTATTAATCAGACTCAGTCCTACTTAGATTTTGCTTTTCCTTTGAGGGAATGGATTGTTAATACTTTATGTGTAGATTTGGAGAAAATTTGGGAGATAGAAGCTATGGTCTCTATGGTTGACATGGCTGTTAATGATACTAGATTCTGAAATTTGCCTTGATTCACCTTACTGTTTGAAGTAATGCTGTTATGGTTCTTTGCTTTCATATTTATAACATTTTCAAAGCTCTACAATGGGTTAAAGCATTTTGTGAAAATAAAACTAAGAAAAATTGTCAGTTGGTATAATAAAAACCGGTTGGCTTTGATTTTTTGCTCTTATGGAACTGGACACTAGGGAGGCGCTCTTGAGTTGTAAAAGTTAGCCCTTTTTTGCCTTCTGGTGTGGGAAAAGATTTTAAATTCTTATCTCTTGTAAAATTTTGGACACTGTTAAACAAAGCTTAGGCGGTACTTAGTAGATTGAGCTTTTCATATTATTTATAAATCTTTTTTTCTTGGGTGGGGTTAAATTTTTTAACAAGATTATCCATTATTTAATCAATGGTTCAGTGTAAGAACTGCCCCTCTTTCAAAATGGCTTGATAAAGCACCACTTCCTGTCCAGAGAGGAAGTAATTTTAGCTCAAGGACTGAAATATTTAGCAGATCTTTAAACAAAAGGAACAAATTACAGTTTTGTCTGGCTTGAAAAGGGTGCTTGAACCAGAGGGGGTTAAGATGCCCTCCCTCCTCCCTGTGGGGGTGATTTGAAGAAGCCATAGGGTGTGTATGGGTGTGTGTGTGTGGGGTCCTTAGGCTCCCTTCTTAGATGGAGGCTTGCCTTTTTTTTTTTTTTTTTTTTTTAGTAGGAATGAAGGGGTGGGTCTATGGTACATCACCTGAGTTGTGGGGTAAATGTAGAGAGTGTCAATCAAAGGCAGAGCTCTCAGAGCTGGGAAGGAGGCTCTAGATGGCGGCTGTGCCTTAGAGAGCGCGCTCAGCTCAGCTCCCTGCCTTCTCCACACTTTACGCAACTTTCTCTAACTTTCGGGCAGCCTCAGGGGGCCCCCGCAGCCCCCTTCCTTTCCTGGTGACCTGGTGGGGCAGATTCGAGCCGTTTTTAGGGAGAAAAGCAGCTTTTAGGGGGTCTTTTTTCGTGCCTTGTTGGAAAGAAGAAGCCCGTACTGAGAGCCAGGTCGTTGTTTTTTCCAGCTTAGAAGCCATGGCGCACCTCCATTTTTGTGCGCTCTCCTAATGAGCTTTTTCCTCCGGACCTTTTTTGTATTAATTATCGCTTATTTTTTTTAAACAGTAAACCTTTTTGGATAGTTTTTATTTATTTTTTGTTCTTAAGAGAACATTTAACGTTTATTTTTTAATTATTCGGGAATCTAATGTTTTTCTACTACTAGATACTCTCGGTTTGGACCTGCTACATGGATCAGGTAGGTTCACGATTATTAGTGATAATTGTAAAGATTTCTGCAGTTTAATTTGCTTTATTTTCTGTAAATTTGAGTTGTTCTCGGATGACGCAATAAGATAAAGAGATTGTTATTTGTATCTAGTGTGTTACTTTGAGAAACTTTCCTTATTGAGGAGGATGCTTTCTCCTAGTCGGTTTATCCTCTTTTTAAAACAAAAAATAATTTTAAAAGGGTTTAATTGTATTATATTTTTCGATATTGAGGTTTTGTATTATAACAATATCGTTGCAGCGTCAGGACTTTGTTCCTGATAATGAAAAATCATTGATAGAAGCTCTGGGACCTTACCTTTCTTTCAACTTTTGACAGTAAATACCTGAGCACAAGACTTCAAAGCAAACACAGATTCACCTCCCCCCTTTTAATATTTAAGAATTAAAAGATGATGAGAAATAAGGACAAAAGCCAAGAAGAGGACGGTTCAGTACACAGCAATGCATCGAGGTATGAGCTATCAACTTTCTCCCCCCATTTTTTTTTTTTTTTGTGGAAACCTCAGCATACATTGTTTACCTTGACAGACATGGATTGCTGTCTATTTGATATTGAATGTTTAACTAATTTGGATTCCCCTTTTTTAAGCAGTGACCTTGAGATTGCTAATATGCCACACCCTAATTTTTTGGTAGCAATTTCTGAAAGTTGTGCTGTGACTTAAGGCCCCATATAGTAGTCAAAAGGTATGATACCTTTATCCAAGGAAGTCTTTCCTGTAAATTACAGTTTTTTGGACATTAATTTTCAGTTTTTAGGTTTTTGTGCTGGAGAAAAATGACCTTGTCGGTTTAGCCATTGCTGCATTGCACCATTTTACATACAAGGCAAATTTTTCTTTGAAGAATCTAGTATATCTAAACTTTAACTGAGGGCCATAGAGCAGCCTTGTAGTAGTAAATTATAGTAAATAGACAGTAGAGAAAGTTACATGAATGAAAAAATGCACATTTTAAAGTAAAAATCAAAAAAGACCTCTTTGACTGATGCTCCTCTGTTTATATTTTTATTTGACCGTATAATACTTTGATACACTTAACATTTTAGGAAATTTTGATACTATTTATCAAATCTTTTACTTGATGGTTACAGTTCATGTATTTAAAATCAAAACTGATTCACAGGAGGAGAGAATGGTTTTATTTGACTTAAAGTACTTGTTTAGTTTCTTATGGTTATGATGTTCATATTTGTTTACTTTAGTGTTAAAAACTAGGAAGGTTATTTTCAGGTACATTTTCAAAGTGTAGATTTAGACAAAACAGTTTGGTAGAAAGGGATTTTCTCCCACTTCATCACATTTTAAATATAGGTGCTTCTATTTAGTCAGCATTCCAACAGAATTTATTGTGGTTTATTTTTTTATTTTGTTCTTTATTAGAGGAATGTGGAATGCTTTATCACATTTGAAGTTTGTAAATATACCATAATTAAATCGTGATGTTTTGCATTTAGGTTTTAGTAGCTTGTAACAAATAGGTAATAAAGATTCCAAAATGTTACCGTTGTATAATCCTCTGTTTGATAATTTTACATGTATGAATACATTGGTTGATGTACTTAGAGATATTATTTGTAACTAGTTTATTAAAATTTTTAAAATTTTGTATAGGTAAAAGAAAATGTGACCAATTGCTTGGTATCTCTCCATCTCTTTATTCCCCCTCTCCCAATTTGCTTTTGCCTACTTTGAAAACTGTATAAAGTACATCCAGTGATATTAAAATAGATTAGTGTTTTTGAAAGTGTTGTGTATGGTTTATTTTTTAATATCTGTTAAAATTTTGCACATAATAAATATCTGCATTTTAAAAAATGAACTCCTTAACTTTGAAATGTTTCTCTGATTTTAATCTTAAAGTCTTTGGTTTTTTGATTGTGACACAGTTTGGACCATTAACTTAGTACCTGAAATATTAGTTTTTTTCTTTTAGTGATAAAAGTGAAATAATTTAAGGACAAGGAAGACACTGGTCCACTAAATACTGAGATGTTTTTTTGGGGGGATGGGTAGATGTGGGGAGAAAAGAGGGGACATTTGAGGAAATAGAAAAGAAAATTTTTGACACCTAGGTATACCTGATAGATTTGTTATATAGGCCCAGTTCTTTAAAATAGTATTCCCCTGGGTTTATAATTTGCATTTCTTCACTTAGCTTTTTTATACAAAGATTCTGTTAAGCATCATTGATCAAGTTGTGTGTTTTCTAATAAAAAAAAGGAAATGGTGATGTTGACTTTCTGAGCTTTCAACCTCCGAAAATACTTATTTGACCCCCTTTTAAAAGTTTTAGTATTGTGTGTATAATTGAATAAGAACTGAGTACTTGTAAAAGATTTTTTTAAGTATAGTTTTATTAGTTGTGAGCTTGTTCTGTTCAGAGGATTCATTGCTTTAAGAAATTCCCTTCAAAAGGTGAAGAACTGTCTTAAAGAAATTAGTTTACTTTTCAGTTCATGTGATATCTTGAAAAGCTACACACACACACACACACACACACACACACACACACACACACACACCACAACACAACACACCACACACTTTCTTGTCTCTCTCACTCTCTCACACTCACACATTGTATATTCATGACTTCACTTTCTTTTTAAATTGTGGAGCCATCTCTGAAGGATGTTGGTAATGTGTTAATGTAATTGGGTAATATGACTTCCTTGATTGAAGGCTAAGTTGAAGCAAGGTAGCCCAGGTAACCGGCACCCTAATTTACCGTAATAACTCAGGTCCTGGGGCAAGAAATCATTCATCCTCACCACTCTGTTTCTTTTGAAACTATAAAGATACTTAGTTTCTGTGGTGTAATAATAGTACACTCTGTAGGTGATGTTAAGTGAAAATGTAACTGAGGACCATAAGTAAAGAAAAGGAAAACACTATACAGTGCAAATAAAAATTCCTCTTGAGAATTAGCTAGCCAGGAATTCTAGAGAGGTTCACTTTGACTAAGTTTAAAAGAGTGCTTCTTTCTTGATGCTTTTGTAAATATGGAACACTACAATAATGTTTAGGAGTACGTATTTATTTTGCAGTAATACTGAATAATTATGTGTCATTTTTTTTTTTTGCAACTTGATGTTTTTAAGACAGGAGTACCATTATGTGGAATGTGAAAAACAAAGCAAAACAAACCGCGATATTTATTATTACTGAAAATTGTGTCTCTGTTTGAATATATCTTACTTCTAAGATTTCCTAGCACTGTTAGTACTGATAGGCTTTAGTGATGTCTAACATGTTTTCACAAAGAAAATTGGAGTACTTTATTTGAATTTTTAGTTTCTAACATGTGAAGTACGAGATTTTGCTGACATAAGTAGATAATAGGTACCAAGACCTTGCTGATGCAAGTAATTTAGAAATTGGGGGTTGTTTTAACTCTATACTAAATAGAGGCAGGGAACAAGATAGTATGTGGGGGCTGACCACTTGTATTTCTGTTGTCTTATCACATACACTTTAAAATTGGCATTTATCTTCATATTTTTGCTGAATAACCATCTGGGAAATTTGCTTTTGAGCCCGTTTCCTTCTAAAATGCTTATATTTCAGACCTCAATCCCCACTTTTTGAAGAAGCTTCTGTACAACAGTTAACTCTGAGAGGCAAGGGGGTGGTGGTAGTTAGCAGTTGCATAATGCAGCATATTGTGGAACAGAACATGCAGTTTGTGGCAGCCATTTTATGATCTTGTTTCTTATAACCTGGGATTTTGAGGAGAGGATTAAATATAAAACTGTCCATAATACTTAGTACTATGAATTAAACATATTAATTTATTACTTCCATGAAGTTAAGATAACTAGAAATTAGATGTGACAGGGCAAGTAAAATACAAAATTCATGGCACTTTGGTTCAGGTCCAGTTCAGTCACAAAATGGCTGTTCCTTTGTGCCGCATAGCTGACAGACATACTGCATTGCACTGTGTACTCTAAAAACAGCAGGAAGTTGCTGGTGGGGAGTTCAAAGGCCGTCTTGTGTTGGCTGTGGAATCTGATTGGCTGTTAGCTCACTTAGTAACAGGAGTGTCAACAGTGGAGGTTCTGTAGGAGAGGCTCTGCCTTCCAGTGATGTCAGCATTAGCTCAATGCTTGTCAAAGCCTCGCCCTCTCCTGGCACTATAGCTACTGCTTGTTCAGCCAGCTGGGCCACGTTGCTTTTACATTTCCCTGTGTTCGGAGTAGAACAATCAACCAGGAATCTTTTTTTTTTTAAAGCTTGTACTTAAATCTATCTGAAAGGGGATATTCTGTTGGGATTAGGTATTAGGGCAGACAATACTGAGAAATAGGTTCTGTGCTGGTCGACCATGCGTCGCTTCTCTCCTCGTTCCCCTCCCCCCTCCCTTCTCTGCTTTCTACACAAGATCATTTGCATTTACAGTGTGCATTCCTATGCACATTTAAAGCTTATCTGCCCTTGGGAACAGTTCCCTCCCCCCTCTAAATAATTTTGCTTTTGGAGAAAAAGCTCTAGATTATAATAGAAACCTGTTGTGCAAATACTTACAAATGGCAATCTATTTTGGAAAAAAATCCACTAAAAAGAGATAATTTACTTTTCTCCTCAGTACCCAATTCTTTATTTGGGGCTGCTGCTTCTGTTTTTTTCCATTTACTATAGAATCCTGTTAGGTTTGAATCTTTAACCCTTTAGTTGCTTGCTCTTCATTGCAACCTTTTTCCTTTCTGAGCAACAAATGCATATGCCTGATTCCTTTAACTGTAAGCTTTTGAAAGTATATTGCAACAGTTACTTATTAAAGCATTATTTAGCAGAAGAAGATAGTTTAAATTCTTGATTTAATTTTAAAGCTGATCTGGAGTTTTCTATGGCAATATTATAATTAAGTCAAATTAGAGTAGGTTGTATTAATAACAATGGAAGTATAAGAATCTGATTCACATTTCATTTTCTGGAAATGGTTCTTTTGGCATCTTTTTCATTTTCTGGAAATGGTTCTTTTGGCATCTTTATGTTTTAGTAGAGCCAAAACTGATTTGTAAACTGATAGGAAGGAACCAGTGTGAAAGCATGGTGTTTTCCTTTTTTATAACTTTAAAGAGGGAAACTATGAAAATTAGTAAATACTAGAAGTTATTAATTGTATTTGAAATGTAGAAATCAAACAATTCTGGGGAAGTAAATTCTTTGAGATCTCATCTCATGTAATCTTAATAAGAATACTTTTGGCAAAATAAAGTTTACTTTTGGGAAAGATCCAGAATGAGAACACTGCATTCTTAGGAGAGTCAAGAAATTTTATCTTGAATTTTCCTGTAAAGTGAAGAGTCTTATTGTTGAGAAAATTATGACATCGTCAAAAAGGGTACAAATATTGATGCTCTCATCTGTTATATGCTGATTTACTAAATACTTCTACCTTTTGTTACTAATTAACTTCCTGGAATATTGTGAGACAGCTTGTTAAAAGTAACAAGGGCTACATCTCCCATTAGTAGTGAATACATCCAATGGAATAAAATTGTTTTTTTAAAAAGTGGGTTTGAAAAAATTGTAGACGTATATAAATTTTTGTTTTTTTTAAAATAAAACACAGTAAAACACTGTAGAGTTTATACTTAAAAAAGAAAGCTGAACCTATGATTTATTTGGTATATGGAGGTTGTACTTGTGCCACTTATAGTATTTTAGAGTTGCCAGGGTCACCTTGCCAGCTCATATGCATATTAACAGCATATTAACCCAAGTATTTCTGATTGAGGCTAGCTTTCTCTCAACTGTGCCATCCTGCCTCTTGTTTATTTATTACTTATTCAGAATTATGTTGGAGTTTTTCTTCTGGGGAGACATATTATTGTTAATTTTATGTTTAAATTAGAGATTTTTATAAAATGAATTGAAGTTCATTTTGTTACTGTCACTAACCTTTGATATACATAAAACCATGTCCATGGCCTGTACATATTTACATAATTTATAATTATAATGTCTATTCTCTGCTCTTCTCTACATTCTTAACTTTGAAGAGAAAGATGTAAATGTAGTGACTAGAAAAGAAAGCTGTTATTTTGAATCTGTACTCTTACCTTTGATTCCTTGTTTCAAAACTACTGTAGCATCAAACTTACTGATTCAGCAGTTGACTTCAGCATTTGTTGACTTTTTATATTGAAGAGCCCTTGAGGAAAGGAGGCAGGACAAAGCAATATTTGCTGAGAGTGAGAGTAGTAAAATAAATATGAGTTGTTGACTTTTTCCTTAGTTTTTTTTCTTAATGAGAAGTTTTTTTTAAAAGGCAAGTTTATACAGTGACAGAATAAAATATTACTCAGTAGTAGCCTTATTCTAACTTTCTTTTATGTTGACAAAGTATTTATTGAACATTATTGTTTGTAATCTTGTTTGTCAATGAGAAATGATATCTTGATTTGAAACAAATGAATTTGCTAATTTATTTTTCATTTCCTACCCATGCAGAGAGATTTTTCCATAATGCCATAGATAAGACTAGGAACATTAAGAAACAGGAATACCTGTAGTAGTATAATTTGAGCTATAATATATTGTGACTTTACATTCAATTAGAAAAAAATATCTATTAGGGACATTATTCAAAGAAAAATTAAATGATCTTTGCTCTCAAGGAATTTATAGCCAATTTTTGGTGCATATTTATCTATATACCTGGAAATGCAAAGTATTATTTACAAAGTAATTTCAAGAGAGTGCCAAGCCTTTCAATAGTGCAAATGTGGGGAAACAGTTTGAGGCTGACTCGCCCAAGGCCTCTAGGTATTAAGGTATCTTTCTCTTCAAAGTTAAGAATGTAGAGAAGAGCAGAGAATAGACATTATAATTATAAATTATGTAAATATTTACAGGCCATGGATTTGGTTTTATGTATATCAAAGGTTAGTGACTGTAGCAAAATGAACTTCAATTCATTTTATAAAGGTATCTAGGTATTAAGTGGCTGAAGAAGATTTGAATCCAGATCTTCCCAACTTAGAAGTTTTTTTTCCCTTGTAAAAGTATATTCTTTAGGTATTGTAGGTTTTAATGGAATTAGATTCTTTTTAAACATACAGAAATAATACATAATTCAAAATTAGTCAGGTCCTTCAAAATTAGCTTTTTTTGAAAAGTTATAAACTTAAAAATGCTGGAGTTGATAGGATATTAGAATCTGTAGGAGGATTCTTACATTCCTGTATTTAATAAAAATATTTTGGACCCTTTTTACAAACTATACAGATTGAATCTTTTTGCTTTATATTCCCAGATTATGGATAGATTGGCCATTGTATTCACCAAAATTTGCTTTGAATAATGGCTGTTTACAGAAATCAAATAAAGGTAATGAGAAATTATAGAGCAGTCTACTTTTCTCACAATGCATGAAAATTTTAGCTGAATTTTATAGATGAGGAAACATTGTTAGGGAGGTTATATGATTTGTCCATTGTCACAAGCCCAGCCAGACCCTGCTCTTTTTATGTCACTAAATTGTCAACAAAGGAGTTTCAAAAGAATTTTCAGTAATTTGTGAAATAAATGGTATTTTTTAAAAGATGATTTAAATTCTTTGAAAAGGGTAGCATCTATTTTTATAATACCTAATACATTTAATAGATCAACCATTAGTTCATCCGTCTCTTCTTACACATGTCATTTGTATGACATGAATAGCCTTCAAAATTTGCAGAGCATTTCACATATTTTATCTCATTTATGTTTCTGAGGTATAGGTACTACAGGTATCATTTTCATTTTGCAAATGAAGAAAACTGAGTCTGAGACAAGTTGACTGATTATCCTCTGATTACACAGTTAATAAAAGTCAGTCTGGATTTGAATCTATTTTCCTGACTCCAAGTTAAACCCTCTGCCTTCTATATCAGAGGTGTCAAACATGCTGCCCACAACACTACAGCAGTGAACCAGGTTAAAATGTAACTGGAAAATAACACAGTAAAAATGTGTGTTTTTAAATTAAATACTATTTTTGAGTTGTTTATTTTATATAGGCATTTATATCTGTTCTTTGCTTTCTTCAGTTTAATGTTTTTCCAGTTTGATTTTCAAGAATAGTAATTACTTAATAGTGATCCTCCTCTAAATAAAATTAATTACCTAGAAAGAAATTTATTCAGTTTTACCTTTGTGAATCATAAAGCCAATATGAACTTTTCAAAATGTAAATGCCTTTTTTTTCTCCCAGAAATCTTCATTGAAAATGAGTTACCTCAAATTACTTAACATGTTATATGTCAAAAGTTTTGGCAAAGTCACCTCTTACTCATGAGTTTTTGGATTGTGTGTGATTCAGTGTATCTTCCTTTAGAAACAATGTCACCAGGTGTTTATATTCCTAGACCAGTTAAAAAAATCTCTTGAATTATAATGTACCTGAAATATACATATGATCACAGTTTCTGGAAAGCCAGAAACACTTTCTTCATACTTATGTTTCAGAAAGAGGATATAACTTCTTTGTTCTTAACAACTATTGAAGCCAAAAGGATCATGAAATAGTGAAGGTTCCCTAATTAAATCTTTTTTGCAGAGAAAAGTTGAAAGTAGGTGTTAATGGAATTTTTGGATGCTCAAGATTAAGGTAAAAATCAGTATTTCAGAGGAAAAGGCATTTAATGCCTTAGCTGGGAAGCATTTTATCTCTGAACCTCAGCAGGAGGGAAGAAGGAACAAATTTGGAGGTCTCAACAATTTTAGGGGCAGCTAGGTGGCACAGACTCAGCCTTGGACCTGAAATCAAGATCTGAATTCAATTATAGCTTCAGACACTATCGCAAGTCACTTAAATCTGTTTGCTTCAGTTTCCTCATCTGTAAAATCAACTGGAGAAGGAAAGGGCAAACCACTCCTGTCTTTGCCAAGAAAACCTCAAATGGAATCATGAAGAGTTGGATATGACTGAACAACATCTGACATAGTAGGTGCCTAGCACATGCTTGTTTGGGTACCTAAGTGGGCCTCATTTTCATGAATTCAGATCTGTCCTCAGACATGCTTTGTTATCATGGTCAAATCACTTAACCTTGTTTGCCTCAGTTTCCTTATCTGTCAAATGAATTGGAGAGGGAAATGGGAAATCACTCCAGAAAACCCCATCTTGAAGAGTCAGACTCCATAGAAAAATGACTAAACTATAACAAAACCATTTTAGACTAACCTAGAGATGAACAAAAGGTCACGGTGTTGGTGCCTGGGGCTTGGGAAGGGAAGGCCAAGTAGGTGTGGCTGATCTGGGCAGTCATCCTATTCATCAGGGCCAGCTATTTTAAGGTGGCTGCCCTCTTTGAATCTGAATAAAATCGCCTTGCATTAAGTGCATACTTAGCCCACTACTGTACTAGAATCTTACTAGTCCATAACAATTGAGACTGGCCTACTAATCTTTTAAACCCAGTCAGTGTAAGTGAATGAGCTATGTCTCCTGAAGCAGCCTGTTATACTTTTAAGGAATAAGTTGAAATTTGGCTCTTATAATTCATGCATTGATTCTAGTTCAGCCATATTGTAAGTTTTAAATATAGAAAAGGTTTTCCTTAGAAGCAATGCCCCTCGATCCCCTCCGTTTCACTTCTTCTGAGATCTTACACCTTATAACAATTCCTCTAAGCTTTATTTTTACCCATTGATTTGTCTGTCCCCTTCTCTATAGGCTCCCCTGCCCTAAAAAAAACAGCAAAACAAAAAGACCTTTCCCTAAATAGTAATAATAACAATAGTTAATATGTGTATAGCATATATTATGTAACAGTACTGTGCTAATTGCATTAGTTATCTCATTTGATCTTCAGTCCTCAGGAAAATCTATATAAATTTTTTTACCCTACCTTTGTTTTTTCGAAGAAGTGTGAATTATTATAGTATGAAAAGATAAAACATGTTGTTATATAATACTCTCTACATTTTATGCATTTCTGAGTTTCTAAACTTTGTGTTGTCTGAAGCTTCTTCAAAACTCGCCCAAAATTACCATTTCTTTTTTTTCCCAAATGCTTTATTAACTTCTGATTTACATCATTCATTTCTGCCAGATTTTGAGTTAAATTTTTTTCCCCATTTTTCCCCTACCCATCACCCCAGAATAGCAGTCCCACAGGATATCCCCTCTTCCAATCTGCTCTCTCCCATATTTTCTCCCATACCCCCTTCAACTTTTCCAGGAGGGCAAGATGAATCTCTGTGCCCCAATGCCTATTTATCTTATTCCCCAATTATATGTAAAATAGTATTAATAATAGTATTTATATATTTTTAAACATTTGATTTTAAAACTCTGAATTCCAGATTCATTCCCATCCTTCCTTGTCACCCACTCTTACTGGGAAGATAAGCAATTCATTATATGTACATGTGTAGCTATGCAAAACATTACCATAGTAGATGTATTGTAAAAGACTGACTATATTTCCCTCCCTCTTATCCCACCTCCCACTTGGTATATTCTCTACTTTGAGCCTGTCCCTTTTCAAAAATGGATGCTTCCAACTTCTCTTCCCCCCCCAGCCTGCTCTCCCATCCATCATCTCCCCTCTCATCCCCTTCCTCCCTACTCTCCTGTAGGGTGAGAAATACTATTTAGTATGTATGTCATTCTCTCCCTGATCCAAATTCAAGGAGAATAAGGTTTTGCCTTTTTGCCTTCCTGTTCTTCCCCTCCCTTAAGCATTTTCCGTTGCCTCTTCTATATGAGATAGTTTACCCCATTCTGTTTCTCCCCATCTCCTCTCATTATATTCCTCTCTCACCTCTAAAATTACCATTTCTTATGCAGACCTGAGATACAGTATGTGGTGAGGAAAATAGCAATGGAGAAGGGATAATTGCATTCTCATTTTATAGCAGAGGAAACTGAGGCAGAGGTTAAGTGACTTACCCAGGGTCACACACCTAGTGTTTTGAGGCTAGATTTGAACCTAGTTCTTCCTAACTCCAGGCCTAGTGTTGTATTCACTGTCACCTAGCTGTGTCCTGTCACTTGACTCTGCTGCCCCCTTCAAACTTCATATTTCTCTTCATTGTGACTTGTAGGGAAGAAGAGTATATATTCAGTACTGACACTTTCTTACCACCTGCTGTTTCAAAAGTGACTTCTTAATTGACAGGCCAACTAACCTTTCCTTGTTCCTGATCAGTGTTGAATTGTGTAACATTGGACACCATTGAATTCTTTTTTAGATTGATCTTCTCTGGGCTCATGATTTCGGTTTTGGACAAAGCTCTCTGGATTCTCATTTTCCCTGACTATTCCTTCTGGTTATCCCTTACTGGTTCAATTTCTTTCTACCCACTAAATGTGGATTTACTCCAGGGCTCTTTTTTTGACCATCCCTCTCTCCTTTCTTGGTCATTTGTCAAAGCTTCGGTTATGAACTCTATGCAGATGGCTCCCACATTTATGTATGTAATCCTATCTTTCCCTGAGCTCTGGTTCTACATATCCAACACTTTATCCTCGGTTTATTTTACCAGACTATCACTCGTCTTATTAATAAAATTGAGTTTACTATTTTCTTTCAATTTCCCTTTTAATTTTCCCCTCTCAACAAACTTTTATTTCTGTTGATGGTAATACCATCCACTCAGTTGACCAGTCTTGGTCAACTGAATCATATACTCAAACCTCCCAGCTTCTCTTCCATTTCTAATTTAAGCACATAACATGTAGTGAAAAAAGCATAGGGTTTAGTTAGAGGACCTGGGTTTAAATTTGTAGCTTGTCTACTTACTGACCTGTTTGACAGTGCAAGTCACTTAACCTTTCTGGCCCTCACTTTGTATGCAGATTAAGAGTTTTGGATTAGAATATCTCATAAATCTGCTTCAACTCTGAAGCCTGTGTTCTTAAGCCATATTTATTTTACCTTGGAAATTTCTCCTGCATCCTTCTCTCAAGACATTTATTTTGATGTCTTTTCAGTTAATACCCTCATCACCTTGCGTGGACTAGTATAATTGTCTCTTGAATGATTTTTTTGCCTCCAGTCTGTTTTCTCCAGTATTCTTCAAATTGCTACCAAAGTAATATTCCTGATGCTTATGTCTTATCTGTCACTCTCCTGTTCAAAAAACATTTATTGACTCACTACTGCATGTAAAAAAAAAATATAAGCTGTTCAGCTTAGCATTTGGAGTTCTCTGCAGTCTGGCTCCAGTTAACCTTTTCAGCTTTATTTCATGATTGCTTTTCACACACTTGTGCTTTAGCCATAATCTACTGTGGTCCTGTAACTCCAATACAGTACCAGCTTTTTATCAGACTGATGCAAACTGATATCCTCTCCAGAACCCTCCTGTACATGCCATGATTGGAATATATTCCTTCCATATGGAAGGGACAGGGATATCCCCATCTGCTGCAATATTTCTCATTCTAGCTCAGGGTTACTTTCTCCATGAAGACTTCATTAATTTCCCTTTCATATAGTTGTATGCATTCCTCTTTAAATTTCTTATAGCACTTTGGAACTCTTTTATATGTATAACATTCCACTTTTTGTATTCTATTTATGTACATAGAATATTTAGACTAGCTGGGTACTTGGAGATCATCTTGTCCCATTCCCTCATTTTTTATTTGAGGAAACTGAGGTCTGGAGAGATTAAATAAATGACCCAAAGGTCATCTTGGGCCATGACATAGCCATGTTGGGAATTCGAATCCTTTGACTCCAGACCCACTGTTACATTATACTTCATTTTTTTCCTCCTCATTGTAAGGTCCTTGAGGGCAGGGACTTTGGTCCATTTTCACTTGTGTGTCCCCAGTATCTTGTATATAAAGATATTTAATAAATCATGCTAATTAATTTGAAATTAGTTGCTAGATTAGCACCCAAAGCCTATTGAAGTCATGTTGTCTGAATAGAAGTAGCCTAAATTCTGTTTACTCAGATTTGGTGATAATGAAAGTTATAAAGGAGGATGAAGAAAAGGTGTACCTGACCCTTTTATAACCTGGGAAATAGGTGAAGTTTATCTTTGATGTCCTCTCATCGCCATTTCTCCATGTCTGTATTCTGTTTTCTGGCAGGTCTCTACAGTTGTAGGGTGCTCTCATGTAACAGCCTTATTTGCTTTATCAGCTCTTCCCCACCCCAAATGTTAATAAGACTATAAAATTGTATATTTTTCCATGTTCTCTCTAGGTCAAAACTGTGTCTTAATATAGAGAACAGTTGGATGTTCAGAGGGAAATAATCAAAGGAAATTATTAATTTGAGGAAGAGAACAACTGAAGGAATCAGGAAAACCCTCATCTGGGAGGTGGCCCTGGAGTAGGAAGCTAGGGTTCCAGTAAAGAAGGGAGAGCATTTTAAGGCTTGAGGGGTAGTCTGCACAAAGATATAGGAGATGGAATACAGGGTCTAGTGATTGTCAGATAGGCCACTAAAAGGCAGGATGTGATCATAATCTGGATTAATGCAGGCTCATGATTAATTGGCATCTAGAGAATGCAGTAGGGAGCCACTGAAGCTTCTTGAAAAGTTGAATGACATTGTTAGACCTGAAGATTAATTCTACTTTGGATATGATGATTTCTTAGATACATATGGACATCCACACAAAGATGTCCAGGAATCAGTTGGTGATTTGGGACAGGAGTCAGCAAGGAGATCACAGCTCTATATGTAGATTTGGTAGTATCTGTGGAAAACTAAATTCATTCAGGCTGATGGATCATGAAGAGAAAATGTAGAGAGTGTAGCGCCTTACACTCAAAAGTGTGTGTTACACACACTTGAAACTTCTGTAGAAGGAGCATGGTAGATAGAGTGCTAGCCTTGAATAGGGAAAATTTAATTTTCAAATCCTGCCTTTCACTCTAAAGCTGTCTGATCCTGAGCAGGTTATTTAGCTTTCACTTGCTTCTGAAAACTTGTCTCCTAAATATATCTACCCATTTAGTTTTTTTTTGGAGGGCAATTGGGGTTAAGTGACTTGCCCAAGGTCACAGTGCTAGTGTTTTGTGTGTGTGTGTAAGTGTCTGAGGTCGGATTTGAACTCAGGTCTTCCTGACTCCAGGGCCAGTGCTCTATTCACTGTGCCATCTAGTCGCCCCTTGATGTTTTTTTTGGAGGTTATCTACCCATTTAGTGGAGGGAGTTTTTACTGCCTTTTGCAACTCTTGAAATGTGAATCTAAGGGTGTTAATCCATATTTAATGTTGTGAGGTAAGGAGAGTTGGCTTTTAATCTGCATTGAATTAGTAATAATTTGGCTAGCAGTAGAACATAACAGGTGCTATGACTCTTCCATATCAGCATAGGCCTAGTAAATACAGCTTTATTGCTTTTGATTAGAGTTCACCTAATTAATACCTTTAACCTATGAGAAGAGGTTAAAGGACCTGGAGATTTTTATTCTGGAGAGGACTGAATAGGCTATGTAACAACTTTCCTCCTGTTGGTTAGTAGAGAGACCATATCAGTTGAAGTAACAATTCATTTGGGGCAAACATTTATTGAACAGTTAAGTGTGGTACTAGGCGCTGTGGGAAGACACCAGGATAAGATAGACTGACATTGTTATGTCTGTACAACTCTGAGATCCCATACAACTCATTGATTCTGTGATCTTCTTTTAAAAAAAAAAAATATATATATATATAGTTAATAAATATATATTTATAATGTAAATATATATAATATATATATTTATATATATCTTTTTATATATTTATATTATAAATATATATATATATATCTTTTGTTTTTATATCACCTAGTTCCCCTCTGATGTTTCCTACAGAGATCCAGCCATGCTTTGTAACAAGACTTTTTTTTTTTGGAGGGCAATTGGGGTTAAGCAACTTGCCCAAGGTCACATGGCTAGTTTTTGTGTTAGGTGTCTGAGACTAGATTAAAAGACTTTTTTTTTTTTAAAGAAAGGAAAGTGGAAGAGGAAAAAAATTCTGCAAAACTGATCAATATAATTTAAAAAAAACTGATGTTTTATTCAGTGTTCTACACTAGTGGACCGTTACCTGTTTAGAAAACAGGAAGTGGAAGTGTCTTTTCATATCTCTTCTTTATCATTTTGTCTAAATTATACACTTTTTTTGTAGTTTTGCTATATTCATTTTGGATTGTTTTGTGATGATTATTTCCATTTATATAATCATTGTGTATATTGTTTTCCTTCCTCATTTACTTCATTTTGCCTCAGTCATATAGCCCTAATTCTATGTTTGTTTTTTTTTTTTAATTCATCATGTTAATTTCTTTTTTGGAGGGGGGAAGGCAGGACAGTTGGGTTTAAATGACTTGCCCAAGATCACACGGCTAGTAAGTGTTAAATGTCTCAGGTTGGATTTGAACTTGGGTCCCCCTGACTCTAGGACTGGCACTCTATTCACTGTGCTACCTAGTCTCCCCAGTCATGTTCATTTCTTACAGCATAATATATTTCATTTCATTCATGTGTCACACTTTGTTTAGACATTGCTCAATTGATTAGTATCTATTTTGTTTCCAGCTCTTCATTTATTTATTTATCTATCTATTTATTTTTTGGAGGGGGAAGGGAAGACAATTGGGGTTAAGTGACTTGCCCAGGGTCACACAACTAGTAAGTATGTCAAATATTTGAGATCAAATTTGAACTCAGGTCCTCCTGACTCCAGGGCTGTGCCACTTAGCTGCCTCCCCCTCCTCCCCCCAGTTCTTCAGTACCACAAAAGTATTGCCATAAATATTTTGGTGAATATGGAGCCTTTCTTTTTTGTCAGTAACCTCTTTGGGGTAATGTGTCTATTATTGCAATTTCTAGGTCAAAAAATATGATTATCTTAGTAATTTTATTTGAATAATTCCAAATTGCTTTCCAAAAAGATTTTTCCGATTCACAGTTCCATCAGCAATGTACCAGTTTGCCTATCTACAACTTCTCCATCACTATTTGTATTTTTTGTCATTTTTACTAATTTGCAAGGTATGGAGTAAGACCTAAAGCTTTTAGAAAATTTATGTTTTTCTTATTATTAATTATTTGGAACATTCTTTTAGATGGATGTTACTGGTTTGCAATTTTTCTTTTGAGAACCTTTGTTTCTTTGAGAAGTTATCTTTTGGGGAATGGCTTTTGGTCTTATATATTTCTGTTAGCTGTTTGTAAATCCTGATACCAAACCATTATCTTAGAAATTTAATATAGTTTTTCCCCCATTAGATTGTTTTACTAATTCTCCCTAGATGCATTAATTTTGTTTGTTCAGAAGCTTTTCAATTTCATTTAATCAACATTATCTGTTTTATCCTTTGTAATCGCTATTCTTCTTACTTTTTAAAGAATTCATCTCCTACTCAGATCTGTGAAGGATATATATGATCTGCTTCTCTTTAATTTACTGTGATTCTTTGCTAATGATGTACTGGAAAAAGTGTTGGATTTAGTATTCAAGGACTTGGACTTGAATCTAGGTTTTGTCACTTTCTACCTGTATGACCTTGGACAAATTATGTAATCTGATTTCCTTTCTTCTTATTTTTGAAATAGGAAGGTTGGATTAAATGAGTTCTAAGATTTCTTCCAGCTCTAAATCTGTCATCCTAAAAACCAAATAAATGTTAGTATGAAGTAAGCAGTCATCCTGAAAAAATATCCTGGGGTAAGGAAATCAGTTATTAAACTGAAAGCTTACTATATGAGTTGCAGGGTGAGGTAGCAACTAAGAAAACTAATGCAGGGGTGGCTAGGTGGCGCAGTGAATAGAGGTCACTTGACACACTACTTGTATGACCTTGGGTAAATCACTTAACCCAATTGCCCTGCCTTCCCCTCTCCAAAAAAAGCAAAAAAACAAAACAAAACAAAAACCTAATGCAATCCTGGGATGCATTAAGAGAAGAAAAACTTACAGGAATAGGAAAATGACTCTCACTGTACTCTGTTAGTATTAGAAATGATTTGAATTATTGTATTCAGTTTTGGGTACCATGGTTCAAGAAAGATGTTAACTAGAGAATACCCAGATGGTGAAAGATCTTGAGTCCATGTTATGAAGGTTGGCTGAAGGAACTGGAGAAGAGAGTACTTGGGGGGGTGGTGTTAGGGGAAGCATGATAACTGTCTTCAAGTATTTGAGGGCCCTTATTTTGCAGAGTCTAGATTTATTCTGTTTGAACCCAGATGGAAGAACCAGGAATAATGAGTAAGTTGCAAAGAACTAATTTCAGTTTGATGTCAGGAAAAATTCTTACTAATTAGAGTTTAAAAAGGAAATGGGCTGCTCAGAGGGATGGTTAGTTTCCCTTCCATGGAGGTCTTCAACAGAGGCTGTACAGCTAGCACTTTGATATGTCACAATGATAAATTCTTTTTTTGCTTTTTGGAGGGCAGTTAGGGTTAAGTGACTTGCTCAAGGTCACACGGCTAGTTTTTTTGTTAAGTGTCTGAGGCTGGATTTGAACGCAGGTCCTTCTGATTCCAGGGCTGGTGCTCAATTCAGTGTGTCACCCAGCTGCCCCATACAATGAGAAATTCTTTCAAGGATGGGTTGGATTAGATGTACTCTGAATTCCCTTCCAAATTTCAAATTCTGTGATTTTTGGAAAAGTTTATTTGGGGCATCCTGTGTATAAGATACTGTGGTGAGTACTTGGGATATAAGGATTTGAAAATTATTGGCCCTGACTTTTAAAGGAGTCTACTTCTACTGGGTGAAGGATGGGGTGGGGAAGAAGACTACAGGAAAATACATGTGCATAGTTAACTATAATACAAATTATTGTAGTGTAAAGTGTTTTAGGAAAATCTGAGGAGGAATGAACACATTCACTTTAGAGTATCAGGAAAGAATTAATGGAAGAGCTAGCTAAGATGAAGAAGGAAGGATTCTCAAAGACAAGTTTGGGAAGACATGGAGGATCATGGAGGACCATATTTGTGAATATATGGAAGTGGGAGAATGCATGTATACTTAAAAAATAACTAGTACAATTTGGCTAGAAACTGAAATACATGAAAGAGAGGCTAGTAGTATGAAAGTCTGAAATGTTGGAATCAGATTGGCCTTAAATGTTAAGCTAAGGAATTTGTATTTTATCTTAATATACAACATAGAGATTTCAGGATGTTTTTGATTAAAGGAAGAGACATGGTCAAACATGTACATTTGAAAGATTTTTGGCAACTATGTTTGTGTGGTCTTTGGAGAAGAAAAGGGATCCTGATATCTATGTAATAGTGACCTAAACACCTTAAAGTACAATATAAATCCTAGCTACAACTACAACTCCTGCACATATCCTTTGTATAAAAATTACTTTCTTAAAAAAATCACAGAATTAAAAAATCATAGCAAAAGAGCAATAAAGCACCCATGTAAACACAGCCAGAAATCCAACACTCAATCAACAGAACTAACTAAAGGTGAGGAAGCCGCCCAATATAGCTTCGTCTGGTCAAAGGCAGACATTGTTGGTCAGGAGTGCACACACATGGCCCTGCTGTCATAAAATGAAATCATCGCTTATCCCAAGTAATTCACATGCCACTATGAGAGTAGTAAGTAGATAATGCAGATATATTTTTGACAGGAGACATTTCCTAAGAATTACAGTTGCCCCAAAGTGGAATAGATTCCTGAGGGAGGGACTCAATGTCCTATCATTGGAAGTTATCTAAATCCTTACTTAGGATTTAGGATGAAGCTACCTCCTCCTCCTGGGAACTCATATAATACATTGCTTTGTATTTAGAATGTCATTGCATATTAGTATAATATATACCTACATGAATATATATATGTATATGTGTATACATCTATCTTTACTTGTATGTATTAACCCCTACCTAGATTGATTTGAATTGAATGCTGCTTAGCTAAGGAGTAGACTATGTGAACTTCTAAGGCCAAAGTTCTATGATACCATGTCATGTTATCTTGAAAATTTTATGTTTAGGGGACAAAAGTTGAATGGAGAATAAATCTCAAATTCATATCTTCACTGAATTGGTGGTGATTCAGAATATCAGGCTCTTAAATAATTGTGTTGAGAATTTCAGATCTCTACTCATACTTTGATAATCTTCCTTTAATTATTGTTCTAGGCACCCATGTTTGCAAACTCAAGGTCGGCATCTACTCCTGTTTCTCCTCCATCCTCCATATCCAGTCAGTTACCATGTCTTGCAAATTCTGTCTCTACAACATAGTTTAAATCTCTACTTTCCCACTCACATGGCCATTCCTCTGGTTCCCTTCTCTCCTCCTCTTAACTGGATGTATGCAACAACCCCCTAAATGGACTGATGGCTTCTATTTTCTCGCCTCTCCAATTTACCTTCCACATAGTTTTCAAAATAATCTCCCTAAATCACAAGTCATTAAGTCACCATGTCACTCTCAAGAACATTCAATGATTTTCCGTTTAAGAATAAAATAGAAAACTTCACATCTCAGCGTTTAAAGTTCTTCATTTTGGCTCTTAGCCTTTCCAAACCAATTCCAGGTCATTTCTCTTCATGTTCTTAAAAAAACTTTTCTAGTTAAACTGGCCTACTGGTTGGGTCTTGGCAGTAAATGTACTCCCTCACTCACCTCCTTGAAGAGGTAAACTTATTATAAACTCCTTGAAGACTTTTTTCTTTAGCTTTTTTCTTTCTAAATCTCCAGTGCTTTTCATATACCAGCTACTTAATGAGGACCTTGAATTGGATTCAGGAATGCCATGTATTAACCTGGTCTATGTAGAACTTATTCCTCCTAGACTAACAGAAGAGAGACAAGAGCTAATTTTGAACTTCGTTTCTTCCATTTCACAAATGACCAATAAGGATTTAATCATTTTATTTGGATGTTGGTTGTAATTCTTATTTAATAATGTTCAACTTGGTAAACAAGTGAAATAAGAAATGGTTAAAAGTTTTGGATGGCTTGTAAATCATTAATCTTTTCTTGAAAATCAAATCACAGAATTCATTTTAAACCTGTTGTGGAAAACAGAATCACTAAGAAAAACAACAAAAAATGAGTTTTTGAAAATAGTTTTCTTCCATTTTGCAATTTTATTAAGGGGCAGAGCAAAGTATAAGCATAATAGAGATTGTAAAATGGAGGAGCAGTCTGTGTCCTAAAATGGATTCTTTGTGGCAAAGAGCCTTGTAGTTATTTCTGAAGCTGTGATGGGTGTGGGGGGGTGTGTGTGTGTGTGTGTGTGTGTGTGTGTGTGTGTGTGTGTGTGTGTGTGTGTGTGTGTGTGTGTGTGTGTGTGTGTGTGTGTGTGTGTGTTTAATAAAATGTTTCAATGCTGCCCTCTGGTATCCGTCTTGGAAAATGCAGTTTTTAAACCAAAGTTTAAACTCAACGAATGTCTTAATATAACCTGCCCTGCATTTCTCTCAGAGAAAGGGTTCAGTAACCCCATGTTTCATCATTTCTAAAAGGATTTTGGAATGATACTGAGTTCTTTTATTATGTTATCAGTAAAGTGAAAAATAAAACCATCCCCCCCACCCCCACTTCAAAGTTATACTTTGTATCTTGGCCAGAATGCTTAATACCCACATCTGACTAGTACAACTTGCATTTCACCTTGGATTTATAGCAATTTTTATTTTCCACACTTACAAGTTCAAAGAATTAACTTGTCAAGTGTAGCATGCTGGCATGCTAGAACTGGGAGGGCTCACTTATCCCGAAACATCTTCCTTTATAGAAGTAGAGCCCTGAATCCAAAGAAGCGACCATGTAGGTATTTTTGAAGACTGTTCATTTTACCTTACAAATAAAATTTCTTCCCTTTCCTCTTTTTTCTTCCCCAGTTACCTTTACTAGGCTAATATTTGTTGAATTAGAAATCTTGAGATTTCTTCTGTTTAGATTTTAATAATTTTTATTTCTGTTAAAAAAAAACTTTTACGACAGTTGAAAAACACATCATAAAATTTCTGAAAATTAACACAGTCTTTATATCTGTTTTATAATTCTCATTGCCCTTATAGTACAGGAGGGTATATTACTCTAAATAGGCAGAAAGCTTGAATTTGTAATAGACAATAAGGCGAGGCTGTAGATTCTTGAAGTGATGACATGAAAGAAGTAATGTTTTAATATCCCCATTACATAGAAGATCAGTTGAAGGCAGAAACACCAATTTAACAGGCTATTACAGTAATTTTGGCATAACCTGGGACCTTGGGGGAAGGAGATGAAAGGACTTTATGATGAAGTATGAAGAAGTTAAAGATGAATTTAAGATTTCCTTATTTGCTTTTTTTTTTCTTCTAACTGAAGTGTGCAACTAAAGTACATATTTCAGTCCTTATATTTAACTGGTAAAATATAAGATCTTCTATTTGATATTTTTAAAACCTTTCACAGTCTGACTCTAATCTAATTTGCCTTTCCAGGCTTATTACATATTTCTTTTTTGCATAAGCTTATGTTCCAGCCCAAATAGGCTATTTGCTGTTCCACATACAAGACATTTTCTCTATGACCTTCTGGTGCCTTTCTTTGCACAGACTATTACTGTGCCAGGAATGCACTCCCTCCTCACTTTGGCCTCTTAAACTCCCCTGAGTTGACTTAAAAGTCTCACCTTAAGTGCCTCTTCCATCAAGAGACCCTTTCTGACCCTCCCAAAAGTTGCTATGTATTTATTTTTCCCTATATTTTATATTTACTTGTGTAAGTTTTCTCCTACTTCATAGAATGTAAATTCCTTGAAGATAGAGACGACTTTGTTTTGTCTTTGTATTCTCAGTGACTTACACAGTGCCTGGCACATAGGCAAAATGATTTTAAGTCCTTACTGAATGAACTGAGCCATTCTTTGTTCTTAATTTTAGATGCTTGATTGAATGCTTTATTTTTCTATAACTGGCTAGAGAATTTTAAGATTTTCATAAGGACTTTAATATATATAATCACATTTGATCCTCACAGTAAATAACCCTTAGACATAAAAGTATCATAATCCCCATTTTATAGCTGAGAATACTGAGACTCAGAGGTTAAGTGCTCTGAACTGGGAGTGGAATCAGGAGCCTAGGGTTCTAAACCGGTCTTAAAACTCTTACTAACTCTGTGATCCTAGACAAGTCACTTAACCTTTCTGAATCTGTTAAACTGTTTATGATTCTTAGTTATAAAATGGGGCTAGTAATACCTATACAGAAAGATTGTTTTAAGGGTGAGATAATGTATATAAAGGCTTTAAGTCTTTATAAATGTCAGTTATTATTAGTTGTATAATTGAAGGCTTGACAGTTAACCTTAGAGCCTCATTTTCCTTATCTGTAAAATGGAGAAAAATGTATTTATATAATGTATCCCTAGAGGCTATGAGGAAAGCCTCTTCCAAACCTTAAAGCCCTGTATAAATATGAAAACTTATTATTCACTAAGGTCAGAGAGCAAATGTAGGAGGTGATACTTGAACCTAGCTAGGACTGTCATCTAGGAGTGGATATGCTTCTGCATTTGAGAAGGGTGTGCCTGCAGTGTGAGAGAGGGGATGGGGTGTGATGATTGAGGACTTAATGTAGAATGGATATTAAATTACCTAGTCTGTTCTCTGGCTTTTAGGTAGGTGAAGTGTTATTCTCATTTTATAGCTGAAGGCCAGAGAAATTGAATAATTTGTTTAACAACTTTTATATATCACCCAGTTTACATTTTCCTTTCTACACTGAGTTCAGGATTTGTCTCACTGTCTTTCCCAACTTCTGCCCTCATATTAGGGGGCTTCATTATACATATTGAGATATTGTAAAGATAACTTTTCAGTTCTTCTGTTTACTCAATTTGCTTGACCTACTTCTGTTCCAGTTCTTGTGATCTTGCTAGCACCCAGAAATGTTGCACTTCCATGTTCATGAAGTCCCAAATTGCTTTATTTGGTGATAATCTTTTATTCTATTTTTCTCATTCCTTCTGACCCCCAGCCCCTGATCTCCATTCCCTTTATCCCCTCAGTTCTTTTCTAGGCCATCACCTCTAGGCCATATTCTCCCTTTCCTATCTTGACCCCTTGGTGAACCAATTCAACTTTAGTTTCCAATTCCTCTCCTTTTTGTTCTATTACTGATTGTGCCTTTCAGAACCTCAATTCTGGATTATTCCTGTCATCTGACTCATATACATGCTTCTGGAGGAAATCATCAAAGTGCTGATTGGTTCTACTGTATATTTATATTACCTAGTCTTACCCGGGCCCTCTACTATTAGACTGTCTTTCTATTCCTCCAATCAGTTCACTAACTCACTCCATTGCAGCTATTCCAAATTTTCTTCTTTTTCCTCTAGCCTACTACTGCAACTACTCTTTCTGCTGAGGACTTCTCCTTATTTCACTGAAAAATTTGGAGCTATTCACTGAAAGTTTCTAAATTGATTTTCCACATAGCTGTTAAAATGATTTTCATATTGGTCTAGCATATCATCCTCCTACTAAATAAACTCTAGTAATATCTCTAGAATAAAATACAGTGTCATATGTAATAACCTGTCTTCTTCCTACCTTTCCAATCTTTTTTTCTCGATCCCCATCATTTTGTTTTTATTTTTTATTCATATTTTCCCCAATTACATGCAAAAACAATTTTTAGGATTCTTTTTGTTTGTTTTGTTTTTGCCTTTTTTTTGGAGGTGGGAAGACAGGGCAGTTGGGATTAAGTGGCTTGCCCAAGGTCACATAGTGTTAAGTGTCTGAGATCTAATTTGAACTCGGGTCCTCCTGACTTCAGGGCTGGTGCTGTATTCACTGCGCCACCTCACTGCCCCAATGCTCCTTTTTTTAAAAAAGTTTTGAGTTCCAGATTCTATGCCTCCTTCCCTCTTCTGTCTCCCTTCCTGAGATGATAAGCAATCTGATATAGGTTATACAGTGTAATCATGTAGAACACTTCCATTTTATGCAAGAAGATAGAAAGAAAGGAAGAAACATAGCATGCTTTAGTCTGTATTCAGACAATATTAGTTCTTTCTGTGGAGGCAGATAGCATTTTTCATTATGAGTCATTTGCAGTTGTCTTGGATCATTACACGCTGAGAAGAGCTCTGTCATTCACAGTTGTTCACTGTACAATATTACTGTTACTGTGTACAGGGTTCTTCTGGTTCTGCTCACTTCACTTTGTAACAGTTCATATACTTCTTTCCAGGTTTTTCTAAAATAACTCTGCTCATCATCTCTTATAGCACAGTAATATTCCATTACAATCATATGCTACAACTTGTTCAGCCATTTCCCAATTGATGGGCGTCCCTTCAATTTCTAATTCTGGCCACCACAAAAAAGAGCTGCTATAAATATTCTTCTACAAATACTACCTTTCCAGGGCGGCTAGGTGGCGCAGTGAGTAGAGCGCTGGCCCTGGAGTCAGAAGGACCTGAGTTTGGATCTGGCCTCAGACACTTAATGCACACACAGACAAAAACCTAGCCGTGTGACCTTGGGCAAGTTACTTAACCCCAATTGCCCTCCAAAAAGCAAAAAAAACCAAAAACAAACAAATACTACCTTTCCAATCTTTTTATACTTCACTCCCCTCTATGAATTTAACATTCAAGCTACACTGAAGTATTTGCTATTCCTTGCAAACATTTCATCTCCTGACTTTTATCTTTTTTTTTTAACTGACTCTCCCCGTGCCTGGAATACTCTTTCTCCTTTCCTCTGCCTCTTATTTGGCTTCTTTCCAGTCTCATCTAAATCCTACTAAAAGTAGAATCCCCTCATTCTTCCCAACTTCTAGGGCCTTTCTCTAGGATTACCTCTCATCTACTTTGTACATATTTTGTAATGACCTAGCTTTTTATATGTTTTCTTCCCAATTGGAATGTGAGCTCCGTGGAGTCAAGAACTATATTTAGCTTTTCTTTGTATCCCCAGGATTTAGCAGAGGGCCATAATAAGTGCTCATTGGTTGTCCAAGGTCACAGCTAACATACAGTGGGTACAGGGAAGACTAGAACTCATTCCATTTTTCTGTGACATTATGCTGCTTCCTAAGAGTAAAGTTGCTTTTTATATGTGGCTTTCCATTTATTTTTTTCTATTAGTGTCAGTGATAATTGGTTTAAAAACCAAAAAGGTATGGGCAGACTAGGTTGAAATATCCTTTTCTGATTAACTTACAGGATAAAATAAGAATGTCTGGTGGCTATAAAATAACAAATGAAATTGAGTACCTTGATTTTTTAAAAACAATTTGCATCTTACCAATCACAGAACAGTATTCTTTATTTGACAAGTTAGTAATTGGATAAAAATTGAGGGAGCAATGTAAAATTGTATTTTGCACAAAAATCTTTTCCCCAAAGTTAGCTTTTTAACTGTATGTTTCAATTTGCAGCTGATTAGGACCTAGCATAATTGATAGGCATATAGTTAAGATAACCAGGAGAGTCAGAAATGGTAATAATAAAATAGACATTTATGTAGCACTTTAAGGTTTGCAAAGTGCTTTGCATACATTATACCATTTGAGCCTTATAATTATCCATATGAGTTACGCACTACAGGTATTAGCTACACTTTTCAAATGAGGAAACTGAGGTCAATAGAGGTTTATTCACTGACTTCCTACAGTCATACAGTTAATAAATGTCTGAGTTAGAATTTGAACTAAGGTCCTCCTGTCTCCAAGTCTAATTATCTATGTATTACATCATGTTGCCCTTCAATATTAAGAGGGAAAACATTGAGAATGTACTAGAAAATCTGGGCATGCTACTGTATCCGTGCCAGAGCATGGTATAGAGTGGGTGTACTCACAAGAGCTACTAGTTAGGAAGACCCAGGGTTATTTGTATTCTGTGGTATATACAATTAACTGCAGGCTAGACTGTGGTCCAGGGCCCCACCTGCTGGCCACATAGATGGACACATGCAGTCCTTTGAGGAGGTCTGTGCCCATTCATCTTTTGCCAGGTTCCTCTTGTGGCTGTAGAAATGATGCTTCATGACCAGAAGAGTTCAGATGGTTTGCTGACTTAGAGATTGCTGCTGCAAAAAAGCTGTTTTGATTTTGTAGGATAGAAAATCAAAGCACAAAGTGATTCAGTGATGTGATACCTAGTTTAGCTTTTTAGTGAAGATCCTTTCTGATTTACAAAGTACTTTCCTTTGAACTATTCTTTGAGGTAGGCAGAGTAAGTCTTGTTATCCTCACTTTACAGATTTTGAAAGTAAGTCTTAAAGAATATAATTGGTTACACAATAAGTATTACACCACTGCCTACCCATATAGCAAAAACTTGTAAACATGAGATTTAATGTTACCACAGTTGTTATCCAAAAGCTATAAATGCATTGGAATGGAGATGTATAATATAAAGTATGCATAGTATTGGCTACATCAAAGGAGTGTTAAGAGTATGATGGAAGTGTGGAAGGTGTTTTTGATAAGAGTATTTAATAAAAGTAATATATGAATAAGATTCCTATAATTAATGACCTTAATGACATTTTTCTGGTTTCTTTATCAGGTTAATATAACATAGCCTAATTTTTTTTCTCCCAATAAGTCATTCAGCATCTGAAGAAGCATCAGGCTCAGACTCAGCTAGCCAGTCTGAAAGTGAACAGGGCAGCGAGCCAGGCAGTGGGCATGGCAGTGAATCAAACAGCAGTTCTGAATCTTCAGAGAGTCAGTCTGAGTCTGAAAGCGAATCAGCAGGTTCCAAATCCCAGCAAACCCCACCGGAAGCCAAAGAAAAGCCAGCCTCTAAGAAGGAACGGATAGCTGATGTTAAAAAGGTATTTCTGATTTTCATGAAGTCCAAATCTGGTATGTGTTAAGATCCACTGTCAAATCTTCATTTTCATTGTACTTGAAAGATGAAAACATGTTGATCTGTTAACATCTTTCTTCTGGATAGAGAATTTAGATTAATTCAGCATTCAGTTATTATTTGCTTCCATCCACAGTAATCTAAATTTTTTTTCAGTAGTAACAAAAGTGAGGGAGGAAGCAGAAAATACTTAACTATCTATATCACTACATTTAGGATTTGGTGGTTAGGGGGAATGCATTTATTTTTGGCTTAAATTTCCAGTCAGTATAAAGGTGCAACAAAAAGCAAAGTTATAAATAAAGAAAACAAATTTGTCAAATGTTCTTTTAGTTTACTTGGGTAGATTAGAATTTGTTAGTATGGGATTGAGACCTTTTTTTCAGTAGGAAGTATGTTAGGTGCATTTGACAAATAGTATATGGTTATTAGCTGAGAACTCCATGTTTACAGCAAAAGTTTATCTCAAAAAAAACTAGAGAGGAGTTGAACCTGGAGCAGTGCTGTCTGGGGAAAAAGGAGATATGAAGGAACTGGCTTTATGTAGGGGAAGGAAGTTGAAGGACAGACCCTGCCCAGAAGTACATACAACTGTTAATGGCATTTATGGAGACAGACAGGAAAGGTTATAAGGTGAAGGAAGGTGGACTGTGTGTTGAAAGGATGAGGCTGCCTCCTCCTTGTGCTTGGGAATGATGTTTTAATATATGAGGCTCGAGAGAGTTGTTTTGGGGTTAGAGTTTAGGTGAACCTCATGTTTATTCATAGTCATGGGAGGAGGACCATAGCTATTGGGAAGGAAACCGAAGTAGCAGAAGTTGTA
Organism: Gymnobelideus leadbeateri; assembly: GCA_011680675.1. Classification (NCBI taxonomy): domain Eukaryota; kingdom Metazoa; phylum Chordata; class Mammalia; order Diprotodontia; family Petauridae; genus Gymnobelideus; species Gymnobelideus leadbeateri. The sequence continues at coordinate 438,410 of WOXC01008190.1, read as the reverse complement.
AAACAGTCACATGTTATTATAAACATTATTACGTGGCTCTTTTTCTTCTGAGAATTAATGTGAGTAGCAGCTCAAAAGAGAATCATCAGATTCATAAGTAATTTTTCCTTAGATAAGATCGATGTCTTTAGCAAAACAAAAAGGAGATTCCTGGAAGTTTGTGAAATTTCCACTAAATGATTTCTGTTAACTGAGAATGCTGATTCCAGTTTTTATTAAAGATAGGTGGAAGAAAAAAGATGGTTATATCAAAGAAAGAAAAGTAAAGCAAATGGGCAAATGAGCAAATGGTATCTTGATAATCATGTAACAGACATTTCACTAGTTTTTTGTCTTAAGGTCTAACCTAAGTCTTTTTTTTTTTTGCCTTTTTGGAGGGCAATTGGGGTTAAGTAACTTGCCCAAGGTCACACGGCTAGGTTTTTGTTTGTGTGGATTAAGTGTCTGAGGCCGGATCCGAACTCAGATCCTTCTGACTCCAGTGCCGACGCTCTACTCACTGCGCCACCTAGCCGCCCAAAGTCTTTTTTTTTCTTTGGGCTAACAAGCTTACTTTAATCAAACAAACATATATCACCTAGTTCAGGGGGAAAAGGTCAGCACCCCGAACTTCAGAGTATACAGACAGATCAAGCAGACAGGCTTCCAAACTGTCCAACCAATACCAATATATCAATACCAAATCACAGTTACCAGAGAGGGAAGCATCAACATCTGGGTTTTCAAAGCCGGGGGGGGGGGCTCTCAACAGCTGCCCAGAGCCTCATCTGGTCAAATCACACAACACTTCTCAAACTGAGCCCGAAAGCAAAGCCTCACATCAGGAATTACATATAGCCTTCTCCTGGGTCAGAGAATGTAACCACCCTCTTGACCTCCTGCCCAATCACACAGCATCAAGGTGTGGTCATTCCTGAAAACCAATCCTCCTACCATAGGCTCCATGTGAGCACATTAAGCCTGTGAGGGGGCAGAGTATATTTTCAAATTGAAGAAGGTTCTCAGAGTCACTTAAGCCAATCAAAGTCTCTTAAGCCAATCAAAGGGCCTAGGGTCAGGGAAGATCTTTAAATCTGCATTTCCATTACATTTGGCCCCAAGATCTTTCATGCCCATAGCATACACAATTTACATTTGAATTAGCACTAAAACATCTCTTAGGTCACATTTTCCAGGTACATAACAAAATCACAATATAATCTCAAAGTACAATAGTCCAGGTCTTCTACTCATGGGGCAAATGTTAACTCAGTCACTTATCAGTAAAATCAAAAAATAGTCACTCTTAAGTTAACTCAGTCACATCAGTAGTTTCAAAGTACGAGGTCAAAGTCTTCCACTCATGGGGTCTTGATTAACTCAATTATTGTTACTTATCAGTAACAATATCTCAAAGTATTCAAAATACAATCAGTCACTTATTCCATAAAGTCTTACTAAGTATGCCCATAGCATAGACAATTTACATTTCAATTAGCACTAACCATCTCTTAAGTCATATTTTCAAAGTACATCTAAAGTTACCAAAGTGGCCACTGGGCCTTAAACACAAAATACAAAGCATTATCACATCAATTCAAAACAAGAGTCCAAATAAAGTTCTCTTGGGAGGAGGGGGATGTCTTTCCCATAACACTGCTCTAGCCCCTGCTTCCAAGTCCAGAGAGGGGGCTGGGCAGCAAAATCAATGTGGGGTTCTTGGGGGTCCATGGCATTCTACCCCACCCACCATAGTCACAAGTTCATTCTCCCCCAGGGTCCCAAACTGGGATGCAGCAAGGAAACACATTCAGTGCCCCTGCTTTGCACCATGAACTGCACCCATATAAGATGGCAAATTTAATAGATAAATGTTGTGTGTGTTCTGACTGCTCCACCAACCAGATGTTTCCCTGTCACTCTCCCTCTTCCCTAGCCTCCCTGTTCCCTGAGACACAACAGTATTGAAATTAGGCCAATTAATAACGTATAATGGCCTCTAAGTATTCAAGTGAAAGGATAAGTCAATCAATGGGGCAAATTTCATTGCTGTCATATTTTAAGAAATTGCCCCAGCCACCCCATCCTTCAGCTACCGCCACCCTATTTAGTCAGCAGCCATCAGTATTGAGACATGACCCTCCACTAGCAAAAGGATTATAACTCACTGAAGGCTCAGATGATGGTTAGCATTTTTTAGTTATAAAGTATTTTTTAATTAAGATATGTGCATTGTGGAGTGGCTAGGTGGCACAGTGAATGCAGCACCAGCCCTGGAGTCAGGCAGATCTGAGTTCAAATCCAGCCTCAGACACTTGACACACTTATTAGCCATGTGATTTTGGGCAATTCACTTAACCCCAATTGCCCTCCAAAAAGCAAAAAAAAGAGATGTGCATTGTTTAAAAGACATAATACTATTGCACATTTAATAGACCACAGTATAGTGTAAACATAACTTTTATAAGCACCCCAGCTTTTTGTAAATGAAGGTTTTTCCATAGAAAAAAAGCGTTAGACTAAGGTAACAAAGGTTAGTTCTTAATTATGAATTGATAAATTGAATTTTATTTTTCGATAGGGGAGATGAGCATATCTATAGTCAGAGGGGAAGAAGTTAGTAGAGACAGTATATGCCAAGATTAGATAAGGGATTGATCACTGGAATGAGGCTCTTGAGGTGGGAGAGTAATGGGGTCAAGGGCACTGGTAGAATTCTCCAAGGAGGCAGGAGGAATAAGAGAATTGAGGGGAAGGGAGAGGGAATGGGAGAGGGGTGGGGTACATAGACAATGGTGTGATCAAATGCAAACTCAAGGAAATGGAGGTAGTGGTATAAAGCTGAGGTGTAGAGGCCTTTGAATGGCAGCTAAGGAGTTGAAGAGAGACACAATCAGATTTTTGCATAGCAAAAATTACTCTGGCAACAGTATAAAGGATGGATTAGAATAGGTAGAGACTAGAGGTAGGACTATAAGTCAGGATGCTGTTGCTGCAGGCCTAGGGACTGTATTCAGGTGATGACAGTGGAAGTACAGAGGTGAGGATAGAAGTGAGATTGTTGAAGAAGAACTGAATTTTGTGCTTCTTGGATACAGAAGGCAAGAATGAAGTAAGAGTCAATAATAGAGGGCCATGTCACTTAGAAAAGGAAGGAAATCAGCAAGAGAAGTGGATTTGATTGGAAAAATAAGTTCTTTTTCTTTTTCTTTTTTTGCTTTTTGGAGGGCAATTGGGGTTAAGTAACTCGCCCAAGGTCACACGGCTAGGTTTTTGTTTGTGTGTGCGTTAAGTGTCTGAGGCCGGAACTGAACCCAGGTCCTTCTGACTCCAGGGCCGACGCTCTACTCACTGTGCCACCTAGCCACCCCTAGTTCTTTTTCTTTTTAAAAATTAATTTTTAGTTTTCAACATTCATTCTCATTAACTAAATTCTTTTTTTGTTTTTATTTTTTACTTTTATTTTTTTTTGCAGGGCAATTGGGGTTAAGTAACTTGCCCAAGGTCACACGGCTAGGTTTTTGTTTGTGTGTGCGTCAAGTGTCTGAGGCCGGATTTGAACTCAGGTCCTTCTGACTCCAGGGCTGATGCTCTACTCACTGCCACCTAGCTGCCCTAATAAGTTCTTTTTTGATATGGCCCTCTGTGTAATCTTGGACTAGTCACTTAACTTCCCTGGGCCTAAGCTTCACCATCTGTAAAATGAGTGATTGGACTGGATGGCCTTGGAAGTTCCTTCCTGCTCTAGGTCCATGACTTTAGTCTCATAAAAAATATGTTAAGGAGACTCACCATGTAAACAGTCCTTGTGGGGCAGTTGGAGTTATGGCTTTTGGACTTGGGTGAGATAGATTTGAGGAATCTGCAGCTAAAGGTTTTAAGTCATCTGTGAGAAGAAGGTGATCCTTGGAAGTAAAAGAAAGATTGTCAAGGGATAATGTGTGAAAAAAGACAAGTTCAAAGATAGACCCTTGGAGATGCCAAAATTATAGTGTTGGAAAGAGAGAATAGTTAGAATTGAAAGATAGCTATGGACCTGAACTAGGCGGAATGGCTCAGTGAAAAGGGAGAGGAGAGGAAGTAAAGGCAGGGAGTTTTTTAAAAAGTTTGACTGAGAAAGGATAGAGATATATAGGATATTAATATCTTGACGGGAGTATCAGGCCCAAGTGAAGGGTATGTTTGTAGGCATTAGGGAAATATATAGGGAGAGACTGAAGATTGGAGAGAGAGTGGGTAAATCACTTAAACTCTTTTGAGTCTCAAATTCCTTATTTATTAAATGGAGACAGTATTAGAAATACCTTTCTCATGGATTTTTGCGAGGCTCAGATTAAAGTGTCTTATAAATTTTAAAGGGCTATATTAGTGTCATTTATTTTATTATTGTGAACAGTGCACTGATATGTAGCATTAGTGCATGGGCTCAAGCAGAGTCAGGTTCAGGTTCTGCTTCTGACCCATACTGGCTATATACCAATGAGATCTGCTTCAGTTTAGAGTTTTCACATTAGGGATTCCTTATACCAAAGAAATGGCCAGGCTGGACTAACTTTCCTCCAACCCCTACCCCTCCTATTATATTCCTCTTTAATTATACCAGCAGGAAAATGCAAATGCATAGCATTCCTCTTTACAGTTTTCTATGTACCTTGACACTGAGAATGTTTATTGAAGAAGTCTTAAAAAAAAGGTAAGTGGAAGTATCATTTGAGTGGTAGTCACATGGACAGTGTATTTAAAGCTATTTGTAAAGTATGTGAGAAAAGAAGTGCTAAAGACCTATGTCTCTGAATTTGTTTCTAGGGGATCCAGTTTCTTGTATTTAAAAGAATGTTGCTTTAATAATAGCCTTAGCATCCTGAAACAAACAGACCTTAGAAAACTCAAATGATTCTTAGTACAGTTACTGAAAGTTCTCAAAACAAGACATGAAATGCGGGAAGCAGCTCCTCTAAGAGTCTCTTATTTTTCAGATGTGGGAAGAATATCCTGATGTGTATGGGGTTAGGAGGTCAAATCGAAGCCGTCAAGAACCATCCAGATTTAATATTAAAGAAGAGGTAAGAAGATAAGGGAGGGAGAACTGTAAGGCAGCACTTCCCACACTGTACAGTGTGGCACCCTGTGTAGTCTTGTGCTCTGTCAATAGGGATTTGGGGGGGAGGAGAGGGAAATGTGAGATCTAGGTTTTGTTAATTTATTTTAAGGCCCAAGATATTCTATAACCAAATGAGGAAACACTGCTCTAAGGCAGTGTTAGACCTGAAACTTGTTTCTTGCTTGGCATGCCACCCTTCATCCAGTTCTGGAAAATAGAGCTGATTGTTTAAACATATTTGAATATTGACTTTCTTTTGCATAATTATTGTGGCACAGTACTGTTTGTATGTAAGTTACAAGTAAATGTCATTCAATTATTTGGTAATTAATGAGTGATAGTCTCTCATATACTTTGTGGTCTAATAACATTAGATTGATCCTTTTGACCTTCCATACATTTTTTTTATTCCACGTTACTTATATTACCCCATTTACTGGAAAACATCTGAGAGAAAATGTCATGTATCTCTAAATATTTCAGTAGTAGTACTGCTAGCTAACTACTATAGAAGAGAAGAAATGAAATGACCAAAAGTTACATTTTGACTTTGATGACCCACCCCTGCTTAGGTTAGAGCCAGTCTCTCATACTAAAGGTGGTATATGAACTAGGTTCCTAATCCCAAAGTTAAAGTGTCATTCATAAGGACCACAAACTTAAAAACTGTTATCTGCTTCATTTTTTCTCTCTCTTCCCTTTTTGCACTGTCTTCCTTGAAGGCAAGTAGTGGTTCTGAATGTGGGAGCCCAAAAAGAAGAGGCCAGAGGATACTTAAAAAACAGTAAGTCTAAATGGAAGTAATTGCCTTTCCAGTAGTTCTTATACTTTTTTGTGTGCAATACATCTTTAGAAAAATTACTGATGCCCCAAGTTCTAGTCCCTGCTGAGTACCTTAGCTTAATCTGTAGAGGACAGATAAGCAAATTCTTGGACTACAATTTGAGGAAACTTAGCTTGTTTGATCTGATTGTTATTTCTTTTTCTTAAACAACAGCACCAAGCTCACCAGATAAATAAATAGTATAGTAATTATTCCTTTTTTTTTTCTTTTTGGAGGGCAGTTGGGGTTAAGTAACTTGCCCAAGGTCACGTGGCTAAGTATAATAATTTTTCACAGATTTAAATGTCTATGTCTAAGAAGAGTAGAGATGAACCAGTCTTGCCAGTATCATTTTATGAAAGAGAAATAAAGTTTTTAAAAGTTAAGATTATTACTTCCCATTTATACAATGCGATTCAGTCTTATTCTCTTTCCTGGGCATGATCCTTCTCCTGAATCTTTGATCTTATACTATTTATGAGTGTTGTATAATATTTTTCTTAACTTTTTGGTGAAATTTGTGTTTTAGTTAAAATTTATTGTTCATTTTAATCTCCTTAAAGAAATAACTGAATTCCTCTTATACTTTCAATCTTACTGAATTGGAAACATTTAATATTACCCTACCCAGAATCAGTTCAATTTTCACATACTTCATTTATTTCTCCAAAGATAGAAGAATTGCACTATCAGCTCTAACATTAAGTAGGTATTCTTGTATGTTGGAAGTATTGGCGAGCTTTTGTCCTAATCTATGCATTTAGTAGCCACATGGTCACATGGCCTTAAGGAGTTTGTGCTTTCTCTGTTGGCTGTATCAGGGCCCAAGAGGTTTTTGCCTCATGCCTGGTTCCAAAGCACAAAGTTTAGTTTCTCTGTGATTTGCTTAAGACTGGGAATAGAAGAGATGCCTCTCACTTTCTCATTGTTCAACCACCCACCTGCTACTCTCTGTAGGGGCAGAATCTGAATGGGATAATGCCTGCCAGTATTCCTTCCTTTAGTCTATATTTGGCTGATAGTTCCTCATTAAGTTCAGCAGTTAGGTGGTACCCAGAGGGTGGATGTAAAATCATTGTATATGGCAGCCTGGAATGGTATACTACGACAACCGGAAAAGCTGATGTACTTTTTTAAGCTATAGTCAAGGAGGCACAGAGTCTAGCAAGAGAGAGGTCCCACCTCTGCTTTGCCCTGGTCAGACCACAATATTTAGTGCTTCATAGTTTTAAAGACTTCAGAGATCTTTGTTTTTAGTTTTATCATCACATACTTCTTGGACTCTGACCAAGTCTCTCAGCTCAATGTCCTTTTATGTAGAATGGGAGGGTGATCCTAGGTAGTTCATGAAAAATAACCTTGAAAAATTCTAGTTTTCAAATTTCCCTTGATTTTTAGTTTGAAATTGAATTCTTTGAAGAATCAAGGATATTTTTTTTTCTTAAATGGCTAGTAGGGGGTTTTACCATACTGGTCATATAAAAAGTGTGAGAAATTTAATACCAAAAAATTATATATTTATGATATATTTATTAAAATATAGGTCTATAATAATTTCTCTCTTTTTTCTTAACTTAGAGAATAATTAGAAAAGGATAAAAATTTTAGGAAACTATAGATACAGAAATTAACCAGAGCCAAACTTAGTCCCTAAATTGAATTGTCTATTTAGCAAATTTCTGCAGATCAAAACTTGTTCATTAGCTTTCTGTGCATTCTTTGTGAATCAACTGAATTGAAATTCTCCAAGTAAAAATCATTTAATTTTTTTGCCCTTGATCACAGAGAAAAATGGAAAAAGGAGGCTTCTGAGGAAGAGGAAGAGGAAGATGAACAAGAACAAGGTACTAGTGGGGAGAGTGAACCAGAACAAAAAAAAGTGAAAGCCCGACGACCTGTCCTGAGGAGGTGAGGGGCTCTTTCTTTCTCTGTGAAGTGGAAGCCTTACATGTTTTGCATATATTGCATACAGTGTTGGTTGGTAGGAAAATGTAGTACTAGAATAGATCTTTTTAACAGAAACAGAACGGATTACCATGGACAAGGAAAATGTTAGGATTGTTTCTCATGAGAAAAAATAAAAGACTTATTGCTTGAGTTATTTAAAAATATAATGGGCAGACTTCTAGGGAATGTTCAGACTATTTGCTACCTTAGTGATTTTCGTTCAGAATTTAAGAAATATATGCTATAGTCTAAGCTGGGTTCGGAGTATGGGGCTTCTTGCAGAGGTGGTGGGAATTAGAGGGCCTAGGAATAGAAATGTGGTTAAGACACTTTGATTCCACATCTTTAACCTCCAGCTGGACTGTTTGGGTTAGGAAGGAAAGAAAGAGCCACTTCCCAGTCTGATGTATTTTCTTAAACATTTCATTTTGCTTGCTTTTTTAAAAAATGTAAGCATTTCCTGATATATTACTGTAGTTGTTTGTTCATACCTTAATGTTAATTTTAATCAGATGATTAGAACATCTGAAGTGGTATCATTAAACACAAATAATGGGAATTTTGATTAGTCAAGAATAAAGTTGACAGGGGTTTGTGTGAAATTTTGGAACGAGAGGGTAAGTCAGCTTAGGTGCAGTGTATGGGTGAGAGGAAAAGCAAAGGTCAGGAGATGGAAGGGTTCCTAGCAAAATTTTATCTGCTTTGTAATGATGGTTGTCTAGGCTTCCAGAACAATCTGTATATGCCTGAAAATCATCTTCTGTGACACCTTTGTTGTGTATATGGTTGTTTGCTGAAGTTTTGAGTTAAAGATAGCTGATCTAGTTTAGAAGACTGCACCATTCATCTTCCTTCAGTTCAGTATAGTCAGGACACAGCCCCTAGAGTTCATCTACTTTAGTGACTTCCTCCTCCAAATATTCATCCCTCACAATAGGAATTGGAAGGGGGTGATAACAAGGTTGCTACTGGGAACTTTTCTTCATCTTGGTCACAAATTCTTTTCCTCTCTTTGTTCTCTTCCTTTTTATCCTTCTCTATTACAATGTATCATACTGGTCAATTTCCTCATGGTAAGCCTAGAAGCTGTATCACCTCAGTCCCTATACAGAGATTCTTCTGCACTATAGGAAATACAATTACATGACCCTACTTTTCTATATTTTGTTTCTGAAAAAGTGCAACATGCCTGTGAAACTATTTCATCAAGGCTGGGAATTCTACTTGTTGAAGTTTGGTGAAACTTTGGTGAAAATACTGGCATTGTGCCATTTGTGTGTTTTTATTTACATATATACATACATATATATATGTGTGTGTGTGTGTGTGTGTGTATGTATATATTATTATTATCATTAACTCCTTTTAGAGCAGTGCCTAAAACCAGTGTTAAAAAGCAACATAAGCCACAGCGTGGAAAAAGAAGAAAGAAACAAGATTCTTCTGATGATGACGATGATGATGATGATGATGAAACCCCAAAAAGGCAAACTCGTCGCAGAGCTGCCAAAAATGTCAGGTATGTTGTGACCTAGGAGATATTGCTCAATCATGTGAATGATAGCCCAATGGAATCAAAGAGGATGCCTGTTGAGAAAAATTTTATTTTATTCTATTTCTTTTTTTGCTTTTTTTTTGGAGGGCAATTGGGGTTAAGTAACTTGCCCAAGGTCATATGGCTAGGTTTTTGTTTTTGTGTGAAGTGTCTGAGGCTGGAACAGAACTCAGGTCTTCTGACTCCAGGGCCAGCGCTCTACTCACTGCGACTCCTAGCCGCCCCGAGAAAAATTTTAATTTGATCCTATGTGACTCCATTAGTTTTCCAGAGATAATCTGGAAAACTAATGTGGCCAGAGAATACTTCTCTGACTTTGACCAGTCACCTTGCAGATATGCTGTATTGTTTGTAAGAGGAATAAAAAGAATAAAGGTGTATATATGTCAGTGAGCTATTGGGTTTAATCTACCCAAATGAAATAAAAGTCCATTTCCTATTGATAGTAATATCACCTTCATTCAGTACACACATACACAGACACATACACACTTACATTTTTCTCATGAAAGCTTCTCTGCTTTTACTAATTGCTTTAAATTGCTATGTGACTCACAAATCCCTTTATAGTTTTACTTACTTATATATAAAATAGAGATGCTTTTTATTACCTCTAAAAAGTGTCAAGAAGTAAAATTAACCAATGCTGTTTTTATTGTTACCCACCCTTAGAAAAAAGTAGAGTATGCATAAATGCAAACTAGAACCTGGCAGATATCAAGTTTCATCTTAAGCAGGATCTGAGAATTTTATTCTGTTCTTTTTTGATATTTACTAGTAGCTATAAAATAGCATTAATTGAAATGAAGAATGAACCAATACCTTGCCATTTTATTTCTCACAATATTCTATTTAGTTTGCATATATAAAATGTCATTATCATATATTGTTAATGTATAGTAGGATAATCTTAATCTTTCCAAAAAATGCATTATTTTAGGTCCTCATTGAGGAATCATTCAGCCTTGTTATAATCTTGTTATGGATAAACTTTTAGCAGACTTACTATTTTATGTTTATATTAGAAGTATTACTTTTCTTTTGTATTCTGAAGTACAAGTAGCTTTTTTTTTTGCATGTATATATATTTTTAATTTGTATTTGAGTATTTTTGCTAGTTATTTGGTTTGAAAATGGAACATGGGAAGTGAAATTTGCATTTTTTATAACTAATAGTATCTTTTGAATAGTATAATTGCTGCTGTATCAAGTGAAGGAACATTGTCAAGTCACTTAAGGATTTTGACTGAAGTCACATAGCTGCTTAGGAAGTAGTTTAACTGCCTTCTGCTTCAGGCATACATCTATCCTTTCAGCATACAATACAATACAATAAACTTTGGACCCAAAGAATGATTAGTGACTCCTTTGAATAACTTCATGCTCTGATTTTGCTTTAAAATACACACACACACATACACACACGTGTATGTATATATATGTGTATGTATATGTGTGTGTGTGTGTATACATACATACATACACATATATAGTTTAAAATTTTTCATTTGTTATTTATTTTTAACATTCATTTTAAAAATTTGAGTTGTGGATTCTTGCCTTCCCTCCCACCCTTTCCCCACCTACTGAAAAGGCTAGCAGTATAATATCAGTTTTAAATTATACATGTGAAATCTTGTAAGGCATATTTCCATATTAGCCATATCACAAAAAAGGTAAAAAAAACAACAACAAGAAAATTATATACTTCAGTTTATGCTGAAGAGTTCATTAGTTTTCTTTCTGGAGATGGATGGTATTTTTTCATCATGAGTCCTTTGGAATTGATTTGGATCACTGTATTGATCAGAGTTGCCAAATCTTTCACAGTTGACCATCATTACAACATTGCTATTACTGTGTGCAATGATCTGATTCTTCTCACTTCACTTTGCATCGGGTCGTATAGATCTTGCCATGTTTTTTCCTAAAACTACCCTCTTACCATTTCTGTAACACAATAGTACTCCACAATCATATACCCCAATTTGTTCAGCCATTTCCCAATTGATGAGCATCCCCTCAAATTCCAATTCTTTGTTACCACAAAAAGAACTGTTATAGATATTGTTGTACATATAGGTCCTTCTCCTTTTTCTTTGATCCCTTGGGGTACAGACCTAGTAGTGGTATTGCAGAATCAGTGCTCTGATTTTAAGTAATGTATATTAAGTCCTCTGCCAGCTTCAGTCCACTATGTATAGTATACTGGTTTATAGTAATATTAATATGATTCTTTGTGGTATGTGTGAATGGTGACTAGCCAAAAAAAAAAGGTAAATGTTTTCAATTTAATCAGCTTTATTTCTAATTCAGTTATAAAGAAGATGATGATTTTGAAACTGACTCAGATGATCTCATTGAAATGACTGGAGAAGGAGTTGAGGAACAACATGATAATAGTGAGACAATTGAAAAGGTCATGGATGCAAGATTTGGAAAAAAAGGTGGTATGTATCTTGAAGAATAGATTGCTTCTCATAAATATGGTCAGTGAGATGGAAAGTTTTACACAGAGTTGAAGTTGAGATATGTCAGTCCTATTATTTATAGTGGTCATTAAAACTTGTTACCATACTCTGACCCTTATTTCTGTGCTAATGTATTACCTCACAGGTGATAACTGAAATGATTAAAATAAGTTTAGATTAAGCATTAATATGGCAAAGACAGAGGGGAAAATGCCATTTAAGTTTATATATCTTTTTGAGATTAAAAATTGAGGTAAATAAAAGTAACAGTATTGGTATCTTTGCAGAACATTGCATAACAGAATTTTGGGAGGCAACATAGTGTAGTAAGATCATTGCAGTTGAGTCAGTAGATGTGAGCTCGTACCTGCTTTTCACTTTACCACTAACTATTAAGTCATTTATTCTCTTTGGAACTCAGTTTCCTTTTAAGTCTTTCAAGTCCTTTTCATCTCTAAAGTTCAGTGATCATATGATATAATCCACATTATGATTGTTTCTTGCTGGGTCTTAGTCCTACAAAAGCACCTTTTAAGAAACTTTATTAGTTTATTTAAAAAAAAATTTCCCCGTTGTATGTAAAAATAATTTTTAACATTCATTTTTAAAACTTCAGTTCACATTCTTTCCCTCCCTTCTCTTCCACCCTCTCCCCCATTGAAAAGGCAAGCAGTTTGATACAGGTTATACATGTGTAGTCATGCAAAACATATCCATAATATCATGTACAAAAGCATTTTAGTGGGGTATTCATCAGACCCATTAAATGCATAATAGGGACTTATTTCCCATATCCATTGAAAAAATTCAACTTGATTGTTTTAAAGTTCCCTCATGTTCATTAGACATTTCTGTGGAGTGAAATTTAACCTAAAGCCCAGCAGGTTCCTTTTTTCTCTTTTTTTTAACCTATATATTCTCATCTGAGTTTCATTGGAAGTTGAGTCAGCCTGTTGAGAACATTAAAATATCTTCTTGTTTTAAGAGTAAATGACTTCACTTCTCACGATTACTGAGAAGCCAGTTCTTTACATTCATAAAGTTATTTCTGTTGTTTCCCAAGAGAGAGTCTTTAGAAAACTACCTGCCTACTCAAATAGTCATTGTAGTGTTTGACTTAACACACTACCATATTGCGGTAGGATTTTTAATGAAACCCTTCTTACAGCCACTGGAGCTTCCACCACTGTTTATGCAACTGAAGCTAATGGCAACCCTAGTGCTGACTTTGATCCTGAAAAGGACGAGGGAGAAGTTCAATACCTGATTAAATGGAAGGGCTGGTCCTATATCCACAGTACATGGGAAAGTGAGGAATCCCTACAGCAACAGAAAGTGAAGGGGATGAAAAAACTGGAAAACTTTAAGAAAAAAGAGGATGAAATCAAACAATGGTATGGTTTACTTCATGGAATAAAAAAATAGAGTTTATATAGCCTTGAGATGGAAGGGGTTGTAGACAGGCCATGGAGAGGATTTTTTTTTTTTTTTTGCTTTTTGGAGGTGGGAGGGCAGGGCAATTGGGGTAAAGTAACTTGCCCAAGGTCACACGCCTAGTAAGTATTAAGTGTCTGAGGCCATATTTGAACTCAGGTTCTCCTGACTTCATGGCTGGCACTCTATTCACTGCGCCACCTAGCCGCCCTGGATTTTTTTTTTTAATTAGAGAATGAGACCTTGCAGCTTGTTAGGAACTGAAGTATTGCTTTAATTCTAAAATGGAGCCACTTATGGCTGCATTTTTGTTAAGAGATATAGCCTATATTAACTCTCTTTTCCAGGAGTAGTCTGATATTTACCATTTTATAGAACTTCAGAGGTCACAGAACTGATGATTGGTTAATCAGCAGATTGTGAAATGAACAGTTTGTGGAGCCTTGTGGATTAGCCCCTACTTCCTTTCCTAAGAAAACATAGTGCCTTAAAAACGTAGTAGTCCTTTTTATTGACTTAGAGAACTATAGCATATATATGTATGCATGTATGTACCTATATGTATATGTATATTTATAGACCTCAATTAAGTCATAAGTTAACTGAGAACCCTGAAGAAGTGTTACAAATTATCTCTACTAAAGTACTATTTTCAGTGGCTGCTCACTTTAGTAATATATCATGTTAGGCATGAGAATAGCATGAAGAAGTGCATAGGCTTTGGAGGAAGACCTGAGTTTAAGTTTTGATTCTGACACATATAGGCTGTGTGAATGTGGACAGCTCACTTAGCTGTTAAGTGCCCTAGGCAACTCTCTAAGACTACGTTGTAGAGTAAGTCTTGACTTGCATTGTTTAAAGCGTTTTCCTCATGTAGGAGTTCTCTATGCTAGTTATATCACAGGTAGAAACCCTATCCTTGTGTCTATAAAAATAGGATAGTATATTTCCATTTGGTCAGCTTGGTTAATGCTGAAGCACTTGAGATTCTCTAGGAGAAAAGTATCCTCTAATCTCACAGCACTTTTATTGTGCTGTTGTTGTATGGGGGTTAATGGGGAAAAAAGGAGGGAAAGAGATTCCTACCTGTAGCTTAAGAATTACCATTAATTTTTGACAATTATTCAGTGTAATTTCATGCATTCCTGAAGCATGTACATTTTATAGGAATATTTGTCTTTTTTTTCCCATTCTGATTTACTTTTGATTTAGGGGAATCATATTTATAGTTATCCAGATATACTGAATATGGCATCTTCAGATTTTTACTATGAGCAGTCATTTTCAATGGAGTAGACAATTGTGATGAAACCTGTAGTGCTTCACAAAAAATTTTTTGTTTTTGTAAGAAATTTTTTTTCTAGCATATCAGATGCTTTGCTTTCAAGTGACATTATAGACTAATATGTTGCCTAGATCTCAGTATGGTATGATACAAAGAGTATTAGTTTTAGAATTAAAAGATTCAGAATAAAATTATCTCTTCCATTTATAATCTATAAGCTCACAGGCAAGTTATGGGTTAAATTCCTTTATAAAAATGAGGGGATTGGATTAGAGATTCTCTCAGGCCCCCATCAGCTATACACTCTAAGATTTCTGTATTTGTGATCATGGCTGTCTTTCTGATTTTTCAAAAGTGACTAAAACATCAGTAGTTAATGTAGCAGTTGGAAGTATATGAGTGAGTTTCATAAATGACTTGTGCTCTGTGTAAGATGCACACATGTGTAATTGCCATTCAGTTTGTTCTTTCCGTTTTCCTAACATACAGGTTAGGAAAAGTTTCACCAGAAGATGTGGAATACTTCAATTGCCAACAAGAATTAGCCTCTGAGCTGAATAAACAGTATCAAATAGTGGAGAGAGTGATAGGTAAGTAAAAAAACCAGTACTGTGAAACAAGAACCATAAGACCCAAATACATATCTCTATTTGTGGTTATTTTTATCATTAACAATATCCACTTGCATTTCTATAGCATTTTATGACTTACAAAGCACTTCCCTTACAAAAACCTTGTGAATATAGATTGGCAGATTGACATTTGTAATCATTAAGTCTTTATTTTGTTCATAGTCATTGTTTTTAAAAAATAAATTAAAAGTGTATAAAATAGAATCACCATAGTCTGAAAAAATGTAACACTTCACTTAACACATTTATAGCAAATGGCTTAGGACTACATTTTAAAAATAGAATATTTTTTCTTATTCTATTACCTCTAGCATGTAATTTTTTTTTTCCTGGCAAGATCTTAATGCTATTTTTTTTTCTTGGCTTATCTAGCTATGAAGACCAGTAAGTCAACATCTGGTCATACAGAATTTCCAGGTGAGTCAATGTTCTTGTTTTTATTGTGACTAAAATTTTTATGGAGTAGATTTTGTTTTGCATGGTACTTTGTAATTATGTTGTTAGGTAGGATGTAATTAAGTTTTCTTTTAATTATATATGAGATGGAGAGTGCCATATTTTTCCCCTTAACTGATAGCTACTCATAGGTTTTTGTGTGTGAAATAGCTCACAGTCGGAAATCATCATCAAATGAACCTGAATATCTATGCAAATGGATGGGATTGCCATATGCAGAATGTAGTTGGGAAGATGAAGCTCTGATTGGGAAGAAATTCCGAAACTGTATCGATAGCTTCCATAGTAGGAACAACTCAAAAACTATCCCCACAAGAGACTGCAAGGTAAGTGACTGTTGCATTTTGTTTTTTCTTAGAAAATGTGTATTCCCAGTAGAAAATGAGCCAGATGAAGGTTGGTCAAGTCAGATGGGGAGAACTTTGTTAGAAAAAAAATGATCCTTTGTTGGAAATGAACTCATTGTGCAATTAGAAGAATGTGGGGTGTGAAAATAATGAAGAGGAGGTAAATAGAATTTAATTTACAGTTAATGCTTGTTTTATTCTCTAGAACGTTGATATAATATTAGAACTATAACAGCTATAGAAAAGACAATGAAAAATATTGACCTTTAAAAATAAAAAAAATAATGGGGTCAAGAATTCCAGGTGAGTATGCTTGAATCATACTAACTGGTCCATTTACATATCTCTTTAAAATCACTTCTCTGGGCTTTAAGTTTTCTCAAGGTGCAGTGTTATATTTGTTGAAGAATTATCCTTGGTGTCTACTGTAGAACAGGTTTTGCTAGTGATAAAAGAAGTATTAGAAGATTTACCTCAATTATACAATCTAGTTGGAAATAACAAGCTATAAATACATAAGAAGTTAAATAATAGAACTAGGTAGTATGTTGATAATGTGCCAAATGAGGGATAAGAGTAATAAGTGCTGCAAGAGTTGGGAAGAGGGAAGATGATCAGTATGGCTTGGGATGGCTGGATTCCCTCCTGAAAATAAGTGGAGGTTAAGTTCTACATTGACAGATACATTGTATTTGAAGAGGTGAAGAATGGTGGTGGTGGGGTGGGGGGCGGTGGCTGGGTTTTCTAGCCAAGAAGTTTTAAATTACAAATGTGACTGTACATAACAGTACAATTTGAACAGAGAGTTTTGGGGAAATAAGAGATAAGGTTGGAAAAGTCAGTTATGCTAGTATTGTCAGGTCCTTGAATTGTAGGCTAAGAAATTTGGACTTTTAGGGGTACTGGGGAGCCATGGAATTTGTCTTAGTAATGAAATAAAAAAAGATGAAAGCAATGAAAAATGTATCTGTTGGTGATCAGGATGGATTAGAAAAGACAAGTTATACAAAAAGGGAAAACAGTTAGGAACTTATTTCTAAAATATGTGTAGAATGCAATGGGAATGAGTGGAGTAGATGCAAGGGCTTTTGCAAAAGAGAATTGTGAGAATTTTATGGTAGTTGATTTAGAATGGGAAAAAGGTAGGAGTCAAAAATGATTCAGTTCCTTCCTTCTCTGGAAGTGGTAACATAATATGGTAATCATTAGCTTTATAATCAGTTAGAACATAAAAATTTTGCTGTGATAATGCCCACAATCAATGCATCGTGACCTCATAAGTGAAGCCACTTTGTTACTACAGGGTACTTTTTGATGTTTCAATAACTAAATTTATTTAGATAGTCTAAAGGATGGGTTCATATTTTGTGTTCTTACTTAAGTGAACAGTCTTTTGACAAGGCTCTGTTACCTTTTTAATAAATGAACACCTGCTATGTAAGTATGCTGTGCTTGATGATAATATAACATTTAAAAAGTCTGCCCTCTGGAAGCTTACAGTCTAAAGAAATATGCTTATACAACATAATTGACGTACCAGTGTAAGCTTTGGGGTATTAAGTGATATGTACAGAATACCTCATTTTTTACTTTTACCTTATTTCTTGATGATTTGTTATGCGTTATTTTAAGACTTTAGGCAAATGCTTGATGAAGAAAGAAAAAAATCTTACTTTTGAAGAGATTCATATTTCATTCCTATAGCATTTATAAGCTATAGTTAATATATGAACAAAATCTTGAAATTTTTCCACATTTGGATCACTTTTTTTCTAGAATATTGTGACAATTATGTCTTTTTAGGTCCTGAAGCAGAGACCAAGGTTTGTTGCTTTAAAAAAACAACCAGCATACATAGGTGGAGAGAACCTGGAGCTCCGAGATTATCAGTTAGAAGGCCTCAATTGGCTTGCTCACTCCTGGTGCAAGTAAGTAGCAGATAAACACAAGCATTCTCTTTCTCCATTCTTTCCACTCTTCACTGTTAGCCTTTCTTGAAATAGCAAAGAATAGTTTAGTTTTATTGTAGAACAAAGTATCATGGAAAGAAAACTCCTACTCAGTTGAAGGGAGGCTATTTATTTCTACCAATTTTAATATGAAGAAGCTGGTTAATTTTCTTTATTTTTTCTGAGGTATTATTTATTATTTTAACTTGCCTAAGGAAAAAGTTCCCTGTTATGGTATGCCTGAGTTGTGGTTAGTTCATTTATTTAGACTTTAGTAGAAACATATACTTTTGAGGGGGAAACCCTATCCTATAGTATAATTTGCCACTTGAAGAGATGCTTTAGCTTTCCCATTCAGAGCAGATTTTTCAAAGATTTGTTAAGATCACTTGTGCATTCTGGCTAACTGATCTGTTTATTCTTTTTTTTTTCTTTCTTTTTTTGGAGGGCAATTGGGGTTAAGTAACTTGCCCAAGGTCACACGGCTAGGATTTTGTTTGGGTGTGTGTTGAGTGTCTGAGGTCAGATCCGAACTCGGGTCCTTCTGACTCCAGGGCTGGCGCTCTACTCACTGCGCCACCTAGCCGCCCTGATCTGCTTATTCTTAAGGGTTTTTTTCTCTTAGACCTTAACTGCTCAAAGTCAACTAATGACTTAATAGAATCAGGTGAACACATTGCTTCTTCTAAGTAGTCTCTGGAACATGACCCAAGTCTCTCAAGTGCCTTGTGCCTTAGGAAATTGCATTAGATTATCTCTAAGGTTAGACACGCGCGCACACACACACGCACACACGCACACCCACATCCCCTTTAGAAATCTATTATAAAATAAACTAATTCAGAAATAAACTTTGGTTTAACTAAAAAAAAACATGTGATTCTGCACACCTGGTAAAGTCCATCCTGATACACTAATACATAAATGAGGAGTCTTAAAGAACTTTGGCTACATGTGAAATAGTCATGTGTGACTTGAGAACTTCAGTTTGTAAATAATATTATCCTGAACCATTGAGTATTTGCCCAGAATGGTAATAACTTTACCTACTCTTAGTTCAGTGGAATAACTGGGCTATTGAGAGCAGTTCACATTATACTGTCTCATCCTTGCTTCAAAAACTCCCAGAAGGAAAAAACAGATCTTTACAGGGCATACAATAACATTAAACCAAATTGCCATTATGATGTAATCTCACAAAATCACAGGAGGTCACTTTATATCTGCCCATTTTCCCGCCTTTCACTGATAGGCATACTGAAGAGAAGAGAAGTTATATAAAAGAAAAAAAAATTCTTCCTTAAAATTAATTATTTTTGGAGAAGAATTAACTCAAATATGGAATTTATAAAAATACCTAAAACTAAGCACACACTGAGCATTATGGAGGCATTCTTTTCTTGTTTTCTCTACCTTCCCTCCCTACCTAACTCTAAAATGAGATAATATTTGTGAAACACTTAGCACAGTACCTAGTACAGAGAAGGCAATATATAAATGCTTATTCTTCTTTCTTTCCTCATAGTATGGAACTCTAGATTTTATGTTTAGTTATTTTTTACTTACTGAATATTCATTGTTTCCTGTTTCAGACTTTTTAACAGTGAATAGGTTAACTTTAATACTTTGTGTTTTTTAATTTACTATTTGCTTATGAACTTTGATGGATATTTTTCTTCCCTTCTCCTGGGTCAGTGACTAAATATTTATTATGTGACTTCACTCTCAGAATTCTAGTTATTCCAGAATTTGTGTATAACATTTTGGTTTAAAGAGTAGATATTATTCATGGATGTGGATAGACTAAAGTCTCTGTCCCTTAATATGACCATGAATATTTATCAGTTGTCACTTCCCATTTTAGGAAAAGCTCAGGTATTGGAATAAAGGTCAAGGCTGCAATAGAGAAATCTCAAAGAAATTTGACTTGATTTTAATATAGACATACACATATGCACATACATATATATGTATGTACATATATATCTGTGGGATATGTATATATGTGTATATAGATCCCGTTTTTGATGAATGATACTTTAAGATGGCATCTATTCACCATGTGCTAATCGAGTACCTACTATGTTGATGACACTGAGGCATTGTAAATGAACTTCTTTTCTAAAAGGATTAGAAAAAGAATTATAGGGGTGGCTAGCTGGTGCAGTGAATAGAGCACTGGCCCTGGAGTCAGGAGGACCTGAGTTCAAATCTGGCCTCAGACATTTAACACAAAAACTAGCCATGTGACCTTGGGCAAGTACTTAAGTCCAACTGCCCTCCAAAAAGTAAAAAAAGAAAAAGAATTATATGTTCCCCTCAGCTGCTACTGCTTTCCCCTTTGAGATTAATTTCCATCTTCTCTGTATATATCTTGTATGTACCTAGTTTTTTTTATGTTTGTTTCCCTCATGAGAATGTGAGCTTTTTGAGGACAGGAATTATTTTTTCTTTCTTTGTGTCCCCACTGCTAAGCCCATTGCCTTGTACAGAGTGATTATATTACTTTATATTGAAGAAGTTGAGGTATTCAACTGGAAACTCTAGTCATGCAGTGACTCATTGGCATGATGCATTGGCAGAGTTGGTATTTTTATATTTTTTGGTTTTCATTAAATTGAATGGGTGAGTTATGATTCCTTTCTTTCTCCCCAGGAGTAACAGTGTGATTCTTGCTGATGAAATGGGCCTAGGAAAAACCATCCAGACCATATCATTCCTCTCCTATTTGTTCCATCAACACCAGCTGTATGGCCCCTTTCTTGTAGTGGTGCCTTTATCTACTCTCACTTCATGGCAGAGAGAATTTGAAATATGGGCGCCAGAGATTAATGTAGTGGTTTACATCGGAGACCTGATGAGCAGAAATACGGTGTGTAAACAAAAAGAGGACTGGATTATAGTGTGTATCATTCATGTTTTATAGCATCTTAAAGCTATTAATACTATAGAAAGTCCTGTTTGATAGGCTTATTGGTTTTATGTATCACAAGAATACAATAAAAATGTAAACTTTAAAAACATATTTAAAGAAAAACAGTTGTACCATGTTGGCTAAAAACATTTATCATTCATTACTCCAAACACATGTAGAGTGTTCATTGTATCACATGAATACTACTATTTTAAATGACAGCTCCTTTATGAAATGTTTTCTTCTCTCTTGCCTTATAAGTATAGAAATAAACTAAATGTCATATGGGACCACTTGAAACAGAATAAAAGAATAAATAGAATAAAATAGAATAAAAGATCTAATAGTTAATTCATATTATCTTACTTTTTAGGCAGAACCATAAGAAAATAGTTATAAGTGCAATAGCTTATCAGAGCTGTTAAAAACTAGGGTTCTATGCTCAGGGCCAAGGAGGTTAAAGATGAGCTATATCTGAAATGAAAGGAATCTTTTCATAGATAATAAATTTGTTTACATGTTGTCCTTCTCTCTCCCAGCGTAAAATGTGAATCTGAGAGTACAGACAGGACAATTTTTTATTTTATTTTTTTTTATCTTCAGTACTTAGCCTCACACAATTCCTCATACTTAGTAGACATTTAATAAATGAATTTTGGTTTGGATAATAAAGTTTGTTAATTTGTTCATAATTATAGTCACCAAGAAAATCAACAGGCAATGGAATGAGGTGTAGAGTTAGGAAAAAGGAATTTTTGTCATCAACTATTCCACTAACTCATATAATCTTGGGCAAGCTAGTTTACCTTGCTTGGAATTCAGTTGCCTCATCTTCAAAGAGAGAAAGCTGGATGACAGGATACCCTCTGTTTTTAATAGTCTGGGAATTTATAACAGTGATTGTGACTGCAATCTCATTTGTTTCCCTTTTTTCCAAGTCATTAGTGTAGGTGTCATATTTAACATGGAGAGCTAATTTGAACATTAAGCACTTGAGATACTCAAACGCTGCCACTAGGTGGCATCAAGTAAAACTAAAGGTTTTAACCTCAGCTTAGTCTTCAAGGAAACTGAGGATTTTAAGAAATGTAGAAGAGGAGGAAATATATTCCAGGCATGGAGGACAGCCAGTACCAAGGCATAGAAATGGGAAATTGAGTGCAGTGTATCAGGACACTAGTTTGACTGGACTCTGAGGAGGCTATATATATTTGATATGTTAATTTAAATTATTCTTACCCTTTCATTAAAACAAATCACCTAAGGATCTCTAGCAGATATACCTTTGTGCTCTAGTTTTGAATTATTTAAGTATCACAATATCCAGATGAAAGAATCTACAGAAAGTGAAGTACAAGCTTTAAAATGAAACAAAAGCAAAACCCATCACTCAAAAGCAGTCTTCATAAATGATACAGATTAGTGTTGGCTTGTCATAGAATTCAATTACATCATTCTCATCTAGGCTGTACTCATGTGCTTTTCACTGCAAACATATTGAGGTGTTTTTTAGTAAAGTTGTTCTTTGTTGCTGTGTTGTGTTATGGCCATGATTAGGTTTTCTAAGGTCATGCTAGTGACATATTAAATCTGGAAGGCTTTACCAAACTGGAAAACTGATTTAGTATGGGCTTGGTGATAGATTGAATATAATCAACTTAGTTAAGTTTGAAGAGTCTTGTTGTCAGATTGCATTCAAGTGATAAGTTTTCTTGGCTGTAGCAAAACTCCTGAACTTTTAAAATCGGGATTCTTAACTTGGGATCTATGAACAGTTTTTAAAAGTTGTTAATTGTGTTTCAAAATAATTTTTCTTTATAATCCTGTGTATTTTGTCTTACATATTTAAAAACATTAGCCCGATAAGGGGTCCATGGGCTTCACCAGACTGCCAGGATAGAAGGGGTGGTCTGTCATACAAAAATGCTTTAAAAAAATCATGCTGAATCACAGAGAAGTTGCAGTGTATCTAGAGGCACCATACAGATTAAGACACAGGTCTTTGGCCATTAAGTACACAGGACAGAAATTCATGCAATGTCTACCTATCCTTGTGTAGTTAAAGGTAGAAAGAGTGAAGAGTGAAATCTAAGCAAAATTATTAAATTATGAGAGAGAGAGAGAGAGTATGTGTGTGGGGGACAGTTTCAACTTCCCTTTCTCCCCTGTGTCAATTCTTCCTCTCTTCCATCAAAAGAAGGAAGGCCCTCTCTGATACTAGCCAATTTTATTTACTTTATCCTTTGAGACTGAATTAATTTTGGAGATTCAGCATAGCATAGTGGATAGAGAGCTAGCCTCAGAGTCAGGAAGATACAGGATCAAGTCCTGCCTCTGACACATAGTGGCTTTGTAAATCATGCCAAGATACTTAGTTACTCATTGAGTCAGAGTACTCTGTAAAACTGAGTTGAAAAAGTGAGGATCTCTTGTTCGTAGAGAGAGTTTCCTCACCTGCAATTCCTTACACTAATGAAATTTCAGGTCTGAACAAAATAATTTTTCTGGATATATTTCCTCCCATCATTAACATGACATTGGGTCAACAGCAGCCTCTTTGGGCTTCAACTGTAACAATATAAACAGTTTTAAAAAGCTAGCATTTATATAGTGCTTTAAGTTTTACAGAATGCTTTTAAAATATTGCTTTATTTGATCTTCACAACAATCCTTGGAGGTAAATATTAAAATTATCTCCATTTTATAGATGAGGAAATGAGGCAGGCAGGGGTTAAGTGACTTACCCTGGGTCACATAGCTAGAAAGTGTCCAAAGCAAGTTTTGGACTTGGATCTTTCTGAGTATAGGCCCAGTATTCTATCCATTGGACCACATAGCTACTTTTGAAATAGGGGTAAGATTTTTATGATTTTAAGGTTTCCTTCCAGCTCTAAATCCTACAATGTTAGAGATTGTTTTTTCTTCTATTAGCCATTCCTTGTATTTTTACCCCCAGCAATTAGCACAGTGCCTGCTACATATTAAGTGCAGAAATGCTTTTCATTTATTCATTCTGATAATAAAGTTTCTGAAATTGTAACTTTTCCTATTTTAAAGTGTTTTATAATCTGTATTCTTTCCCAAATTAATTCAAATTACCAAGATTCCAATATGTGTGCTAAACAGAGGTATTGTCTTTGTAAAGTTGGGGCATGAGGAGAGTGACTATTAAGAGCCTTTTAATACTTTTGTTAGGGTGATCTGCTTTGTTTGAAAATACACACACACACACACACACACACACGCACACGCACACGATGAAGTTACAGTCCTAACTTTTATTTGTGTTATTGCCTTATAATTCAACTATTTTCACTTATTTATAAGAGAGTCTTGAAATAGAATCTGTCAAACAAAAAGCATTTTAAAAACACCCTTTATAGGTATGACAGTGCTAGATGCCAGGGAGATGAAGCCAAAATGAAGCAGTCCCTGCTCTGAAAGACCTTAACATTCCATTAGGAGAGACAATTTGTATATATATAAATATAAACAAAATAGTTGCAAGTTGATTTTTGTTGGGGAGAACACTAGCAGTGCGGGGAATCAAGAAAGACCTAAGGCAGAAGTCTGACCTTGAGTTGAGTATTAAAAGAAACTGGGACTGGGAAACTAGGACTAAGGGGCTGAGGGAATACACTCTAGTTGTGGAGAATAGCCAGCACAAAGGCCCAGAGATGGGAGATGGAGTGCCATGGCACAGTCCTAAGGTCAGCTTGCCCAAGTGAAAAGAAACATAAAGGGTAGGAATGTGTAATGTGCTGTGATGGTAGGTTGGGGCCATATTGTGAAGTGCTTTAAATGCCAAACAGAAAATTCTTTTTGATCTTAGAGTGTTTGAGAGTCCTGGAGTGGTGTGAGGAAAATCACACTGATAACTGTGTAGGGGGTGGATTGGAATGGAGAAAGACTTGTAGCAGGGAGACTAGTAAGGAGGCTATTTTAATAGTGTGGACAAGAGATAACATGGGCCTCAACTAAGGTTACTGCTGTATGGGTAGAGATGTTATGGAGGAATATAGGACAGCACATGGCAACTGATGGTTGAGGAGTTAGTGAGAGTGAGTAATTGAGGATGTTGTCAAGGTCTTAACCCGGATGATTAGAAGGATAGTGATACTATTGACAATAATTGGGAAGTTTGAAAGGTGAAGATAATGAGTTCTTTTTTGGATATTTTGAGTTTGAAATGCTTGGGGGACATGTAGTTCAAAATGTTCCATGGACAACTGATGATATGACATTAGAGCTTAGAAAAGAGACCAGGACTGAATATATAAATCTAGAAATCATCTTCATGCAGTTAATAATATAAACTGTAAGATTTGATGAGGTCACAAAGTGAGAATATGGAGACAATAGAAGAGGCCTAGGATGGAGCCTTAGGGACACCCACAGATAAGGGCATGCATGGTATATTTGAGAATTCAGCAGAAGAGTTTGAGAAGTGACTTGTCAGGTAGGAGAATCATAAAACCATAGGTTTAGAATCAGAAGGGATCTTAGAGGTCATCAAATCTAGCCTTTTTGTTGATAGAGTTATATCACAAAATGCTAGAGGATTGTGTGGTCAGTAGTATCAGATGCTGTGTAGAGGTCAAGAAGGATGAGGTTTGAGAAAAGTCCAGAGACTGACCATTAAGAGGTTATTGATAACTTTGAAGAGAGGAACTTCAGTTAAGTGATGAATGGATTAAAGAAGGCAGTTTCTGAAGCTATTATTGTTCCCTTTCATGGTGGTGGCAGGAATAGACTGAAAGTAGACCCAATGTCCCAGAGAAGATGATGCTACTATTTGCATTGGGCATAGGGTTCTGGGTGTCCACTTCACAGGGGCAAGGTGTCAGGGGTCATTTTATCTGTCTTGTTTATGCTATTTGCACCCTCCCTTAGGGTACTTCATTGCATTATAAAGTTGGAAGCAAGATGTAGAGAAGCAAATGAAAGAGTAAAGGCTACAATTACAGTTTTTTCTAGAAATTTGACTGAGGAATGGAGGGAGAGATGAAGGACAGTAGCCAGAGCCAGTGTCCTTTTATTTGGATGATAAAAAGTTCAGTAGTATTTGGATTTCAATTATTGATTTCTTTTATAGATACGGGAATATGAATGGATCCATTCTCAAACCAAGAGGTTAAAGTTTAATGCACTTATAACAACATATGAGATCCTCCTTAAAGATAAGGTATGTAAGGCACGATTCACATTCATGAACACCATTTATGATTTGTCCAAGTTGGAGGAAAGAGTTTTTAGGTTTCTGGGTGTTCCTCAAGTCCCAGCATTGTGAGAGAGCCTAATTAAGAAGAGAATAGTGGGTCATAAAGAGTACAGATCGTTTTGGCCCAGAACCTCCTTTTATTTGATTTTAAGCTGGGGATATGCAATAGGAGGCCCACTTTCATAAACTTTTAGGGATTATAGTTAACTTTTGACTAGAGCATTGCCCCAGTCTAAGCAGCTAAGACCACAAGTGATCTTTTTCATGTCTAAGACAATGTGGAATATTTTCCATACTTTGTAATGATGTTTGCATGGAGATGATTAACCCTTGAAACCACTTGCCCATCTGACTTGGTGGCTCGTTTTGTTTTGTTTTTACTTTAGACTGTGCTGGGCAGTATTAACTGGGCCTTTCTGGGAGTGGATGAAGCCCATCGGTTGAAGAATGATGACTCTTTATTGTATAAAACTCTGATTGATTTCAAGTCCAACCATAGGCTCCTGATTACTGGGACCCCTCTTCAGAATTCCCTCAAAGAGCTCTGGTCCTTGCTGCACTTTATTATGCCAGAGAAGTAAGCTCTTTCCTGTGTACTTCAAAAGATGCTAGAATGTTTGCAATGCCAAATGATATTAAATTTTTATCATCCATCCAGGAAAATAAATGGCATGATTTGGGGAGGTTGTAGCATGACTTTTAGCAATGTAAATGCAGAAACAATAGTATCATTTTGGGATTAAAAAAAAGGCATAGGGTTCAGAATTCTTGAAAGTCACATATCTGCCAGAAATTTTAAACTGACTAATTTGTAAAGGCAAATAAATATGAAATATGGTAAATAATAATGATGTAGCAAACATTGGTCAGTTTCTGAAGTACTACAATATATAATTAGTTTAATTGAGGACTGGGGGGCGGCTAGGTGGCGCAGTGAGTAAGAGCGCCGGCCTCGGAGTTTGGATGACCCGAGATCAGATCCGGCCTCAGAAAATGAGCACCCACGCATAAATAATGACTAGCCGTGTAACCTTGAGCAAGTTACTTAACCCCAATTGCTTTAAAAAAAAAAATTGAGGACTGAAAAAATTATTCAGAATGAATGAAATTTTGAAAGATACTTTTATTGATTTCAGATGCAATTATTTCAGAAAGGCAAAGCAATATTTAGTAAGGTGCCTCTGCTAAAAGTATCTTTGTATGTGTGTAATATGCTTATTCTGTGATGCAGGTCTGCACAGTTATTTGGCTGGGGTCTGCTAATGCATTCTAAGATAATTCAGACTTTTACTTTGATGCTCTTAAGTATCTCCAATGTTCTACCTAGAGGTGGCTGTGTTATAATAGTAATTTTTTTTCCTAATATATGCTGTCTTTCATCCAGACCAAAGTAATGCACTCACTGACTATTTAAGTCTAAGAACAAGTACTTTGAATTTTCTTCCTCTTCCCCAACCTCCCTGATTTTCCAGTAATGTTGATAATTTACACTGTATCAACCCTCACTTTCTTTTATGAATCCTTGGATGTGTGAATGAGATCACTGACAGCAACATTTTTTTTCACTTTGAAAATTTAATTTGTCTATGTGAGAACTAAAACAGTGATGTGGGATTTATTAATCTAATGCAAATAATACTTGTAGCCAGTCTTTTCATCCATACTTTTTGTGTGCTAGTATGTATGTGTATACATACACATAATGTATGTACATACATAAACACATTTATTATATGTGCATATACATATGTATTCATGCACATAAGCACAAACAAACATGAAGTAAAACTATTATTTAGTAAGCTAGTATATAGTCTTATTTTCTTCATAAAGTTGTTAAAGTGAATGAACAAAACATTCTCTGAAGAGTTTTGTGAGTCATTTTGGAAATAGGGTATTTATTAAAATGATAGGAGTCCTCCAGAGAAGATATTGGCTTTGGTAAAATAATACCATATTCTTCAGCATTCATACACATTTTAAGGGGAGTCTAAAATTCAAGTCTTGTGATAGTATAGTAAACTTGTTTTCTGGAAGCAAATGTTTTATATTGTCTCCTTAATAAGTATTGTGTGTGTGTGTGTGTGTGTGTGTGTGTGTGTGTGTGTGTGTGTGTGTGTGTGTGTGTGTGTTCCATAGTTCATACTTAAAGGAATCTGGCTAGGTGATATAGGATCTGTAGTGAGATATAGAACTTTAGTATAATTGTCACTTAGAGTTGTGTTTTTTTTGTTGTTGTTGTTGGTTTTTTTTTCTTTTCATCATTAAGCCAACATTCATGTAGTAAGAGTTTACTGTCTTCAAGGCACTATAGGTTCTGAACTCACAATATATAAGAATAAGACATGATAGGCTAGTCACTTTCAAAGATCTTGCAGTCTGTTTGGAGAGACAGGACTTAAATATTTAAAAGATAATAAAAAATGCCTAGGAGCAAATTTTAACTGACCTCATTCTGTATTTCCCATAAAACTTGTTTTCTGGGTAGTTTTCTCCCTTTTCTTTGTAGACCAGATTTTTCCAACCTTTTTGCAAACT
Organism: Gymnobelideus leadbeateri; assembly: GCA_011680675.1. Lineage (NCBI taxonomy): Eukaryota > Metazoa > Chordata > Mammalia > Diprotodontia > Petauridae > Gymnobelideus > Gymnobelideus leadbeateri. Next base: position 409,758 of record WOXC01008190.1, on the reverse strand, counting down.
AATCTCTTTACACATCCCTGGTTATAATATTCATCTTGAATTGTATCCATTTTGATTCTGAATCAGAACAGTCCCGGAGGTACTGACAGAAGTAGAAATGGCATTAAAGAGAACAAAGATGGGAAAAGCAGCTTGGTTGGATTGAGTATAGAAAGAGGAAAATTGTGGAACTGATACAACTGTGACATTTAGGGATCTATGTAAAAAATATCTAGAGGAGGGGGAGATTAAAAAGTATGGAAAAAGTCTCAGACTTTACTGATGGCCAAAAAAAAGGTGACTGAGAGAACATCAAAAACTATATGCCTGTTTTTCCATCTAATAATAATAGCTAGCATTTATGTACATAGTGCTTTAAAGTTTGCAAAATGCTTTACAAATATTACCTTATTTGATCTTTACAACAACCCTGATAGTTAGGTTTTATTATTCCCATTTTACAGATGAGAAAATTGAAACAAGTAAGAGGTTAAGTGACATGCCCAGGGTCACATAGCTGATGAATGTTTGAGGCCAGGTTTAACTCAGGTCTTCATGAATCTAAGTCCAGTACTCTGTTTATTGCTCCACTTAGCTGATTCTGATCTAAATAGAATCTTTAAATTCTGCCTTTATCTGTATCTTCTTGTGTACTTCATTTAAAAAATTGTTCTTGTTTCTTTTTCAACCCCTTAAATCATTCTTTCTTTCTTTTAAAGGAATAATCTTTAGAGAGATAGCAGTTTATTTCATTAATTGCTCTTTCCTTTGTAATTATATTTAATTATCTTTCTTGTTTATTGTTTGGAGTGTTTGCTACCTGAATATATTTCTCTTGTCTTTTATTTTTTTTTGGTAGGGATACTTCTAATGCCTCTTTTATATTGAATATCCATCTTTTTTCATCACTTATTTGGCTCATGTTTTTTGGCTTTTGGGTTATATCTTGAAGTCTTGCTTTGAAGAATATGATTATTCTATTTGCATAATAAGAAGTTGCTTATGAGTACAGAATAGTGCTGTTATTTGACTTTCCTTTTGAAGATCTTTTTTTTGGTGACAGCTTGTAGAATAAGTTGTTTGGTTTTGGAATTGTAGAATTTAATCATCATGTGTGTTTAAAGTGGAAGTATGGCTTTTAATTTTTCTGTTTTTTCCGGAGACAATTTGTGTATTGTTTTGATTGGTGCTTTGTTTTCTGTATTTAGAAGTTCTAGAGAGTTTTCTTGCATTATTTCCTTTTTTATGGTGTTCACATTTTAAATTTAATATAGTCTTCTGGAAGACCTGTGATTTATAAGTTGTCTTTGAGCATCCTACCTTTCAGATCAATTGTTTTTGCTTACATAGAGACAATATATTCTATTAGTATTATTACAGTTTGTTTCTCTTCTTCTAGGTAGTCCTTCACTTAAGTATTTTTATATTCTGAATTCATTGCTCTCTGCTGCTTTGGAGAGATTTGCCAACATAGATTTAAGTGCCCACTGTGTTATTGGGATACAAATACAAAGAATGAAACAGCCCTTACTACCTGGAGTTTACATTATAATTGGAGAGACAACAAGGAAACATAAATATTTAGTGAATAAATCCAAATAAATACAAAGTAGTTAAATAAAGGATAGTTTGAAAGGAAGGGCATTCACATTTGAAGAGTTCAGGAAAGGTTTCATGTAGAATGTGGTACTTGAGCTTAGTTTTTTTTTTTTTTTCAGTTAATAGTGTTTAATTTTTTTCCAATTACACATAGTTTTCAACATTCATTTTTGTAAGATTTTGGGTTGCAATTTTTTTTTCCTCTCCTTCCCACCTCCCCAAGAGAGCAAGCAATCTGATATAAGTTATATATGTACAATCATGTTAAACATTCTTCCATTTTAGTCATATTGTGAAAGTAGAATCAGAACAAAAGGGAAAAACCAGTGAGAAAAAAACAAAACAAAACAAAAGACAATAAAAGTGAAAATGCTTCAGTCTGCATTCAGACTCCGTAGTTCTTTCTCTGGATGTGGATAGAATTTTCTGTCACAAGTTTTTTGGAATTATCTTACTGAGAAGACCTAAGTCTGTTATAGTTGATCATTGCACATTGTTGCTGTTACTGTGTACGGTGTTCTCCTGGTTCTCTCACTTCACTGAACATCAATTCATGTGAATCTTTCCAGGTTTTTCTGAAATCTGCTTGCTTGTCATTTCCTGTAGCACTATAGTATTCCATTACATTCATATACTACAACTTGTTCAGTCATTCCCCAACTGATGGGTAACTTCACAATTTCCAATTTTTTGCCACCACAAAAAGAACTGCTATAAATATCTTTGTACATGTGGCTCCTTTCCCCTTTTATGATGTCACTGGGATATAGACCTAGTAGTGGTATTGCTGGATCCAAGGGTATGCACACTTTTATAACCCTTTGGCATAGTTCCAGATTGCTCTCCAGAATGGTTGGATCAGTTCACAACTTCACCAACAGTGCATTAGTGTTCCCTTTTTTTCCACATCTTTTCCAGCATTTAACATTTTCCTTTTCTGTCATATTAGCTGATCTGATAGGTATGAAGTAGAATCTCAGAGCTGTTTTAATTTGAATTCTTCTAATTAGTAGTGATTTAGAGCATTTTTTCATATGACAGTAGACAGTTTTAACCTCTTCATCTGAAAACTGCCTGTTCATATTTGAGCTTGGTTTTTAAGGAAGAGGAGGTGTCTATATTCCAGGCATGGAGGGACAGGTAGTGCAATATCACAGAGTTGGGAGGTATAGTATCATGTGTAAGCAATAAAGAATCCAGTTTGGCTGGGTCACAGAGTTTAAGGTGGGGAGTAATATGCAGTGAGGCCAGAAAGATAGGTTGGGGCAAAGTTTGAAAGGGTTTTAAAATGTAAACAGGCTTTTATATTTATTCTAGAGGTGATAGTGGGAGCCACGGGAGTTTATTGAGTAGGAGACTAATGTAGTCATATATGTGCTCAAGGAGAATTGTCTTGGCAGCAGCATGTAGTGAAGTGGGAGAGACTTGAAATGGGGGGCACCAAATGAGAGATCATAGCAATAATCTAAGAGGTGATGACAACCTAAATTAAGATGGTAGCTATGTGAATAGAGATCAGGGTTAGCATGTGAGAGATCTTGTGGAGGTTGAAACATCAAGATTTGGCATATGATTGAATATATGAGGTGAATAACAGTAAGGAGTCAAGGATAAGACTGGAAGAATGCTGATGTTTCAACAGAAATTAGGAAGTTTAGAGAAGGGGTGAATTTTGGAGGAAAGATAATGTGAGCATACTGAGTTTGAGATGTCTCTGGGACCTCGAGCTTGAAATAAGTAATATGCAGCTTTGAAGTTCAAGAAAGAGGTTAGGGCTGGATATATAGGTATAGGAGTCCTTGGCATAGAAATGGTAATATTCTGAGTCTGGTATGGTAAGGTCCTTCAGATGCTCTTGTGGGGATTTTTCTGGGATAACATGATATTGATTACATCGAGCCACAGGACATTGCAGACCCTTCTAAAACAGATCTTTAATCACTTAAAGGAATTTGACTTGGCCATCCACACAGGAAAGACCAAATGGAAGAAGAATTTGTCCACTGCTCAGATTTTAACATAATCTGAAGTGACATACTTGTCCTATAAGATTTTTTTCTGGACAATAAGATGGGTCTGGAGTTAAAAGAAGAGGGTATTAGAATGTTTTGAGAAATTGCAAAGCACTTACTAACCCCAAGATTCTTATAACAACAAAAGCCCATTTTTTTTCAATATGTTTTGTCAGTATTGCTCTATGCTAATGAGTTGTGCAATTCTGCCTCTGCAAGTCTAAAGATAAACACAAAGGGTGATGGAAAAGTGCATTGTGGGTGCGACTAGTCAAGAGCATGCGATGACAAGTGGGTAGCTAGAGGATTCCATTGGGGTCTTCATGATGTTGGAAGAAATTGAGGAAGGTCTCCAGTATGTTAAGTGAACCCTCTGTGTTGAACCTTTGGGAGAACATAGACAAGAGCTGCACAGGAGAGGCAGGTTTTGACAGTCTTTGTTACTATGATAAACTTAATATTTAGAACTTTGGGAAACTAAAATAATCAGTACTCCTTTTGTAGTTTATGTTTATGAGAAAGAGAAATATGATGTGAATGTGCCAATATCAGATATTAGAAGTAACCTTTATGGTATATATCATAAGGGTAGTGCAAAGTAACCTTTTCACTATACTTTCTACAGCTTAGTACTGTAAATTGGTGATGTTTATTATGAGATGGCCCCAAAAGAGTTTTTTTTCTGAATCAGGAAAGAAAGATAAATTATATTGAATATATTTTGCATTTGGAAAGTAAATCAAGAACTGGCCTAAGAATCAAGGTGACCTAAGTTCCAGCCCCCTCTTATCACACGTCCTGGTGATGTGATTCTGTGCAAATCATTTAACCTCTCATTGCCTCAGGACCATTGCTGATCTTCACTGGTTGAAGGAGTTTCTGACAAAAAAAAAAAATGCCATTTTGTTATTTTTCAATACTTCAAACAATGGTATTTTTCACATAGTGCACAGTCTGTAGTTTGGAAAGTAAATCTTTTAAAATCTCCATCAGTTTCTTTTTGAGATTAATCTGGTTAGGGCATATTATAATATGCTGTCATGTACGTGTGATGATGAGTCTGCATACGCTTTGAATTCTTTTTCCAGTAGTTGTGATGGTTGTGTGATTCATCTCCATGCTTTTGCCTGACAGTATGTACAGTATGTGTTTGTTAGACCATAGAATGGTGTTAGTCATATTGATCATGGAATATAGTGATCCTGCCCACAAATCTGGCCTCAGTTAATACAGGTCAGACAATATTTATTAACTTCCTTTAGTATGTAAGACAAAATGTGTTGTCTCAGCTGAGGGGACACAGCATAGAGAAAAGGTATCCTCTAATAGTGTTGTAGTCATATTTTTTGGCCATGGTAAATCACTGTACTTCATATTGTGAAAACTTTATTTTATATATCTCTGGTAGTATTTATTTATTTAAAAACAATTGGGGTTAAGTAACTTGCTCAAGATTACACAGTCATTATTTATGTGTGGGTGCTCATTTTCTGAGGCCAGATCCGATCCGGGTCATCCCAACTCCGGGCCGGTGCTCTTACTCACTGCGCCACCTCGCTGCCCCCTCTAGTAGTTTTTAGTTCCAATATTCCTATTCTAAATTAACGCAATAGTTTTCTTCAGCCTCACCAAAGATTATGACTTGCTTTAGCCATTGAAATCAGCATAGTTTTTGTTTGTTTGTTTGTTTGTTTTTGCATTTTGAAGGGCAGTTGGGGTTAAGTAACTTGCCCAAGGTCACACGGCTAGGTTTTTGTTTGTGTGCTTTAAGTGTCTGAGGTCAGATCCGAACTCAGGTCCTTCTGACTCCAGGGCTGACGCTGTACTCACTGCGCCACCTAGCCACCCCCAGCATAGTTTTTAATGACATAATTTTGGCTTAAATGTACATGACTTACATGTTTCTAAATTAAGTTTGGTCTTTTGGATTGTGCTCTGTGTTCCTGAATACTTTTGATGTCAAAGACAGTCAGTTTTGTAGTTTTGTATATGCTTTTGTTTGACTTCCTGTAAATAGCGCCCTTTAAACTTTCCCTCCAGGAACAGTACAGGTTTTTTATGATAATTATATTTCTTTAAGTAGCAACTGAAGTCTTAGTAGTGTGTCTGATTGATATGTCCAGTTCTTTTTTCCCAAGTAAAGTGCCTTTTATTAAAAAATTATAGCTCAACATAATTTTCCTTCATAAAATTTTTACCATCACTTTCCACAGTCATTTTCATAATCTTATATAACAGAAATATGCTAGACTCAGAAATGTGATTATTTCAGAAATGAAAGCAAATGTTAACTATTTAGGTAACTCAGATAATTATATATTGGTTTTCTGGCTCATGCTCAAATAATGGATTATTTTTGTTTCATTCCATTTTCATTTTTTGGTTTTCTGTTCTGTCTTAGTTTTTGCTACAAGAATTAGAAATCGGTCATTTTATCCTGGTTAGTTGCCTTTTTTTACAGTTAATTTTATGATGAAAAAATGTAAGTGTGTTTTAGAAATTCAAAGAGAGGAAATTTGTTTTCCCTATATAATTTAAAATTAGTATTTCATCCTTAGGTTTGAGTTCTGGGAAGATTTTGAAGATGACCATGGAAAAGGGAGAGAGAATGGTTACCAGAGTCTTCATAAGGTTCTAGAGCCTTTCCTTCTTCGAAGAGTAAAAAAGGATGTGGAAAAATCCCTTCCAGCCAAAGTGGAACAGATTCTCAGGGTGGAGATGTCTGTACTTCAGAAGCAGTATTATAAGTAAGATACTTCCTGAGTTGGCCATTAAATAGTATGGAGGCAGCAGGTGGAAATGCGTTCATTTGGGCAGCCCTCAGTGAAAATCTTTGCTTTTTTTTTTTTTTAAGCAGTTGGGGTTAAGTAACTTGCTCAAGGTTACACGGCTAGTCATTATTTATGTGTGGGTGCTCATTTTCTGAGGCCGGATTTGATCTCGGGTCATCCCAACTCCGAGGCTGGTGCTCTTACTCACTGCGCCGCCTAGCCGCCCCTTTTAGGGCAATTGGGGTTAAGTAACTTGCCCAAGGTCACATGGCTAGGTTTTTGTTTGTGTGGGTTAAGTGTCTGAGGCCAGATCCGAACTCAGGTCCTTCTGACTCCAGGGCCGGCGCTCTACTCACGGCGCCACCTAGCCGCCCCAAAAATCTTTGCTTTTTTTATTTTTGGCCTATGCTGAATAATGATAGTTTCTTTTTTTTATATCTCCCTCTCCCCTTTTTTATTAGCACAAGTGAGAGTTAGTGCCATTCTATTCTTGCTTAATGGCCCAAAATGTAGCCCAATTCCCAGAGAAATAATGATACTTTCTCTTTTTCCCTTTTACCCCAGGAAACAGATCATTATATTTAAGAATATTCATTAATAATCTTGCAATTGGTACAAAGGGAGGAACATCCTTTCTCAAAATGCAACAGATTTAATGCAAAGGGATTTGTGTCCTTGATTTAGGTTCTATTGTAGGGAGACCAACACTGGCTCAGACCATGGCTTCCATAATTTAGAACTTTACTTCAAAGTTTTGAACCAGTTATTTATATTTGAAAATTAATGTTTTAAAATTAGATGTCTCCATTAGAATAAAAAGTGAAAAAAGCATCCCATTTAGAGTTGTGCACAGTTAGTAATTAGCACACTTTAAAAAATAGCATTTTTTTCCTCTGTCTTCTCTTGTTCCTCACAACCTACCAGAATTTGGAGTTCAATATTTTTCCATTGTTGTGACATGGAAAGCAATATATTAGTGAGAAACAAAACAATAAGTCTTATTTAAGATATGTCTGTAAACAATGAACATAGAAAGTTCATTCCAAACTCTGAAAATAAGCTGAAATTGAGATTGTTTCCCCAGTTTTGCCCTGCTTTTGGAGCAGCTCTTTAACCTAAATAGGCTATCCTTCCAGTTAAGCTGAGATCTTGAAGGAATTTTATGTTGGTTCAATTTGTCCTTACCAACTCTATGTTTTTTGTTTTTTTGTAATGCTGCCATGATCATAATCTCTTTTTCTTTTTGGATGGGAGGAAGAAAATGAATGAGCTAAGAAATTTCACAATTCAATAGAAGGAAAGGAAGGAGAAATGAAAACCATGCATCTATTGATGGAAGTTAAAGGAGTGCATCAGTGCATACATTTTCAGACCAACAATTTGGCCATATCATTATGTTCAGCCATTGTACTGAATTTACTTTTTTTGGTGGGGCAGTACAGGTCTATCGTTCGTTCTAAATCCATTGTTCTGGATTGTGGAAGTATGAAAACTTCCTGCACTTGATTGATCCTTGTTAAGATAACTTGAGAGAAGAAACTTCCTTCATAATTTGTTTTAAAATTTAATGTGAACCCATCATGGTCATAAAATTGAGATGCCTAAATAAAATGATGTATAAGATTATAGTTATGAAGGCCTAGAATGAATAGGAAAAACATTCACTTTTTCCTTTTCCCCATTTTTCTTTTCCTTGAAACCTTTTTCCTTTTCTCCCTCCCTTTGGCCTATTATATTTTAAGATTTGGTCTGATAATTATATTACTAACATCTGCAGGTGGATTTTGACCAGGAATTACAAGGCCCTCTCCAAAGGGACAAGAGGCAGTACATCAGGCTTCCTTAATATTGTGATGGAACTGAAAAAATGCTGTAACCACTGCTACCTAATTAAGCCTCCTGAAGAGAATGAACGTGAAAATGGACAGGAGATTTTGCTGGTGGGTACTTATTCTGTGCATAATTAGTATCTTTTAAAAAAAATCTACAAACAAATCCACAACAAAATAAAATCTGCAACAACTCGCCTATCTTAGCTACCATCAAATTATCCCTTTCTTGTTCTTTTAGAAATTTGGTTTGGGGGAAGCTTTTTTTTTCTATTCAAGACCTTTTTATTTATTTGAAAAAATTTAAAATAATCAACGAAGGAATTAAGGTTGTGGATTTTTTGTTTATGACTTAATTCTTTAGTTAAAAATACTGCATTCTGAGTACCACCTTTATACTTAGCATAAGAACTATGGGAAACTGAAAAATATATAATAAATAGCTTAGAGGACAAGGGACTTTTATAATTCTTCCTGAGATGCTAATATTTATACAGATTAAAAAATTAGTGTAATAAATAGAGATAGAGTAGGCAGTAAATTACTAAAGTGATTATAATCAAGTGCCACAGGTGAGAGAAATCACAGTTAGTGAAGATGTAGATTTGGGAATTATTCTCATAGAGACAATAATGGAAATCATTTAGATGAGCAATGCCTAACAGAGGAATTCTGGGAATACTTAAAGGCAGGATGAGAAGAAGGAGCTTCCCAAAAGAGACAGAGAAGTAACAGCCAGGAAAGTACAATAGCATGGAAACCAAAGGAGGAGACAGTTTAGAAAAAACAAAACATTAATCACTGCTGTCAAATATCCTCGAAAAATATGAGAACAGAGAAAAGACCACTGGACTGGTAACTTAAGAACATTTTTAGTAGAATAGTGGTGGTAGAAATCAAATTATAAAATGATTATCAATGGAGAGGTATAGGCAGGTCCCAAACCAGATTACATGAAAATTGTTTGTGAAAAGAAGAATCCTTTGATGTCAAGCAGTTTTGTGCGTAGAAATGGGGAAATGTTTCAACCTCATGATTGGAATGACTTTTAGTTATTCAGTCCCTGATCAGGAGCAGTGGGAAGCTGATCCTCTTAGACAAACTGTTAACAAGACTTCGAGAGAGGGGGAACAGAGTTCTGATCTTCTCCCAAATGGTGAGGATGTTGGATATCCTGGCTGAATACCTGACTATTAAACATTATCCTTTCCAGGTAAGTATATTCAGTAATTGAGGTTGTAAGCAAACTTAAACTTTTTCCATAGTGGAAAAAAATTAGCACTCTTTAAATTGTTGTAAATCTAGAAGTAAGGGTCTTATTTTGAAATAAATTACTCTAGGCTTTCTCCTTAATAGAATATTCATATGAAGGTCTCTTTTTGATTTAAGAAAGAAAAAAGCAAATAAAAGTTAGGTGGTTTTGCTTTTTGCCTCTCTAAATAATGGAGAGAAAAAATTGGTTGTTTGATTTAGGAATCACAGGAACTCAAAAAGTGTAGTACAAAACAAAAAAAGTGACATTATGTTATATAAATTTTCAGTGAACTTGAAATTGAATCTGGACATGTAGCCTAATTTGAGCTAGTTCTTTTTTTGTTAGTCCACTGACTCTTGGCATAAGTTTTGAGTAGAATATAGACTATCTACTACTTACTGACAATCATTCAGGTACATCTTCTTGAGGTTTACTCAAAAAAAAATTTCATCATGTGGACATTAATGGATTTTGGCAGAGATTTCTCTGATCTATTTATAATGGTTTATTTAGTACAGGTGAATATGTTTTGTTTTTATTTTTGTTTTTGCAGTGAATTGAGTGAAAGATTTGTTTCTCACTTGTTTGGCTTTGACTGGAATGACAGTCCTGTCAACCAGTATCATAATTTATATATTAGTTGGGGTTTTTTTTTTTGGAGGGTAATGTGGTTAAGTGACTTACCCAAAGTCACATGGCTAGTAAGTGTGTCAAGTGGCTGAGGCTGGATTTGAACCCAGATCCGCCTGATTTCAGGGCCAGTGCTCTATTCACTGTGCCACCTAGCCACCTCTATATATTAGTTTTAAAGGAACTTTTTGGTTTTTTTTTTTGGAGGGTAACTGGGGTTAAGTAACTTGCCCAAGGTCACACAGCTAGGTTTTTGTTTTTGTGTGCGTTAAGTGTCTGAGGCCGGATCTGAACTCAAGTCCTTCTGACTCCAGGGCCAGCACTCTAGTCACTACTCCACCTAGCTGCCCCCTTTAAAGGAACTTTTGAATCAGAAGGTATCAGATTTTCCCTTCTTAAATCCTACCCTGAGAGCCAGCAACTGACCCTCTTCCAAAATGTTCTGAAGGACACTGTTTAGAATTTCTAGGCTTTTGCTTTATTTTTCTTTAATAACTTTCTTTTAGTAGTGTTTTATAGTGTGGCTATTCTACAGAAATAATTATTTCTTAGCGTATCTAATCCCCCCATTGCTTTCACTTTAGTGATTTATTGGATACCAAATAAAATCATAAGGTAATCTTATTCTCTTTGTGAAACCAACAATCCTGTTTCCTCTCTGTAAGAGCTGAGGTTGAACCTATTCCTTTTCGTTCTTGTGTCATACATAGTAGCTTAGGTCACTGGGTCATCTCCATTACTAGCAGCAATGAAGTATATTGGGATACAGAATGGGTTACTGTAGATCATATTTCTTTTTAGCTGAAAAAATATAAATGGAATTTGTATTCTCTGTAAGAGACAATAAAGTTTTAAGACTGATAAGGTCAGACTAAAGAACACTAGACTGGGAACTTAGAGAAAAGTCAGGTTTATTTCTGACTTCTCCACCAATTATGTAACCTTGGGTCATTTAAGTTCTCTAATCTTGGTTTCATTTTCTATTAAATGGTAATAGCTGTCTCATATGAAAGTTGTGAGGTAGAAATAAAATAGGTAAAAGTGTTTCATAAGAGTTAAATATGCTTTGTGTAATATAACAAGCAGTGTGTGTATATATACACACATGCATATGAATGTATACATACATATGTTTATACATACACATATGTTATGGTATTTGTACTACAGTAGTAAAAATTTTATTACAAGTAAAATTATGTGATTTAAAAAAAAATTGCTTAAATCACTCGTAAGCTTAGGGTTTCCCTAGGAAATATTTTTCCCTAGGCACACATCATTGTCATCAGCCATATTGTTTCTCACTGCAAACTTGTTTGGTACCTACAAGTATAATTAAAACAAAGCACTTAAGCAAGGATTAGGTTGCTGTCATTTTCTCCATAGTCCTTTGTGTAAGGTTTGATCCTTAGATTCTTCTAAAAAAATAGAACATTTTGAAACAGAGCCTCTCAGCTATGATCTTGTAACAAGAGATCCCATGTCATGGGGTGTGCTGCCTAAGCAGAGTCCTTACTTACATAGACCTAGCTAGGGCATTCAGTTTATTTTTAGTCTCTGCCTAGTGAGGACAAATGAAGGTTGCAAGTCTGTACTGTTTTCAGCTTTTGGTGTAGCTGGTTTTCCATGATTGTTAATTCTTTGCTGATTTATTTCTACAGCGTCTGGATGGTTCAATTAAGGGAGAAATCCGAAAACAGGCACTGGACCACTTCAATGCAGACGGATCTGAGGTATAGCATTCTCTGTATAGCTTTGTTACTTGAATAGTTTAGACTCTAAATCAATTATATTAATTGCAGTTCAGATATATATCTAGTGCTTTGCAGTTTATAAAGTGCTTTCCCTACAATACTATGAGGAAGGTAGTGGGGAAAAACTAAAATTTAATATTCTGAGTTTTAGAAACTTTATTACTACCATCTCCCTTTCTCCCTTTAGAAAAGTAATAAGAATTCCCAAACCTTGACAAGATTATATTAATATTTTGTCTCTTAGAAGCAAGTATCTTCATCTTTGCTTACCTTCCTGGGTTTGAATAATAAATGAATTCTGCTAGCAGCAATGTCATTCCTATATGGTTCAAGTAATAAAATTGCTGGGACGTGGAGTGCAGTAAGGCAAGAGGATGGGTTAGTTAGCAAGGAGGATTAGCTTTGATGAGGTGATAACATCAAAAGCTTATGTGTTAGAAAGAATTGAATTCTTAGGGCTGTGCCACTCTTTGAATGTGGCTGAAGATGAACTATATGAGTTTCCTTTTGACTCATTTTCACTAGGAGAGAACAAGAGATGTATCATTTGAAAACATCTGTTTAATTTCTGTTGAGCTTCTTTTGCATTACTATATAATAGTTGGCACTTATATTATTCCTGATTTTAGTAACAGGAATATTTTTCATCCAGTCAACCAGCTGTTCCCAGCTTTGTACTAAACCCTGTGGCGTATAAATCAATTAATCAGTACATATTAAGTGTCTACTTTATGCCCACTGTGCTAAATATTGTTTCTTCTATTGTGGATTTTATAGGTGGAGCAAGTGAAGTAATTAGAAAAAGTATAAGAATATATGACAAATCAATCGAGTGCTAAATTGTGTGGTTTTAGACTATAGATAGCATAGGATTTCAGAAAGCAAAAAGAATGGAATCTGTGTGGAGGTGTGAATGCAGAAGTGTCAGAGTGAAGGGGGCAGAGAATAAAACAAGAGGCAGAGAAACAGTGGGAAAACCAGATAAGTCATGCATCTCTGGCGGAGGGGTGTCAGTAATTCCTGAAGCCAGAGTATGTTTTGAACACAGGGGACAGATTTATTTTCCTCTCAGCTGTAGGGCATAGAACACTCTTAAAATAATTGTGTGTGTTCATCAGTAATGGTACTCTTTTTGCTTTGAGGCCAAGGGTGGGGATCCTGTGGGCATTGGCATGTTTTCATTTGGCATAAAGCAAAGCATGGAAGACCAGTTAGTTGTCAGATTTGTTATGAAAAGGATTCCATTCATATATGGGTGAGATCAGATAGTCACTGAGGTCTCTTCCAACTCTCAAATTCTGTGATTTTTGTGGACTGAATAAGATAATGTTGCTTTGGTTACTGTTGTACTATTGTAGTAAAAACTTCTTTATTCTCTGTGGCTAAACTAGCTAAATTATTCAGAGCAGAACTTATAAAGGTTTAAGAATAAAAGGTAGTTGATGAGCTTTGGATTCTGGTTGAATACCTGTTATCTTTCACTTCTTTCCTTCTCTTTTCCCTCCCTCCCTCCCTCCTCTCTCTGTCTCAATTTCTGTCTCTTTCTTCTTTCTCTCATTTTCTCATAAAGTCTTATATTACCCATTTCTACTTAAAACTAACACATGATCTGAACATTTTATATTTCTGTCTTCAAGAATAGAAATAAAATTATGTTGCTTTTTTGCTGTGGAATAGAGGAAAGCCTTAGTAGAAAAACCCTTCATCTGTAAAACCTAATCCGTTGAGTTTTGGACTTATTTTGCTTTTTTTTGGGGGGGGGTGTCTTTCCTCCTAAAGTGAGAAGTCCCATTCAGAGTATCCTGTGTTGTTAGTTTCTGAATGGAAAGACTTAGTCCTGTCCTTTTTTTCATGAAACCCTTGAGATCCTACTGGTCAAATCCTTACTGGTCCACTGGCTGTGGCTTAGCCATCCACTTTCCATATTTCCATATCTAATTGCTAACAAATATGACTGCTAATTGGAAAGTGAAGACTATTTTATCATCATCATTCATGCAAAATTGAGACAATTTTTGACTTACATTTATATAAATATGTGTACACACATCATAATATATGTATAGTACATATGTATATTATATATACACATAGATACTGATATGTATTTCTGATACAATTATATAAATACATCAAAATGTAACCATGACCCTCACCTCACAAGTACTTGAAGACAGTCATCTGGATAAGCATTTTCTTAATATACTTTTCATTCTTCATATTTCTTTTTCAAAAAATTAATTAATTTTTAGTTTTCAATATTCACTTCCATAAGATTTTGAACTCTAAATTTTCTTCCCCTCCCTTCCCTCCCCTTTCCCCAAGGTGGTGTCTTATACATATACATTCACATTAAATATATATTCACATTAGTCATGTTAGAAAGAAGAATTAGAACCAATGGGCAGAACCACGAGAAAGAAGAAACAAAAAAACAAAAGAGAGTAAATAGTATGCTTCAATGTGCAGTCAGACTCCATAGTTCTTTTTCTGATGTGAATAGTATCACGAGCCTTTTGGACTTGTCTTACATCCTTGCGTTGCTGAGAAGAGCTAAGCCTGTCACATTCTTTGTGTTTCTTTGTGCCCTTCCAAATCCTGATTTTGAACTGTTTTTATGTAATTTCTATTGTTCTCATGACCGTGACATATGATTCACGTATAAACCTCTTTGCCATTTTGCAGACTGGTTTTTTCCCTATGCTTGTACCCTTATCTTAAATATGCATGCCCTTCTGTACTTTTTCTACTGCTGTAATCTGTTTGATGTTTCTATGTTCTTTACTAGTCCTAAATAATGAATAAACATTCACACATGAAAGTATTTTCATGTACTATTTTATATTGACTATTTTACTGAATTTTATCCACCACAGAAAAATGAATGAAGAAAAACTCTTGTGTTAAGAGTATTGTTTGTAATTATGTAATTACATGTCTTTGGATGTGAAATGAAACAGTAAGGTGTTAATGAAAAGAGCATTGGAATTAGAGGCCCTGAGTTTGAATTCTGGTTCTGCTACTCAACTGTTATATGATGACTGTGAAGTAATTCTCCCACTCAGGGTCTGGGTTTCCTCATTTTTAAAATATGGGTACTATAGTGCCTATTGTGCTTTTTCAGGCCTTAACACCTCCTTTCACAAACTACTTACTCTTTCCTCTTTTACAATGAAATTTCACTTTGCCATCAGGTCCTGGACATTCTTTTAGCTTCCATAAAGTTTGCCCATCATATCTTACTTTTCTTCACAACTGCAGGGGTTTCCAGGGATACAGGGCTTATTGGAGTATGAAACTGTTTCTGAGACAGACACGACATAAAGTGGTGTATTGCCTTATGTACAGGACTTCTGCTTTCTGCTCTCAACACGGGCGGGTGGCCTAGGAATTAACTTGGCTTCAGCGGACACTGTGGTCATCTTTGACTCTGACTGGAACCCCCAGAATGACTTACAAGCACAAGCCCGAGCACATCGGATTGGACAGAAGAAACAGGTCAGAGGAGATGCCTTGATATCTCTAGCTTTAGTCTTTGCAGGGATTCAGCCCTTTTATGACCATATATAAACTGTAATGTGTCCCAAAAGTCTTAGTACGGCTTTAAGCAATTAAAGGTATGACTTTTGGGATACCTTGTGCATTCCTCCTATTTTATCTCATTTCAGCTAGGCTAGACATCTGCTGTATATTAATAAAAGATAGTGCCTTTTTGCTCTTAAATGGATTTTCTAAGACACGCGTGCACACGCATGCACGCACGCGCACACACACACACACACACACACACACACACACACACACAAATGTATAGATAGTGTATCCTCCACTGAGGCTTCTTGTGAGCTTTACCCAAAAGATGGTATTATTTTGCATGGATATGGGGCAGATAATTTCTTCCCTTACTATGTTTGTGTAACCATTACCTATCATTCTCTTCAGTGGGCCCTTTTCCTTGTTTTTGCCACTAGTCAGATACTCTCATACATATTATAGTTAGAAGTACTCTATAGATGGCTTTTCATGGAGCATTTCATTTAATAATAGAAGGTGTAGAAATCCATCTGTGTGTATCATATATACATTTATTTATTGATATAGTTGACTAAAAAAGACTGTTTTTGTGTTGTGTTCAATATTTCTTTGATTTTTTTTGCAATGTGTTAATAGCAGTCTTTATACCTTTATTTAATACTTTTATTTAAAATGAGTATCTGCTATAATGAAAATACATGTCTGATTAAGATTGCCACTTGAATGAGTAGAATACAATAATTTACAATTCAAGCAGAATAGAACTGACCTTTTCCCCCTAAATGAGGCATCACATCTGTTGTTCTGTGGGTAGATCTAGAGAATTTATATAATATATGTCAGGTGTAATCCTCACTTTACCTTTCTCTACAGGTGAACATTTACCGCTTGGTTACAAAGGGGACAGTAGAGGAGGAGATCATTGAACGAGCCAAAAAGAAGATGGTGTTGGATCACTTAGTGATCCAACGTATGGATACCACAGGCCGTACTGTCTTGGATAACAACTCGGGAAGGTCAAAGTAAGTATGAAAAGGAGGGATGGAAAGACATCCAACTGAATGTAGGCTTTAGATTATGTGTTGTCAATCAGATGTCACTGTCCCTGACACGAGGAGTTCATTCAGAAGTCATGGAAATTCCTGACTACTGAAGAAAAATGCGTTAACATCTGTGTTGTTGTTTTTTGTGTGGGGGGAGGGTTTCTTTTTATTTCCTTGATTTCTCTTTTTTCTGTACCTAACATTTGTTCTAATTATTTTCTCACGGATTTTGCTATCTTCAAATTTTGTTTCCTAATCTTTCTTTTTGCTTTCAATTCAATAAGCATTTCTTAGGTGACAGTGTAGGATGTGATAGTTATATAAAGATAAAAAAAATCAATAATTGCCTTCTATTGAGGGGATGAAACATGTAACACAGATAAGTAAATAGAAAAGAAATCCAAAGCAGTTACAAAGTAAATTGCAGAGAGATGACTAGCAATTGGAGAGTATGAAGACCTCATAGAGTGGTACTTGAATTAATAACTCTTGAAGGAAGCCAAGCATTCTAAAAGGTGGAAGAGAAGAAAAAGGATGTGTGCCCAGCCCTGGAGGTCAGCCGGAGTGAAGGTGCAGAGACAGATCCTGCACTATTGTAAACTGTAGAGCAGTGTGGCTGGAAGGGAGTGTTTGGGAAGGAGGAGGATGTTTAGTAAACCTAGAAAGGGAACCTGAATCCAGACTGTGAAGGGTTTCAAGTACCAGAGGGGTTAGTATTTAATCCCAGGGAGTTGCTTCTTGGTCAGGAAAGTAAAATCTGTCCTTACAAGAATCTCTGCTTCTGTAAGCTACCAAGCAACTGAAACAGGAGTTTTAACATTTTCCTACCAGACTGTAATTCCAGACACACTTTGACTATTAACTGGTTTTTTTTGGAGGGCAATTGGGGTTAAGTAACTTGCCCAAAGTCACACAGCTGGTTTTTTTTTTTTGTTTGTGTGTGCATTAAGTGTCTGAGGCCAGATCCAAACTCAGGTCCTTCTGACTCCAGGGCCGGCGCTCTACTCACTGTGCCACCTAGCCGCCCCGACTAATAACTATTAATCAGCACAAGTGAATCAACTAGAATCCAAATCTTTTTAAAAATGTGATATTGAAGACAAGGATGGTATAGAAAGTAGGAAAAAGTATATTTAATTGTCTTTAGGAAAGAGGACAACTATTTCTTAGTAGCTATGCATATTTCAAATTGTATTTTCTGGTATGGTGGTTGGGTTTTTATTTTTTACTTTTTTGTTACAGGAAGAAAGGATATAGATTTGAATTAAATGTTTATATTATTTGGGCACAAAAAAGGGGCTGACTCGAATCTGTTAATACATATGGAAATTTCAGTATATGGAATGAATTTGGTTGGGAAAAGCTTCATTACTTTGTATGTGGCTGAACTCAAGCAACTGAAAAGATATTTTGTGATTGGCACCCTACTGGGCAAATGATTCTTTTTTTTTTTTTAAAGCAATTGGGGTTAAGTAACTTGCTCAAGGTTACACAGCCAGTTATGATTTATGTGTGGGTGCTCATTTTCTGAGGCCGGTTTCGATCCTGGGTCCTCCCGACTCCGAGGCCGGCGCTCTTACTCACTATGCCACCTAGCCGCCCCGTGGGCAAACGATTCTTAAGGCCAAAAGTATGTGAGGAATTTCTTTCCTCAGAGGCCTTTAGAAGTATTCCTTGATGAGCAAGGTGACTGCTGAGGAAAACGTGGAAATGCCCTTATCTTCATTTTCTTCACACTATGTAGAGCAAGACTACTTTAACAGCTCTCCATCATGTTGATGAGTAAGGTATCTAAAGAGGCTAAAGCTCTATCTTTCATGGTTGGGATAGAATAGAATATTTTTCTTGGGAATGTATTAGGAAAGGGTGGATATGTTAAGTATTTCAGGTCACAACTACCTTTTCCCCTCCCTGCAGTTCTAATCCTTTCAACAAAGAAGAACTAACAGCTATTTTGAAATTTGGAGCAGAGGATCTCTTCAAAGAACTGGAAGGGGAGGAGTCAGAGCCTCAGGTAATTAAACATTGGGAAAAAATATAGGTATACATATGTGTATGTGCATATATATATACACATACACACATATATAGTTTTGTATATATGTATCTGTATTATTTATATATTTTTCCTTCTAAGTTTTACTTAAAAATTGTTCTGGAATAAATATTACTTAAGGAAACTAGCCAATTTTACTTTATTTTGTCTGAGTTTCTATAGAATTAAATGGAACAATTTGAAGAATCTGTCTTTTTGCCTAATGGTGTCTTTAAAAAATTATTTAGTCTTTTTGCTGAGTTTTAACTTAATTATTTGTGTTCCAAGTTCTCTTCAAAGTTAAGATTAGGTTTGAAAGTTATAGAGATGATAAGAAATGGGGGAGTTAGAGGACAAATTTTTGTGGCTGTTGGCCTGGGCACATTGGTACTTTTTAATGAATGCAACAATACTTCTAACATCACTTTATTGAAGAGTGCTATTTTTTTTTTTGCTTTTTTTTGAGGGCAACTGGGGTAAAGTAACTTGCCCAAGGTTACATGGCTAGGTTTTTTTGTTTGTGTGTGCTTTCAGTGTCTGAGGCTGGATCCGAACTCAGGTCCTTCTGACTCCAGGTCTGGCAGTCTACTCACTGCGCCACCTAGCCGCCCTGAAGAGTGCTATTTTTTAAAAAGTTTAATTAAAATTATATGTTTGTTGCCCTTAATCTCCTAGGAAATGGATATAGATGAAATTTTACGATTGGCTGAAACCAGAGAGAATGAAGTGTCAACAAGTGCAACAGATGAGCTTCTATCACAATTCAAGGTATGGTGCCAGTGTTTAGTTCTTTGTAACAAAATGTCTTTGGTATTGGAGTTTGGTTTAAGTGTGAATCCCCATTTGTGTTATTCCATGGAGTATAAAATAAGGGCTTTTGTGATAGTGAAAAATAAAGCCTTTTTGTAAATTTAATTAACACATTCATAATTTATAGGTATCATTCCTTACATGTTTTTGCCAACTTTGCTTTTTTATGGTATCTTAACCCACTTTGGTGTCTTCTGCCCCAGACCGTTAGTTTTCCAGGTTGAAAATTGTATTCCTGGAGTTTGATGCTACTTCCTGAATCTTTAAATGTCTTATAATATAATTTTAAAAATGAGAAATTTAGAAGAATTTTTTTATGTGAGATAGTATTATTGCCATTAAATAATAAATATCATGACTAGTGGTAATATTAGCTATTTTAGTAATAATGCTGTTCATACTGTGAATAATATTTCTATTATTATTAGTAATAATAGCTAGCATTTCTTTAGCCCTTTAAAATGAGCAAAATGCTTTACAAATATTATCTCCTTTGAGTCTAACAATAACTCTATGAGGTAGGCATCGTTATCACCATTACAAGTGAGGGAACTAAGGCAGAGGTTAAATGACTTGCCCAGGGTCTCATATACCTAGTAAGTGTCTGAAACTAGATTTTAGCTCAGCACTTTATCCACTATACCACTTATATGCCAAAATTTTACTTGGTACTTTCTTTCAACATTAAGGTAATAAAGTTAAAATTCATAGTAGTTAACAGAGTATTATAATGTATGGCTATAACAAATAGCGTATAGCAAAAAAAAAAATAAATGTCCATTTCTCAAAGCTTGAGTCTACATTTCTTTGATGTTGTTTGACCATTTTAATTAACCTTCAGATTAACATTGAGTTGACTTAGATCAATTTTCACTCAGTAGCATTAAAAAGAACTAGATCTATAAAGTTTTATCCTAGCCCTCATGAAGCCACCAGGAACCTGCCTCACATTATCCCCAGAAACATGTAGGGTTTTCTTACAGGAAACTCATCCATAGTACAGCAGTGGCCCGTGTTATAAATATAACATAAGTATCAGCATTGCTACATCACACTGTAAATAGTGACATTTGTGTTCTTGCTAGAAACTTGATTTCTGCATCTTACTTGTAGCCACCTTATCTCTATTGGCTTCAGTTTCTGCATCTGCAAAATGATAAGGTTGGATCTCTTGTTCATTCCTCCTATCTTCTCAGCATCATCCTTCTGTCTTTCTTTCTCCTGGTCACAAAACCAGAGTATTCTTATGATTTAGGAAGACTTAATTCCTCTGTCTTTGCCCTTAATCCCACTTTCTCTTATCTTCTCTAGTTCTTTTGTCAGACCTTTGTCTCTTCCTTACTATCTTTAGGCTTTCTTTCCTTTCTCCCTACAGTCATTCTCAGATTTCCCCATTCACTAAAAAGATCTTTCCTGTTTATCTTCTGGCCCTGTTCATTTACCATTTCTTCTCTCTCCTCATTATTGCTAAACTGGTTGAAAAAAACTGTCTATAACTAATGTCTCTACTTCCCTGTTACACACAGTTGTTTCACTTTCTTACTGTTGGGCTTCCACTCCCAACTGTTTTACTGAAACTACTTTATTTAAGGTCACCAGTGACCATCTGATCATGAAATCTAATGATCTGTCTTAAGTTCTTATATACTTTGACCTTTTGGCAGTTTGACATTTAAGACTACACCTTCAGGGGCGGCTAGGTGGCGCAGTGAATAGAGCGCCGGCCCTGGAGTCAGAAGGACCTGAGTTCGGAGCCGGCCTCAGACACTTAATCCACACAAACAAAAACCTAGCCATGTAACCTTGGGCAAGTTACTTAACCCCAATTGCCCTAAAGGGGCGGCTAGGTGGCGCAGTGAGTGAGGGAGCCGGCCTCGGAGTTGGGATGACCCAAGATCAAATCCGGCCTCAGAAAATGAGCACCCACACATAAATAATGACTAGCTGTGTAACCTTGAGCAAGTTACTTAACCCCATTTGCTTTAAAAAAAAAAAAAGACTACACCTTCTTACTGTATGCAGTTCTGTCTTCAGTTTTCAGGGACAAACTCTTAGGGTGCTTTGGATTGCTTTCCGTATCTTCTTCTTGACCCCTTAATGTACATATGCTCTGTATGTCCTCCTTTTGCAGTATCGTTGAGTTTCACAGATTCATTACTACCTGTATGTAGATGATTTACTGAATATGCCAGACTGTTTGATCTGTTTTTTTTTTTCAGAGCTCCAGACCTTCATTTCTGCCTGAGTGTCCTACTGGAATGGGCATTGGACATCATCTTTATTCACATATACTATAGATTACTAACCCTTTTTTTTTTTCTTTTTGGAGGGCAATTGGGGTTAAGTAACTTGCCCAAGGTCACACGGCTAGGTTTTTGTTTGTGTGTGTTAAGTGTCTGAGGATGGATCTGAACTCAGGTCCTTCTGACTCCAGGGCCAACACCCTACTCACTGTGCCACCTAGCCACCCCTAACCCTTCTTTTTTATTTATTTATTTATTTTTTGCTTTTTGGAGGGCAATTGGGGTTAAGTAACTTGCCCAAGGTCACACGGCTAGGTTTTTGTTTGTGTGTGCGTTAAGTGTCTGAGGCTGGATCCGAACTCAGGTCCTTCTGACTCCAGGGCCGGCGCTCTACTCACTGCGCCACCTAGCCGCCCCTATTTTTTATTTTTTTAAAATTTATTTTTAATTTATGAAATAAGGATTTCCATAACATAGTAGAATTAAAAAAAATGATTGCACATGAAACTGCAACTTTATTATGTACAACTTGCTATTCCTTTTGAATACATAATAAAGTTATCATGTAACTTCTTTTTTTTTCTCTTCCCCCCACCACCCCATGGCTATCATTAGACACAAGTGTTTGTGTGTGTGTGTGTGTGTGTGTGTATTTAAAATCATTCTATACATCTGTTTATCAGTTTGTTCTCTAATATGTACTTAGAGCTCTACATATTTCACTCATTCTGCAAACATTTATTAAGGACCTCATTTAAGTGATTGTGGAAACAAAAGCAAGGTGACTTTAAAGACAGGAAAACTTGGGTTCATGAACTGTTTCTAATGTATGCTGGCTGTGTTACCCTGGGCAAAACATTTAACCTCTCAGTGCCCCAAGCCACATCTCTCAAGGTTTCTGAACAAGAGTGTGACATAGCCCAGTCTGTTTATTAGGATAGTTATCTGCTGTGTGGAGGCTGTATTGGAGAGTAGAGAGGCTAAGTAGGGGGACTAGGAGGCTATTACAATAGTCAGTAGTAAATAAACCTCTCTCTTAATAAACAGCTATGTGCCAGGCACTATTCTAAACTCTGTACATAAAATAGTTCCTGCTCTCATGTAGCTCACAGTTTAATGAAGGAGACAGCATACAAATACTTATGTACAAATAAGCTACACACTGGATAAATTAGGGAAAATCCTCAGAAGAAAGGCACTAGAATTAAGGTGGAATAGGTAAGACTTCTTGTAGAGAATGGTATTTTAGTTGAGACTTGAAGGAATCCAGCATTGGAGATAGGGAATATAATAAAACAAGTTAATACAAGAATGTAATATAATACAAGTTGAGGGCATGCAAGTGGAGAGAAGAGGGTAAATGTAAGAAATGTAGTGATATCTGATAGTTCTTTACAACTGATTTGATACATATAAGATGACTCTGAATGGCTGGGAGAGTGACAGTACTCTCAGGAAAAAGCATGAAGGTTGTAGGAAAGGAAAGACAGGGTTAGTATAGGAAAGGTGATGAGTTTTGGTCTTTGGCATTCTCCTTTATATTATGCTATCCCAGGAAGCAACTTTCAGTAGATATGAAAAATATCAAATGGCAAAATATGAAATCACTTTGTCTTTCACATACATACAAATATATAAGGTTGCTCTAGTTTATTCTTTTTATTTTTTAATTTTTTTTTTTAACTTCTGGTTTACATCATTCATTTCCACTAGATTTTGAGTTACAGTTTTTTCCCTACCCACCACGCCAGGATAGCAGTCCCACTAGATATCCCCTCATCCAATCTGCTCTCTCCCATATCTTCTCCCATACCCCCTTCGACTTTGCCATTAGGGCAAGGTGAATCTCTGAGCCCCAATGCCTGGACATCTTATGAAACATTTAATTTTAAAACTTTGATTTTCACATCCATTCCCTTCCTCCCTTGTCACCCACTCCCTCTGAGAAGATAAGCAATTCAGTATGTGTTGTACATGTATAGCTATGCAAAACATTACCATAGTAGATATATTGTAAAAGACTGCTTATATTCCCCTCCTACCCATCTCACCTCCCACCTGGTCCATTCCCTACTTTGATCCTCTCCCTCTTTGATGCTCTAGTTTATTCTTGAATATGTCATGAAAAGGTTTCCTTTTCTTAAGCCTAAAATAAAGTCTTTTTCCTAAAGTCAGTTTTCTGAATTGATGATACTCATTCATTCTGAATTGGGCAACAACTTGATAGGCTTTGCTAGTAGGGTAGAACATTTGAAGTTCAAAATGGAAAAAATTCAACTTTAAATTAGCTGGGTTCTGATATTTGGTATTTTAATTAAATGTCAATAGAACATCCAATGTGATGGGGAAAAACTTGCTTTGAATTTTGCACTCTAAACAGCTTGACAAACTTTTGTTGAATATCAGTTTATCACATTTACAGAAGTATCAATATTAGTTTTATTATGGACTAATAAATGGAGATCAGCATTTTATATCTTAATTAAAACCTATGTAAATTTGACAATTAATGTCAGACATCTTTAGTGATTCAAGTATAAAACATCTGAGACTTTTGTTTTCATATTTGTGTTTAGTCTTTTCAAAAGTTCTAATGAGGGATATTTTAGAGAAGGAAATGAGTATGGTAATACTATATGTGTAAAGATAACATAAATGATGTTCATCTTCTGATTTTTTAAATTAAAAATTTTCTTTGACATTCTAGTTTTAGAAACTAAGAAAAAGTATGTGTGACAAAAGAGAGAAGTAGGTAAGGAAGAGACGGCACTTTATCCTGTAATACCATGGAGGATCTAAGTAACTTTTTTATTTGCTGTCCAGTGGGGGAAGACCCTCCTGCTCATTGACCTAAAGGGAGAATGTCACTTCAAAACTGTTCATCCTAGGGAACAAGGCATCTTGGAATTTCAGCTTCTTGTTACTCTGCGTCACAGCATGTTATTATCTTGATAGAAATATAAAGTCAGATATAAAACCACTGAATAAACTTAAATGTTGCCAGGTTTTTACCATTGGAAGGTGCTGTCATTTTGAAAGTGGGGAGTCTTTTCTTTTAAGGTCGCCAATTTTGCAACCATGGAAGATGAGGAAACTGAATTGGAGGAACGATCCCATAAGGACTGGGATGAGATCATCCCAGAGGATCAGAGGAAGAAAGTAGAGGAGGAGGAACGACAGAAAGAGTTAGAAGAAATTTATATGTTGCCCCGAATTCGGAGCTCTGCGAAAAAGGTACATTGTTTTGGCATGGAATGGAATCATTTGGGTGGAAGGATCTACGACCATATAAACTTACAGATTTGGATTGTGCATTTTATTCAAATTATAAGCAAAATCCTTGTATTTGTTTTACATATATATATATTATATGATGAAGATGTTTTGATATATGTACAAGACATTCCTTTTTACTTTATTAATTTTTGGAGGCAGTTGAACTCAGATCCTCCTGACTCCAGGACTGGTACTCTATCCACTGTACCTCCTAGCTGCTCCCAGTCCTTTTTTTAGGTGGAGGACCATAGAGAATAGGAGACATGATTACAGAATAATAGGATAGGCAATTAGATATCATGAGTAGAATTTGGCGGTGGTATCATAACTCTTACTTGGCAGTGAAGTCATTGTTCATCTTGTCCCTTTAGATATTGTCTTCCATCTCTCCATAAAGCCCTATAAAGCAGGCATTCAGAGTAATGCAGAGAAAGAACCTTTCCCCCCCCCATCTAGGGCCATTCATCTATGGGGAAAAAAATATAATCATCAAAGGCTGCATAAATAGAAAAAAAAAGTTCTTTAATGAGAGAGAATAAAAAAATCTTCTTTATAATACTTTACTATTCGGGGTGGCTAGGTGGCACAATGAATAGAGCACTGGCCCTGGAGTCAGGAGGACCTGAGTTCAAATCTGTCCTCAGACACTTAACACTAACCATGTGACCTTGGGCAAGTCACTTAACCCCAATTGCCGTTTTCCCCCTCCAAAAAAAAGCAAAAAAAAAAATTCTTTACTATGTGGAGCACTTTACTTTTGTTATTTCATTTGACTCTCACATCCACCTTGTGAGGTAGGGGCTATTATTATCCCCACTTTACAGAAGAGGAAATTGAGGATGAGAGAGATTATGTGACTTACCCAGAGTTACACAGCTAATAAATGCCTCTGGCAGGATTGAACTCAGTTATTTCTAACCCCGACTCCAGCATTCTATCCAGTGCATTACCTAACTGCTTGAAAAACTAAGTATTCCACCAGCCTATAGTTTTAATTCAAAATGAGAATATAACTTTATTGAATAAATAAAATAGGAAGGAGAAACTTTTTTTCCAAGTCCAATGAACAAGCATTTATTAAAATGCCTCTTATGTGCTAAGGACAGTCCTAAATATTGGGGATATAAAGAAGGCAAAAGATAGTCCCTGCTTTAAAAAAATTCAAATTCTAATGAGGGAAGTAATATGCAAAAAATTATGCACAAACAAGACAGATAAAGCAGGAAATAGAGATAACAGAATACACTAGTATTAAGGGGGATCAGGAAAGATTTCTTGAAGAAGGAGGGAGGCCATGAGACAGGGATGAGGACTGAGAGAATTCCAGATAAGGGGACAGCCAATGAAAATGCATGTACTAGGAAATGGAGGATCTCAAGAAACAGCAAGGAGGCCAGTATCAGTGGGTCACTTTGCATATGTAGTAGTAAGGTGTAAGAAGACTAGAAAAGTAGGGTGGGCCTGGTTGTGAATAGCTTTGAATACTTAATAGGATTTTATATTTGATAGAGGGACTTAGTGGAACTCCCATTTTATTTATTTATTTATTTTTGCTTTTTGGAAGGGGGAAGGCAGGGCAATTGGGGTTAAATGACTTGCCTAAGGTCACATGGCTAGTTAAGTGTCTAAGGCTGGATTTGAACTCAGGTCCTCCTGATTCCAGGGCTGGTGCTCTATTCACTCACTGTACCACTTAGAAGCTCCTACTGTAATTTATTAAATAGAGGGGTGACATGGTTAGACTTATGCTTTAGGAAGATCATTTTTGATAGCTGAGTGAAGGAAGAATGAACTTTATTGGGCAAAGACTTGAGGCTTTATAAAGAAGTTATGAAGATAACATTGACAGAAGACTGGGCTACAGATTGGAGGGGTGAGTAAAAGTGAGGAGTTAAAGATGACACATTAACAACAGCAACAATAGCTGATATTTATATAGTGCTTACTGTATGCTAGGCACCATGCTAAGTGGTTTAGAATTATTATCTCATTTGATCTGCACAACAACATTAATTTTATCCCCATTTTAGAGTTGAGGAAACCAAGGTAAGCAAAAGTAAAATGACTTGCCTGGGCCACAGAACTAAAAAATGTCTGAGACTGGATTTGAGCTTAGGTTTTCCTGCCTCCCAAGCCTAGTGCTCTCTCCACTGTGCCACCGAGCTGCCATATAGATAATGATTGAATTTACAGGAGCTGAGGAGATTTCCAAGTAAAATGATAGACTGGGAGAAAAGAAGAGGCTACACAGTAGAGCCCTGTGGAACACTGAGGATTAGTGGCTGTGCCCTGGAAATCCAGGAAAGGATTGAGAAGAATTAGTCAAAGAGCCCCATTTAGATTCATGTTCTGAAAACTTAGAGTGGTCTAGAAAATTGGATATTGAGGAAAAGTTCATTAAATTTGTTGATTAGGAGAACATTGGTAACTTTGGAGAGGGCAATTTCAGTTGTACGATGAGGTCTGAAGCCAGCATACAGAGTTAAGAAGAGAGAAAATAAAGTGGAGATGCTTGATTGTTGATAGCCTTCTCAAGAAGTTTAGCCACAATAGGGAGGAGAGATAAGGGATGATAACTATGGGGATGGATGTATCAAGTGAAGATAGAGAAGACATGGGCATGTTTGTATGCAGTAGTGAAGCAGCCTATATTTGTACCTTTTCACTCATGGTTATATTAACACATTTGTATGATATATATGCAGATATATCATATATAATATTATGTGACAAACGTAAACTTTGTTAATATCATTTATATCATTTAAACACTTAATATTTAGATAGCCATAGCTCATAATATACTTTCACCTATATTCTGATTTGATCTTTATACCAACCCTGTGAGATTGCAAGGTAGGTATCATTATAACTCTATCACACAGATCAGAAGACTGGAAAAAATAACCTACC
Source organism: Gymnobelideus leadbeateri (assembly GCA_011680675.1). Classification (NCBI taxonomy): domain Eukaryota; kingdom Metazoa; phylum Chordata; class Mammalia; order Diprotodontia; family Petauridae; genus Gymnobelideus; species Gymnobelideus leadbeateri. The sequence goes on along the minus strand of WOXC01008190.1, from coordinate 382,075 downwards.
CAAGTTCCAGTAGCTCCTTAGTGGCAGAAATAAAGCTCAAATTCAGTTCTTTAAGTCACAGCTGAATAATGGGCTTCTGTACTTGATTCACTGTCACCCTGCTTCTGGCTCTTTCAGGCTCAGGCTAATGATAGTGATTCAGATGTTGAGTCCAAAAGAAGGGCCCAGAGGTCTTCTGGTTCAGAGAGTGAGACAGATGACACTGATGATGACAAGAGGCCAAAGCGCAGAGGACGTCCTCGGAGTGTCAGAAAAGACCTTGTAGAGGGATTTACAGATGCTGAGATTCGAAGGTTAGTAGAGGCTTCAAGTCATGCTTGTTCCAAATCATATGCTACTTTGAGTGAATAAATAGCATATGAATGCAGTCAGTTTGCAACCAATAATTTGCCTTGGATGATTAAAATTAGGGCTGTATAGGTGGATTCTAATACCGCAAAGGAATAGAACAGAGCCCCTCCTATAATGCGTAGACTTAAGTCTTCTGATGATCCTGTGTCTTGTTCAGCTTTTCTTCTTACTCGTTCTTTGGTTACTCCTAATATTTGAGAAAAGAAAAAAAGAAATTCCGAATGAACTGACCATCTCCACCATAAAATAATTAGTATCATGCATGGAGAAATTTTGTATGTGTTCTAGTGGCTACAATGAAGGTAATATTATTTGTTTTGAGAACTTCCTATTCTTGTATCTCTTCTTCTGCTATATTCCTCTTAAACCTATTCTTGTCCTCATATCCTCCAATCACTCCACCCTTTTCTGCTTGACACTGTCTTTGTGACACCCCTTATCCTTTCGTGTTGCTGCATATGTTGCCAATTCCTACCCCTAGGCTAGCCCCATTATTACTCCATTCTCTGTTTTTGAGTGCTACCCAAAAACTTGAATCTTTTTTATCCTTTGGCTTTTTTCTGTCTGCAAACATACTTAGGTTTCCACCACCCTTAAAAAAGTCAAGTAAACTTGAACCTGCTCTCCTTCATTTCCCAGGCAAACTTAAAATAACAAAACAACAATCCCCTTTCCTCCATCCTTCACTCATGCACATAGGGAAAAACCAAACCAAATTAATTTATATTAATTGTCTCCAGTTCCTCACTTTGTGCTTACTTTTTACTCACTACTCATCTGGCTTCTGACCCCCTCCTTTGATTAAAATTTCTTTTTCAAAGTTTATCATTGACTTCTTAATTGATTGACCTTTTCTTAGTCCTTGTACTAGGTGATTTTCTATCACTTTTGTCACTACTGATCACCTTTTAAATACTTTCTTCTCCCTTGACTTTCATTATACTGCTTATGTCTGTTTTTGACCCTACTTGTTAAACTGTCCCTATCCTTTGCTGAATCATCATCCATGTCTCACTCATACTAATTCAAGTATACTTGCATCCTAGGACTCTGTCCTAGGCCATTTTCTCTTCTTCCCTTAGACTTTCTCTTGTAGTTAACTCCTATCAGTTTATTTTTTTGTGCAGATGACTTCCAGATTATATATCTAGCCCTTATCTCCTGAGTTCCATTCTCACATGAGAGCTGCCTCCTAGACATTTCTACCTCAGTGTCCCATAGGTATCTCAAACTCAGAATGTCCAAAATGGAGCCCATTTCCCCCTTTGCCTCCCTTTTCTTCATCACTTGCCTACTTCAGTGATCCAGTTTTATGACTTCAAAGAAATCCTGGGCTCTTCATATTCCGTCAGCTCAGACACCTCAGCTCACTGCTCTGAATTTTGCTTGGCTATGTGTGTATGTCCCCACCTACACCACTAATGAGCTTAGTCTTTGGCTCTACTTTTGTCTTTATACCCCCCACTTTGTAGCATAGGACCTTGCACAGTCAGCACTTACTGAGGAACTGTTGAATTGACATACACTATTGTTAGACCGATTTGTTACATACTTTCTTTTTAAAAGTGCTATAAACTCAGTGTTTCTTATCTTACTGGTGCCAAACCACCTTTTCCCCTGAGCTCCATATTTCTTGTCTGTACAGATTGCTAACAATAGAAGCTGGGATTAGAATAATTGGCATAAATGTAGTTGTGTTCATGACAATTCCACAATTCATAGAATGGAATTTACATGAAAACTGTAGGTATTTGCATAGTGTTACATGTTACAGTGAAGCGAGAGAACATTTGAAACTGTGTAGTTTAGATGTTTTGTCATTTTAATGTAGTTCTTTATGTATCTTTACTGTTTTTCTTCTTAGGTTCATCAAAGCATATAAGAAATTTGGGCTTCCTCTTGAACGGTAAGTTAAATAATAGTTGTCCACCAAATACTTTATTCACAGTTTAAAAAATGTCATGCAGGCTTTATTTATTGAATTAAAATACTCTGTGGGGTGGCTAGGTGGCGCAGTGAGTAGAGTGTCGGCCCTGGAGTCAGAAGGACCTGAGTTTGGATCCGACCTCAGACACTTAACGCACACACAAACAAAAACCTAGCCGTGTGACCTTGGGCAAGTTACTTAACCCCAATAGCCCTCCAGAAAGGAAAAAAAAAAACAAATAAAATACTCTGTGATATTTTGTATGTATCAGTGATGTGATCACTTATCTTTCTTTCTTTTTTTTTTTGTAAATAGTATTTTTTTTCCAATTATATGTAAAAATAGTTTTCAACATTCATTTTTTTTATTTGTTTATTTTTGGTTTACAAGATTCAATTCCATAGTTGCTTGAGTTTCAAATTTCCCTTCCCTCCCACCCCCAATCCCCCACGACGGCATATAGTCCAGTACAGGGTCTGCAAATACTTTCACATTAGACATTAATCAAGTTACAAAGGCGAATTGTACTAGATGGGATGAAAAATGGTAAAGAAAAAATAAAACCAAACAATGAAAAGAGAAAGATCAATTAGTTTGCTTCCATCAGGATTCAAGCTCAGTTCTTTGTAGTTATTTCTCTGGATGTCGCATCTCTCTCCTTCATGAGTCTTTTGGGATTGATTTCTATCACTGCATTGCTGAGAAGAGTCCAGTCTGTCAAAGTTGGTCATCACACATATGATGTGTCTGTGGTTGTATGCAAATTGCTCCTGGTTCTACTCTTCTCACTCAGCATCAGTTTGTATAAGCCTCTCTAGGTAAATATGAAGTTTGTCTCCTCCTTGTTTCTTATAGCACAATAATATTCCGTTACATGCATATACCACAACTTGTTTAGCCATTCCCCAATTGATGGGTACCCCTTTCCAGAATAGAGCTGCTATAAATATTTTTGTACATATGGGTCTTCCTCCCACTTCTATGATCTCTTTGGGATATAACCCTAGAAGTGGTATTGCTGGGTCAAAGGGTATGAAATTATTTATAGCCCTTTGGGCATAATTCCAGATTGCTCTCCAGAATGGTTGGATCAGTTCACAACTCCACCAGCAATGCATTAGTGTTCCAATTTGCACACATCCTCACCAGCATTTGTCATTTTCCTGTTTTGTCATCTTAGCCAATCTGACTGGAGAAATGTGGTACCTCAGGGTTGTTTTGATTTGCATTTCTCTAATCAAAAGTGATTTAGAGCATTTCTTCATATGCTTATAGATATCTTTAATTTCTTTCTCTGAAAACTGCCTGTTCATATCCTTTGACCATTTATAAATTGGGGAATGACTTGTATTCTTATAGATTTGACTCAGTTCTCTGTGTATTTTAGAAATGAGTCTTTCATCAGAGACATAAGTTGTAAAAATTATTTCCCAATTTCCCACCTCCCTCTTGATCTTGGTTACATGGCTTTGTATAGAAACTTTTCCAACATTCATTTTTTTTTAAAGCAATTGGGGTTAAGTAACTTGCTCAAGGTTACATGGTTAGTCATTATTTATGCGTGGGTGCTCATTTTCTGAGGCCGGATCTGATCTCGGGTCATCCCAACTCCGAGGCCGGCGCTCTTACTCACTGCGCCACCTAGCCGCCCCTTTAGGGCAATTGGGGTTAGGTAACTTGCCCAAGGTTACACGGCTAGGTTTTGTTTGTGTGGATTAAGTGTCTGAGGCTGGCTCTGAACTCAGGTCCTTCTGACTCCAGGTCCGGCGCTCTATTCACTGCGCCACCTAGCCGCCCCTCCAACATTCATTTTTGATAAGATTTTGAGTTCCAAATTTTTTCCCCTACCTCCTTCCCATCTCCTATCCCCAAGATGGCAAGCAATCTGATGTAGGTTATACATGTGTAATCATGCAAGCATATTTCCACATTAGTCATGTTATAAAAGGAAGAAACAGAACAAAAAGGGGGGAAACCACAAAAAACAAAACAAAACCCAAAAGTGAAAATAGTATGCTTTGATCTGCATTCAGACTCCATAGTTTTTTCTCTGAATGTGGATAGCATTTTCCATCATAAGTCTTTTGGAATTGTCTTAGATCATTGCATTACTGAGAAGAGCTAATCTATCATAGTTGATCATCGCACAATGTGGCTGTTACTATATATAGTGTGCTTCTGGTTCTTCTCATTTCACTCAGCATCAGTTCATGTAAGTCTTTTCAGGTTTTTCTGAAATCTTCCTGCTCATCATTTCTTATATCACGTTTACATACTACAATTTGTTCAGCCATTTCCCAACTGATGGACATTCCTTCAATTTCCAATTTTTTGCCACCACAAAAAGAATATTTTTGTATATATAGGTCCTCTTCCCTTTTTTTATGATCTTTTTGGAATACAGACCTAGTAGTGGTATTGTTGGATCAAAGGATATGCAGAGTTCAATTGCCTTTGGCATAGTTCCAAGTTGCTCTCCAGAATGGTTGGATCAGTTCACAACTATACCAGCAATGCATTAGTGTCCCAATCACTTATCTTTCTTTTCTTTTCTTTCTTTTTTCTATTTTTGCTTTTTGGAGGGGAGAGGTAGAGCAGTTGGGGTTAAGCGACTTGCCTAAGGTCACACCACACAGCTAATAAGTGTTAAGTGTCTGTGGCTGGATTTGAACTCGGGTCCTCCTGACTCCAGGGCTGGTGTTCTATTCACTGCACCACCTAGCTACCCCTCACTTATCTTTCTTTAGATAATACTGGATAAAATTTATATTCAAATCATGAGATTTGGTACAGTTTCCATATGAAAAACTGGTCTATATTGTTACTATTATGTATTTTGCTATACTTTTGAGAGTGTACCAGTATTGAATTTGGCAATCTATATAGCAAAGAAGAAGCTGTGTTTCAAGTAGTCTAGTATTCTGTTTTCATTTGCACTTTTCATTTTTTCTTTTTATGCTTTTTGGAGGGCAATTGAGGTTAAGTAACTTGCCCAAGGTCACACTGCTAGGGTTTTTTTTTTTTTGTTTGTGTGTGTTAAATATCTGAGGCTGGATCTGAACTCAGGTCCTTCTGACTCCAGGGCTGGTGCTCTACCACTGCACCACCTAGCCGCCCCTACTTTTCATTTTTTTTAATATGGTATAGTACATAACAAACCTATGTTGGGTGGACTCCCTGTGGTGAACTTTTGGGACAACATGGACAAGAGTCAACAGAGGATGGGTAGGCTGTGAACTGCATCATAGAAAGAACTTCCTTGGGCATCTAGGTGGCGTAGTGAATAGAGCACTGGCCCTAGAGTCAGGAGGACTTGAGTTCAAATCCAGCCTCAGACACTTAACAACAACTAGCTGTGTGACTTTGGGCAAGTCACTTAACCCCAATTGCCCTGCTTTCTCCCCTCCAAAAAAAAAAAAAAAAGACAAAAAAAAAGAAAAAACTTCCAAATCTGTGAGATCACATCTTTTTGAGTGTTTGAGTCATATTACTGAAGAGGGGAAATATCCTGATTCTTATTGCTACTGATAAATGTCTGTTGTAGTGCTTGAAATTTAGAGCTCATGTAGCTTCTCCTTTGTAGAAGGGATGTTTTCTTTTCAGAAACAAATATCATTAATTATTACTTACAGATAGGAATACTGAAGCACACAATATATATTGCATAAGCATGTGCACTTACAGTTCTAGATATACAACAGTCTTAACTCCTAGACCACTATCTGTATCCAAAGGATACATTTCTGTAGTGGGACTATTTTTAAAAACCCTGCTATTTTCTGTTGTTTTGAACCAAGTTTGCTGGCTGGTTTGGATAATTAGTACAGTTAGTTTCATTTTATTTTTGTTTTTTAATGAGTAAAGGATGTTGTATTTATTCAGATGTGAGTGCTGTGAACCTGTTGAACCTTAGAGTTAGCTGAATTAATAAGTAAAAGTGTAAACTTGTGGCAGGCAATATATCCTCCTGGATGGTTACAGGGAAGGTCAAATAGTTTTTGGACCTGGGTTGCAGTGGAACCTGGAATCATGCCACAATATATCTTACTATATATTGTCAGCTCCTTGGTAGAGAGAGGTCATATTATACATCTCTCTGTTCTTCATGAAGAAGGAAGGAAACAGGTATTTGTTAATTGCTTACTAGAAACTGCTAAGCCATGGAGATAGAAATATAAGCAAAAAGAAAGATAATCCCTGCTGTCAAGGAGTTTATATTCAAATGGGGGGAACACACACAAAAAGATGAAACACATAGGAGTTGGAGGTAGGGATGGTGGGGGTGAAGGTACCCATTGTAGGGGTATTGCTTTGAAGTCTAGAAAATTAGGAACCACCTGGGAGGGGAGTGAAGGCAGGCTGGCCTCGGCCTTTAAAAAAAAAAAAGAAAAATGGCGGCTCCAGGAGGAGCACACTAATGGTAGAAGGGGAATAGATCCAGAGGAATATCCCTGGGGAGAAGGCTGCATGAGTAATAGGGTATTCCAGGGCAAGAAGACCCCAGGAATTAAGTCCGGAATTAGGCAGTAGTAGAGGCATGATTTTGAAGTCTATAAAGTCAGGAACAGGGATAGAAGGGGAATAAAGGCAGGCTGGTTTGGGCCCTTCCATCAAATGGAGGTTCCAGGGGAACCTCACCAGTGGGAGTTGAATATTGAAATATCTGGGTAAGTCATGTTTTCTGAAGTCAGTAACATTTACTGAATATCCACTGTATGGAAAATACTGGGTCGAAGCCAGTTTTTAGGCACTTGATACATTTGTATACTTTACATACTTGTAGAAATAAACAAAACATATAATAGAAGTAATTCAGTACTTAGCTCCTAGAAATATTGTACAAAATGGAAGTTTTTAGGAAAAGGAAAGGGAGTGAGTAGTGGGGAAACAACATTCTGGTAAGATTAAATTGAACAGAAATACATTAAAAAGTCTGCATTTGGGTTTAAAAAGTAAATTTTACAAGTACAGTAAAGGCTATCTATGAAAGACCTCTGAGGGTTTTATTGGATTGAAGACTACAGTATATGAATCAACTCTGTGACATGAAAACCGAAGAAACATATATTTATGTATCCTACATTCATTAATATAGACCTCGTATCTAGAGTGAAGGTGGTCATAGCTTTTCAGGGTGGAATGGGCTACCTCAGGAGGTAATGGTTTCTTTATTAGTGGAAGTCTTAAGAAAGAAGTTAGAAAACCATCTGTCAGTAATGAAATGGAGGGGCTGTTTGGTTGTGTAGGTTGGATTAGATAACTTCTGAAGACCTTAATAACTCAGAGATTCTTTGAACATAAACATCCATAATTTAAAAACTTATTATCACATGTCAGTGGAATTTATCAGTGTGAGTACTTCTTCAGAGCTCTTATGGGGCACTTCATAGTACAGGCTACTAGTTTAATGCTTACTCATCCCATGCAGTTTATAATAATGGCACCAATTATCGTATAATCCTGATAATTTTAAAGAATGTAAAAAAAACACTCTTGAACTTCCCTTCTGTCCTATATATATATATATTTTTTTTTTCTTTTTTGGAGGGCAATTGGGGTTAAGTAACTTGCCCAAGGTCACACGGCTAGGTTTTTGTTTGTGTGTGTTAAGTGTCTGAGGCTGGATCCAAACTCAGGTCCTTCTGACTCCAGGGCCGACGCTCTACTCAAAGCATCACCTAGCCTCCCCTTCTCTCCTATATTTGGAATTTTCTAAGTGCTATTTGAAAAATGGAAAGTAAAATTTTCACATACTTCATTCATACTTAAAGTGAGGAAAAGAGAGCAGAAAAAAGAGCAAGTGGGAGGGGAATGATGCTAAGGATCTCTGTTCAATATTAGGAAGAAGAGTATCTGAAGTGTCCTAAATTTGTCATTCCACAGTCTAGAGTGCATTGCTCGGGATGCTGAGCTGGTAGATAAGTCTGTAGCAGATCTGAAGCGCTTGGGTGAATTGATTCACAACAGCTGTGTTTCAGCAATGCAAGAATATGAGGAACAGCTGAAAGAAAATGCCAGCGAAGGTAAGTCTAGAAGGTCAGTCTTCTGAAATCTGGTACATGTAGCCCCAAATTCCACCAGTGCTGTAGTTGTGTGTCCTAATTCTTTATTTGCTACAGCTGTTCTGACATTGACTTTGTGCCATCTCCAGTGATTTTAAGTTCATGGAAAACTAAAGATGATACATAGATAATAAAGAAGTTGACAACCAAATAAATATTGTTGGATGAACAGGAATTCAATGGATATAGCATGCTAGATTCAATTCAGTTCAACAAACATTTAGTAGATCAATATATGCATGTATGTATTTATGTATATTTGTGGCACTAATGATAAGAAAGACAAAAATAAAAACAGTACCTTCCCTCTAAGATCCTAAATTTTACTAGGGATGGGACTCCCATTCCCCTTTCTGGATATATTTGTGTGTGTGTATGTACATACATGTAGATTTGTATATGTATATCTGCAGATATATACATGCTATAAGCCTGTATATATGTAAACATACATTAATTCATATGAAGAGGGAGGGAGCAATGGGGAATGAGTACACGTAGTATGTGATGTGATGAAAGTTTTCATGGAGGACAGAATTATATAGCAAGCAAACTGGAAATTGTATGAAGACAGGGCAAGGAAAGCTTGCATTCTATACATTGGAGACAGCCTGTGCAGTGAACTGAAATGGATAGGATATATATAGAGTGACCAAGGAACAACTTTGTGTCAGTATTCCCAAAAAATGTAATGCATGTGCAGTATGGATTAGGAGAAGGAGAGACTGAAAATGGGGAGACTAATTAAGAGACTATTATACTATTCCAGTCCTGAACAGGAGTGGTGGCCTTTTCAGTGGAGAGAAAGGAACAGATGCAAGAGGTGATTTGGAGGTAGGATCAGCAAGAAGGTATATGAGCTGAAGAAGAGAAAAGAGTCAAGGATGGGTTTAACATTTGTAAACCTTGTTGACTGCAAGATGGTGCTCTGATCAGAACTAAGGAAACATGGCAGATGAGCAGTTTAGAGGGGTAGATAATTGGTTGTTTTAGATGTCAGTGGGACATCTGAATGGAGATGGCAGCTGGTTTTTTGGAAATGTGGGGCAAATATTTGAAGAGAGACTAAAGTCATTACACACACACACACACACACACACACACACACACACACACACAATAGTGCCAATGCAATATTCACAGTGTCCACTATAAATATATCTATGTAGTGCTTGATCACAAAATATAATAGACTCTCCATTTAGAAGACAGAAGCAAAACACTTATTCAGACACCAGAAAACTGAATCCCCAAACCAGTAAGCTAATTCCATCATAGTAGCAAAGAAGTTAATAAGCCATAACAGCACAGAGAGCCACACCATCCATTAGCCTTCCCACAAATTAGCATTTACTCACAAGCCTGTCTCCCTCAGATTCATCCTCTCCTCCCAAATGTCTAGCTTGCTCTGACTCCCAGCTTCTTGTGGGCTCTGCTCCATCCTTCAGCAAACTCCTCCCACCACAGGCTCCATGTGAATACATTTAGCCTGTTAAGGGGGCAGAGTTTATTTTCAAAGCAAGGAAGGTCTTCAGATTCCCTTAGGCTTATTAAGGGGCAGGGAAGATCTTGAAATTACCATTACCATTGCCATTACATTCAGCCTCAAGATCTTTCATGTCCCTTACATAGCAAAAATGCATTAACAATACATTTCATTACATAGATTAATGAGAGTTTAGGGGTAACTTGGTGTCAACAAAACTTTGCAACAATATAACAAGGATAATAGAAAATAAGCACATAAAATAATATCTTATGGTGGGAGCTTGGGCACAAACACCCCACTTTTCCCTCCTCGAACTAATGGGGCTCTTTTCCATAGCTACTTCCAGCTGAAATTGGACGTAGAGCTCTCCCTGTCCCAAGAGGTCCCATTTGAGAGGTCAGTTCTTTAGCTGGCATCTGGAGCTTGGTTGATGTCATGTACAGGTGTGGCACATCACAATCATAGACAGGGGGTGGCATGCAGCTTAAGCAATCAGGATGTGATACAAATCTCACAAACTAGTTTAAGAGCCAAAAAGAGACAAATAGAGGGTTAGCCTCATTCATGGTAGAATATGAGTTAAGGGTACAGTATGGTAATAATTTTCTGCTGAACAAACAACAGCTAAGGTATTGTCTTTCATATATACTATAATCTCGGCAGCCTTTGGAACATCATCTAGCTTCCGCTTTACTCATCCTTTTGCTCCCAGTTTTTTTTTCTATCAGTAGAACTGAACCTTTCAGTTCCTCTGATAATTATTTTGGAAGGAGGGTCAGTTTTCACACAAGGTAGTATTTCACAAGGAATAATAATCACTTGAACTATTCTATCATTTTTACAAAACTGTTCTTCATCCAAATTTTACAATGTTACAATAATTTATCCTTGGTAATTAGAATCTATTATTCCAACCAATACATGTATTCCTGAAGCTGCTAAGCCTGATTTAGGTAATATCTGTCCAAAATGAGTTTTAGGGATTCTCATTCATATGCCAGGAGAGTTGTTTCTTTCTTTTCTTTTCTTTTTTGCTTTTTGGAGGGGGAAAGGTAGGGCAATTGGGGTTAAGTGACTTGCCCAAGGTCACACAGCTAGTAAATGGTAAGTGGCTGAATCCTGATTTGAACTCAGGTCCTCCTGACTCCAGGGCCAGTGCTCTATTCACTGTGCCACCTAGACACCCTGGGGCTGTTTATTTTCAAAGCAGGGAAGGACTTCAAATTTCCTTAGGCTTATTAAGGGGTAGGGAAGATCTTCACATTCTCATTACCTTTACACACAGACATAAACACATACATACACAGATACACACATATATAATGATGAGATTCATCAGTTTAGATATGATAATAGGGAGAAAGGAGGAGACGGAGAGAACTGGATACAAGGTCACAAGTATTCCATCTTGACCCACTTGAGCAGTAGTCAGTGTTTTTTTATTTTTTTATGTATAACAGAGGCTTTCAGTCATATGGAGGTGAGGCTGAGAAAGTAGATAGATGGAGGTGGAAGGTGAGATGGAAGCATCGGAAATTATGATCCAAAAGGGGAATTTCGGATGTTCTATGACATCCCTTTGGGTAGATGAGCAGTAATAAAAATTTAGGTTGTTAAAGACCAAAGTACCCAAAGGGGCATTAGTATATATTATTAAAATCATTAACCATGAATGCAGAGCTTCAAGTAGAGAGGATATGAGATACTCAACTCCATGAAAAAAGAACTTGAGTGAACTTTAGGCTGGTGTAGAGTTCAGCAAATGAGATGGTGGATTCTTATCTTTGTTGTGGTGCAAGGGCTTTAAAGTTAAGTTGAATGAAACTAGGAAGTGCTGACTTGACAGTTATTGCAACTCATTCCTATTTTAACTCCAAATGAATGGTACCTTTGTACCAAGTAAGTAGCAGTCGTAATCCTGGATTGACATAAAGCTTTTTATTGTCCTCATAAATTAAAAGGAGTTGTTCAGTTCATGTGGTTGTATTATGATTCTATTTTATAATAGAACATTGCTTGAAGAGTATCATTGGTTAAGTTTTATAAATATTTTTATTGTAGTAAGATTTTTTTTAATAATAGGATTTGACCTGTAGTAGCTGCTATTTTTCTGGGGAACTCATATGACTTTTGTCATTGATATGTTTTCTTATTTTTGCGAGTTCCATGGATCTCAAAAATACTGTACTGCAGCAGTGGAAATGAATTTTAAATTGAGTTCCATAATCTACTGGTTCTTGTGTAGTCCTGCAGCTTTTGTTGTCAAATGGTTTCTCCTATGACATTCCACCCTTGCCTGTCCCTCCTTTCCCCAATACATGATTGTCCTGATTTATTTTTTAGTAGTGAAAATAGTTTTTGTTTGTCTATAGATCAGCTTGTAATAATTGAGTTTGATGGAAACAAATTTGCTGTCATGATCAGTTGATTTCTTATATATGAATGACAGACTACATATCTGTTGCTACAATAAACCAGGGCCATTTCATTATCTTCATTAACTCAATGCCTAGTTCCTGAGATATATTACTTTACACAAACAGTAGAAATGGTCTCAAGGATTTCAAATTGAGTCATTTAATAGCATCATTTAGTTAGTAGGCTTTGATTTTCATTTTTGAATCTCAATAGATTTTTTTTTCTCTCTTAACTTTAGGTAAGAGTTAACCTCTTTGTCTGTGCGTTAGCTATAAGATGTTTAGTTTTAACCTAACCATTCTTATAGTAGAAATCATTTGAAGATTATCTGGATGATTAACTTATAAAGTATTTGGAACTTCTTTAACAATCTATAAGATAACATTTTTATTAAATATTGAAAGAACTTAAGCTTAAATTTTCTTTTTAAAAATTCTAAACTTAAGGGGCAGCTAGGTGGCGCGGTGAGTAAGAGCACCGGCCTTGGAGTTGGGAGGACCCAGGATTGGTTCTGGCCTTGGAAAATTAGCACCCACACATAAATATGACTGGCTGTGTAACCTTGAGCAAGTTACTTAACTCTAATTGCTTTTTAAAAAAAAATTCTAAACTTAAGAATAAAAAAGGTCCAGTTCCATGTATGCACCAGAACAAGAAAGTGTAAAGCTGTATTCTGTACTTTCTTGAAATACATCTATCTATCTATCTGTCTATTTGTCTGTCTATCTATCTATCTGTCCATCTATCTATATACAATCAGTTCTACCTGTTAACTTTTAGAACTGTCCTACTTATTAGTACTTCTGAACTTTTCTTTGTTTTTTATATCATTTTAAAAATGTCATCTGACATTACTATTGCTTTTACCACCCTAATAAAAACAGAAGAAAAGAAAACTTGCAGCAAATAAGTATAATTGGACTTCTGGCTAAAATGGCTGCCTGAAAGAGTGGCAGAATGCCCTGCTCCCACTCCAGCAAAACCCTGAAGTACTAATAATGATCAATAAACCTAATGTGAAACTATAATAGGTGAATTATTTCTACGCTAGAACTTCACAAGAAGTTAGCCAGAAGCCCAAGCGTAATAGGCTAGCAAAGCCACCAGCAGCTCAGGTTACCCTGAGTGTGATTAGATACTTGTTAGGGACACATATTGCCTCTAAGGCTCTATGTCCAGAGGAAACAAGATGAGAAGGATCCCCTGAGAAAACCCCAGGATTGGGACCTTGGGAATCATGGACACAGAATCCTTGCAGTGGGTAGCAGCCAATGAAGTGTGGCAGTGTTCAGACACTGACATTTCTAGACCCATTGGCCAGCTCTGAGGTCCCTCACATTACAGTAGTAGCACTAGAGAAGGTCCTGATGGTACAGCATTTGGAACATCAGAGATAGGGGGAGACAGCTAAGACTTGGCAGTGGAGATCAGTGAAAGAACCAAAATGACACAGATCAAGATCACCAGAGTTGACTGCCCCACCCAGTAGTCCATTGGAGAGAGTGGGGAAGAGAAGGGTCCTAGACCTGTCACAAAAACACAACTCCGGAAGTAAAGCTGTAGAGAGCAGTAAATTGATTAAGACACTCAACAGTATCAACAATTAATGTAAATCTAGAGATCCCAAAAAAAGGAAAGAGTAACTATAACAACTAATGACTGTTAAAAGAGACTGGGTGGGTGGTGGTGGGGGGGAGGATTTTTCAAAAGGACTACACGAATATATACTTATTATTGAATATGTGTTTATTTTTCCTCCTTAGGAAAAATGAAGGAGATAGGAAATGAAATAATGCTTTTGAAGAAAAAAATTGGAAAGGGAATAGATATCTTAGAACAGAAAATGGTAAACCTTACCCAAGTAATGAACTCCCTAAAACCCAAAAAAGACCAGATGAATCAATGACTCCACCAGACAATAAGAATTGTCAGGACAAAATAGAAAAAAAAATAGTAGAAGAAAATGTAAGATCTGATTTAAAAAACAATAGACCTTGAAAACAGGTCAAGGAGAGGTCATTTAAGAATCACTGCCATCCCTAAAAACCATGATTTAAAGAAAAAAGCCTGGATAATATATTTCAAGAAACAATAAATTGCCCAGGTTCATTAGAACTAGAGGCATATAAAAAATAAATCCACCAATTACCTCCTAAAAGAAACCCCAAAAAGAATAGTCCCAGGAATGTCACTATATTGTTAGTTTTTGCTTAATTGTTTTACTTTGTTAATTGTTTGTAATATAAAAGCAAAACACAGTGATTAAAAATAGAACAAAATGAGATTAGAAAGAATTCACCAATCACTTCTTGAAAGAAATAGCCAAAAGAAGTCCTGGGAATGTCATATCCCAAATTCAGAGCTTCTGGGTCAATCAGAAAAAAAATACTTTAAGGACCAGAAAGAGGCAGTTTAAGTACCAAGGAATCAATCAGGATCACAAAAGACTTGACAGTTTCTTTAATAAATGAGATCTTGCAATACAGTTTTCCAAAAGCCAAACTATATGGGCATACACCAAGTATTAACCTGCCAAGCTGAGTAAACATATTTATATTAAGTGTACTTCTGTTGACATAGGAGACTTTGAAGCATGTAGGATAAAAAGGTCAGAGCTGAATCAATAGGAACAGAGATAAAAATGAATTAAGAAAAATCTACAGCAGAAATGATGAAAAAGACAATTCATAGATTACTAGATTATATGGATTGACACAGAGAAAATGAGCAGAACTAAAAGAGAAAACACACAGACACACACACAGACACACACACTCTTTGGTTTAGAAATACTCAGCAGAGGAAAACCAAACAAAAAAAAAAGCTCTAAACACAAGCAAGTAAAGGAGGATTAAAATGGAGTATAATACTGGGGAGGGGAACAGTAAGAAAGGAGGGAAGAGAGGAAAACTAAGGTGTGCCTATCAGTTGGAGGAGGCTGAATGAATTGTGTTACATGAATATAAGGAATGACTAAAGAGACTATTTCAGAGAATCCTAGGAAGTATAAGCTAATGTAGTGTGAAGTGAACAGAATCAGGAGAACAGTTTTGACCATGAAAACAATATCGTAAAGAAAAATAACTTTGAAACACTTAAGAACTCAGACCAGCGCCATATCTAGGGGACCTATATTGGAATGCGGTAGCATGAGAGTGTCTGGGCAATTTTCATTTATGATTTCTTGAAGTATATTATCTAGTCTTTTTTTTTTTTTAAATCATGGTTTTCAGGGATACTTCATACCAAGAAGTTTGTACAAGAAGGACAGTAATATTATTAAACAACTTTGAAAGATGAGAACTCTGATGAATGCATTAACCAACTCTGTCTCTTAAAGAACTTTTCTGAAGCATTTTGGCAAGGAAAGTTAGTGAGAGTGATTCAAAAAAAACCTCAACAACAAAACCAGAGACAGATAGACAGACAGATGGCTATTGAAACGTTTTTAAATTGAAAGAAAGAACCGCAAATAAGCAGTGCAGTTTTGAAAGTAACGTGGAGAATTTTGTACTTTTTAAAAAGCGAGCTGTGTAAAATGGAGATTTATAGTTTAATGGGGAATTCTCATCTTCTGTGCATACTTAAATCTCTTTTAAAAAAGTTTTTAAGTTCAAAATTAAAAAGAAAGGAGATGACATTACTGTATATGGACTAAGATCTAAATTGTATGCATTCTCTTGGTGATTAAATAACCCTATCCTATATTTAAAACAAATATAGTTTAGCAAAACAAATTCATATAGTGGTCATGTCTGAAAATGTATATATTGTCAAATCTGCACCTGGATTCCATCACTGCACTGTCAGTAGGTGGTTACCATACTTCATCATAGGTCTTCTAGATAGGTGGTTTGGTCAGAGTTCTTAAGTGTTTCAAAGCTATTTTTCCTTACAACTTTATATTCATTGTCAAAATTGCTTCACGCTGTATTAGCTCATACTTCCTAAATTTTCTGTATAGTCTCTTTGGTCATTTCTTTTTTTTTTTTTTTAAAGCAATTGGGGTTAAGTAACTTGCTCAAGGTTACACGGCTAGTCATTATTTATGCGTGGGTGCTCATTTTCTGAGGCCGGATCTGATCTCGGGTCATCCAAACTCCGAGGCTGGTGCTCTTACTCACTGCGCCACCTAGCCGCCCCTTTAGGGCAATTGGGGTTAAGTAACTTGCCCAGGGTTACACGGCTAGGTTTTTTGTTTGTATGGATTAAGTGTCTGAGGCTGGCTCCGAACTCAGGTCTTTCTGACTCCAGGGCCGGCGCTCTATTCACTGCGCCACCTAGCCGCCCCATGGTGAGTATTTCTAAACCAAACTGTGCATGTGTCTAACCCTTTTTCCAAATTACCCCGTTTTTTTCTTCCATTTTACTCTAATGCAAGAGTGTGGACGGAACCTGTGGCCTTCTGGGTCTTGGGTGAGGCCTTTTGACTAAGTCCAAGTTTTACAGAACAAATACTTTTATTAAGGGGATTTGTTCTGTGAAATTTGGATTCAGTCAAAGGGCTACACTTGAAGACCTAGAGGGCCACATGTGGCCTCAAAGCCAGAGGTTCCCCACCCCTGCTGATGTCTTACTTTATCATCTTTCCTTTTCTTTCACCTCTTAAAACCCTCAGAACAAAATTGATTCTTCCCATAGCCTCTAATTGTTTTGAAGACTTTAAGGTTCTTACAATAACCCTTGTTTGTCCTCCCTCTTTAAGAATGTTAGCATATCATCAGTGTACAGCCTTTCCTAATTGCTTGAATAAATTTATCATTTTAAGATTTTTCTCAAAGCTTGTGCTTACATTTCAAAGTTCCCACTCAGTTTTGATTTTTATAACATAAGTGTTTGAAAGTCCTCTATTCCATTAAAGGTGCATTTTTTTTCTTTTTTTGGAGGGGGGAGGGCTGAGCAATTGGGGTTAAGTGACTTGCCCAAGGTCACATGGGTAGTGAGTATCTGAGGCCAGATTTGAACTCAGGTCCTCCTGACTCCAGGGCTGACGCTCTACTCACTGCGCCACCTAGCCGCCCCATTGCATTGTTTTTTTAAACTCTGGAGAATGATACTCAGCTTTGCAGGGTAAGTTATTCTTGGTTGTATCCCCATATGTTTTGACTTTTTCAATATTGTATTGCAGCATCTTTCATTTATTATAATAGAAGTTGCCAGGTCTTGTATGATGCTGATTGGCCCCTTGCTACTTGACCACCTTTTTTTCTAGATGCTGGAAGCTCTGAATTTAGACTATGACATTCCTGGGACTTTTCCTTTTATGAGGTGATTTTTATGTTGCCCTCTAATAGACATGGGCAGTTAAAAAAAATGATTTCTTAAATTATATTATCCAGGGTTTTTTATTTTTTAATCATGGTTTTCAAGGAGTCCAATGATTCTTCTTCTTGATAATTTTTTTTAAATATCAGAAATCTTACATCCTCTTCTATTTTAAAAAGAAATCTTTTGATTTCATCATAATATTTCTTGTTGTCATTGATTTCTGTTTGGTCTGTTTTGGTTTTCAGGGGGTCTACTACTTTGGTAAGGGTTACAATTTTCTGTTCTAAGTTCTTTCTTTCCTCAAAAAGTTTTATTTTATTTTTCATCTCTTGCTACATTTCTTCTAAATATTCATGTAGTCCTTTGGGAACATTTCATTTTTCCTTTGAGACCTTGCATTTATTATGGACTTATTCTCCTCTGCTTTGGATTTTTGGGTACCTCTGGATACATAACAATTCTTAGTGGTTGGTATCTTCAGTTTACTCATCTTTCTAACCTTAGCTCCTGAATTGGAACTTTGTGCCAGGACCAGACTCCATTCCCTTTTGTTCTTTTGGGTGGGATGGTCAGTCCTCCTGGTCTTGACATAGGTCACCTCTAGTTCCTACACTGATGTTCACCTCCAAGGTTCTGTCTTTGCTTAGAGCATGGGTAGTTTTTAGCTTCCCCTGGATCTTTGATATTCAGTGTTCCTCAAGACTTTGTATGGTGTTTCATGTCAGAGTACGAGGAAACTTTTGGGCTTGAGTATTCTATTCCAAACTTTGCTGAACCCATTTACTTCAAAATTCTACAGTGTTGGTTTCTGAGGACTATGGAGCTTTCTTGTGGGAGCCCTTCATTCTTGTTACCTCCAGACATAGAGCCTTACATGCTACAAGTGCCTCTGGCACTTCTCAGTGGGAAACTTCTGTGTTGTTTCCTGTATAGTGGTACTACATTCTAACAGATTCCTTTTCCTATTACCTATTGGCTTCTGACTGAATTTCTGTGCTGTGTTTGGGTGGATGAAGTCACTGTAGTTTTTCATTGGATTTACTTTTATTTAGTATGGTACTACTTAGAGTTTTTTGCTAGAGCAGGCATGTGGTTGCTGTACTGCCTGCTTCTATTTAGGGAACCATTTTGTTTGGAAGTCCTATTAATTTTTCAATACCTCCAAAATCCTCTTCTAGTTTTTAATTTTGGAAGCAAGAAAAAGAAATCAAATATTAAAATTTGAAAAAAATTACCACCGGGTAAAGAAATCTTAACTATTTGACTTCTGAAGTGATTTGGGAATATTTCTAATTGAATATTTCATTTACACTTTATATCTGTGAATTAATTGGAGGCAAAGAATCTAAACTGAGGAAGTTAAAGCTTAGGGGAAGGAAGGAAGTAGTTGGAATATTTATGTTTATGTATTCCATAATACTTGATTAAATATTTTTTGCACTAATATGAAATTGTTGTTCCTCAGGGAAAGGACCAGGGAAAAGAAGGGGCCCTACTATCAAGATTTCTGGGGTTCAAGTCAATGTTAAATCTATTATTCAGCATGAAGAGGAGTTTGAGATGTTGCACAAATCTATTCCTGTGGACCCTGAGGAAAAAAAAAAGTGAGTATACATATGTCTGAGTATGTATAGGTGAACTAGACTTGACTTTGAAATTTTTGTGCAGATATTTACTATTTTCAGCATATTTTTAAATAAATGGATTTCCTTAGTATATTAAAATACTCTGCCTGTGCCAACAAAAGTTTCTTTTTAAAAAATATTCAGAGAAATTCCTCAACAATATTCTTTTGCTTTTATGATTCCTTCAGATACTGCTTAACCTGCCGTGTGAAAGCTGCACATTTTGATGTAGATTGGGGAGTGGAGGATGATTCTCGTCTGCTGTTGGGCATTTATGAACATGGCTATGGCAACTGGGAGTTAATTAAAACAGATCCAGAACTTAAATTAACTGACAAAGTAAGTAACTCTGTAAGACATCTAGCAGGTTTTTTTTTTTAAGTATTGGTAAATGATTCAATATCAAAGAAGACAATTTATTGACATTTAATATCAAAATCAGAATAATTTTACAAATGATTTCTTGTTGTTTGTTCACGATGGAAACATTCATTTCTGGTGCAATATGGTAATTGTTTCACAGTTGAAGATCAAGGAGAAAATGCTAACCAAACTCCTAAATCCTTTTGAAATTGTGGGAAAGACAGATACTGTTCTAAGTAGAATTTTAAAAATCGGATTTGCCAGTGGTCAAATACCATTACAATTAATAGCTGAGAAAGATTTTTTAAGGCCCATTTGGTGGCTCATTTTTTCAGGTGATATATTCAATACAACCAAAATTCTCTCATCACACAAAAATCTGAATAGCTTTTTGGAGTTTATTGTAATGGTATTTGACCTTCAGCTGAAACCTATCTCCTGACAATCACTCTACCTAAATGTTACAGCAGTGGTTTAAAAGAACAAAGGTGGTGAGGAAAATAGGAAGGCTTAGATTTCAGCAGACCAGTTTCAATGTTGTGCTCCTGGCAGGGCTTTTCCTGGCACGTCAAAAAAAAAAAACACCAAAAAATGCTCATCCAGTGTGGTTTTTCAGAGGGTAAAAACACCCTGCCATAAACACTGAGTTCAAATTCAGTCTGGGCTAACAGGTCCAAATATTCTAGCAGGGAATGGATCATATCCTGGAATAGCTCAGTGCTCTCTGGCAATGCTCTAAGAAGCATTTTAAATCTAAAATGAAGCTTTAACCTAGCTCCAGGGATTCCCTGCTCCTGGAAGGAGGAAATCCACGACGGCTGGGATGCTCTAGCAGATGAAGCCAACAAGCTCCCCCTACCTGAGTTGTTCTACCCTGTTAACAGCACAGGTAGGAGCCAGTGGGAGAGCTGAATTTTTCCATCCCATTTTGTAAAGTGAGAACAGCACATAAGGGATTTTAGTGTTTGGGAGCCCTGGAAAAGAGACAGGTTCTAAGACTTTTTGGGGGTGGGGAGGGGAGAGCATTTTATTAATACTGTGCTGCACTAGAGTGTTTCCCTGGCCTGCTAACCGCAGAATGGGCGGTGGTTCTCTCTTTTCTTCTTTTTCCAAAGATACTACCTATTGAGACAGATAAAAAACCTCAGGGAAAGCAGCTGCAAACTCGAGCTGACTACCTGTTAAAGCTGCTGAAGAAAGACTTGGACAAAAAGGAGTTGGTTAAAGAGGGCGAAGAGGTAGGTGAAGTTGACCAGTCTTTGGCTGTTCCCAAGGGATAGCTTCCAAAATTAAGTTGTTATTTTGTAATGGTGAGAATGCTGTGGATACCACAAAAACCAGTCTTAACCCCAGATTGAGATTTAGCTCCTTAACTTTTCCCCAAAGGTATAGATGTCTTTGAGGTTTCAGAGGATTAGTTGTATCATACAATAAAGAATTTGCTTAAAGCTTAGCATGAGTTGATATTTGTGGAATTTTAATGAGATTTTGCCTTGTGAACTAATGGCTTACCAGCCTTCTTATTCCCCAGTTACTCTATCCTTCTTCATCCTTCCCATTCTACCAAAACACTGCCAGACTAGGTGTTCTGTCACTTTAAAAAAAAAATTACTATCTACAGTTTGGATGTAATATTAGATTCCGATAGTGGGAATATACTGGGTTCCCTAATCTTGTTACTCATTACATTGTGTTTAGCTCTTGAGAATTCTTGATAATGGGCCATAGGAATGGTATTGGTGATTTAAAAGGACAAATTGAAAAAACTGTTTTTAGTCAAAAATTTCATCTTCCTAAATGAAACTTATTGAAAAGGAAATTAATGAGCTCATTTGAGATTTTTGTTATGTTCCCAACCACTCTTTGTTTTAAAAAAAAAAAGAAAAAGAAAAAGTGGTTAGGAGTATTGAAATGACCCCAGGTCGTGTAATAGGAGGGAGGAGCAGCAACAGTGGAAAACCTAGTTGCCATTGGCTTATCAGCCCTAGGATAAGGGTGTCTTCACTTAGAAAACGAAATTCTTTGAGGAGTTACACCATTTCTTTTTTCTAAAGCTTGCTCTTTGCTTATTCCTTTTGAGTCTTTGCTGATTTGTATTTGAACAGTAAAGAAGCTACAACTTTAAGGAGGTTTAACCTTATTTCAGGTTCTCTTTATGCTCCAGCTACATTTTTCGTTGGCTGTTTCATCTTTAGTTATTTCTTTAGCTGAGAACCAACTATAAGAAATACAGAGAGGCTCATTAACAGAATATTAGCTATTAGGCATTTTTTTTTTTGTGGCCAAATCAATTCATTCAATTGTGTACTGTGTATTGGTAGAGAAGTACCCACATGGTGGAAATCACACATACTTGAAGTACAAATATTGGAGTAAGTTTTATCATTAGTGGTTCCTTCCCTTTCAATAGACCAAATTAAAGAAGCGAAAGCCCCGTGTGAAGAAGGAAAACAAGGCTCCTAGAGTGAAAGATGAGCATGGAAATGAATTCTCATCCCCTAGGCATTCAGACAATCCATCAGAAGAGGGGGAAGTCAAGGTAGGGGCCAGATTTCAGTAGTTTAGAACCTTATTGTGTTGGGCATTATCTAGAGTGGAAACAATCCATAGAATGCTCCTGTGTCTTAAACTTACCTAGTCAGAGAAGAGCAGAGTTTATTGTAAGGAAAGGGAAGAGCACATTGGAGACATTCACTTTGTAATTGGTTGGGGATAGAAATCTGGGATCTTTACTCGTATCATTGCTACAGAGTTTCAGGTATATTTTGGAATAATTATTATAGGCCAGAATTGATCCATGTTTACACAGCTGCAGTTAAAGACACAAGGCAGTAGATGTGAGACTACTGAGTAATCACCAAACATGTATTGAGTGCCTGCTTACATGCAAAGCAGTTAATGTATTGTAGGGCAGGGTACTTAAAAATAAATGTCTTTTTCTAAAAAAACAGCAATTGACCTTGGAACTTTGTTATGTTTTTCTAGATACCACACAAGTGAATGGTTGAATTAAACTTTGTGGCAAAAACTCATAGTCATGTGGGATTTCTTTGATTCCTAGGATGATGGCTTGGAAAAAAGCCCCATGAAAAAAAAGCAGAAGAAAAAAGAAAACAAAGAGAACAAGGAGAAACAGATGGGTTCTAAGAAAGAAAAGGAAGGAGATAAGGAAAGAAAAAAGTCGAAGGATAAGAAAGAAAAGGTATTGTTTCCTTTCTGTACATTAGTAAATATACATCATTTGGAATTGTCTTTTAGAAGTTGGAAATGATAATGAGGTTTTCATTCTTGGGGTCTAGAGATACTCTAGTGATCTAGAGATGCTTGTTATCCTTGGAGAGATAGAGGAACCTCTTTTTTTTTTTCAAAGAAGGAAACACATTACATACTCAGCATTTTATGGAATTATGATAGATGTTTACTTTGATTTTCTGCTATATAATTTGGGGTGGGTATTTGGATCAGGAAAGAACATAGACCTAGAACCCAAAAGGGCCACATAGTATAATCCCCTCATTTTATAAGTGAAGAAACAATCTGAGAGAGGTTAATGGACCTGCTCTGGTTATCCAAATAGCATTCTGAGGTGACCTTTGGACACTGGTCTTCTGACCCCAGAGTCACTTCTCGTGTGACAGAAAAAGGGCCAGAGAAAAGAAAACTTAAGTTGAAAGATAGGTACCTGAAGCAGATTTTCAGTCATTTCAGTGGAGTGCAGTTTCCTTGACAAACTGTGGGAGGGATTTGAATTCCTGAAAATAACATTTAATCATTTAGTGGTGGATGAGAAGCATAGAATGGGGGAAGATATGAGCTCTAGGAGCCTGATTTTAGAGGGATATGTTTGATTTCAGCAAAGCTAACTGGCTGTTCTATGACCTTTATCTTCTTTATTAGAGTTGAAAAGAGTATTATATCTGGAAAGCATAGAATCTATTGGGCCTTTATAGGCATTGCTTCATTTGTCAGTTTTGGATTATTTTTGAATCACTGTTTTTTCCTGGGTGGGGGCATAGGAATAAACATGTATTTTATGAAGCTTAAGTTATCTTTAGGCATGTAAATGGCAGAAGAACAAATTGTGATTTCATTATCATTATCTAATATTTAGGGTTAATTAGTTTAATTCTTCACTAATTGGTGGGATACTATACAGTATTTCCCTAGAACTCAGTTTATCCTTTTGTGGTATGACAGCATAAATGTAAAGACATTTAATGTCTGAATTTCCATATAGTGATTGCTACATAGAAGAAAATAACTACATTTAACGATTTCTTTTTAAAGCCTAAAGCAGGTGATGCCAAAGCTGGAAATAAATCAAAAAGAGCCCAAGGTCCTGTCCATATTACCGCAGGGAGTGAACCAATCCCCATTGGAGAAGATGAGGATGATGAACTGGACCAGGAAACATTCAGCATAGTAAGTACTAAAATTGGGATAGCATAGGGATTCCCGAAACAAAGGCCAAGTTATTTGCTAGCCCTCTGTTTCCTTGGTCCGTTCATAGATTCTTAATCTAGTATAATAAAAATTCATTTAAATTCCTAATATGGTGCTTTCCAAATACTAGACTAGATCTCCATATATAAAGGACTTGTTTTGGGACCTGGTGGAAAGAATGACATTTTCTTGTTCATCCTTTCTTAGGAAAGGAGTTTCTCTCTTTTCCTTTTCCTGAGTGAGAATGTTCAGTTATCCCTTAGTGTTACTTGCATATCAGAAAACAGGAGAAACCTAGAACTCAGAAAATATTCACTGAAAGACAAAATCTCAGGTGAAGATTGATAATCATGTGATTCTGCTAGTTGCTATACTAAGTAGAGGTGGCTAGGTAGTTCAGTGAATAGAGTGCTGCTTCTAGAGTCAGTGAGTCTTGAGTTCAGATGTGACCTCAGACATTAGCTGTCCTGGGTAAGTCACTTAACCTACTTTACTAAATTGTTGTAAGGATCAAATGAAGTAATATTTGTAAAGCACAGTGTCTGGCAAGTAGTAGAGACTTATATATAAGTACTTATTCTTTCCCCACTAAATAAAACAAAAAGGTAGGGTTCTGATATACCTCCATGGACTTACTCAAGTTAGTTCAAATCTCTTCAGTATATTATGTAAATTTTTGTTCCGTGGTTTTTTTTTTAATCCATTTAAATAATGGAATTTACTGATCTCTGTAGAGTGGAACAAATATTTGAATGGTGATATTTCAAAAAGATAAGTAATCTAAAATTAAAATATGGACAAATGGTTTTGAGACCATGGTTCTTTGGGAAGCCTGGTATTTGTACTCTAAGGAAATGCTGGCAGATCTGATTGATCACATGTCAATAAAATGTGGTTTATAGGGCTGGGGAGCTAAGTAAACATTGTCTGAGCTTAGTCAAATTGTATTGCTAAGTACTGCATTGTGTTGAAGGGCAAGACTTGCTTGTTTCTTCAGAAATAAGGCTGGGAAAGTGGGAGGAATCAATGACAGTACTTTAGCCTGTCATTCAAACCCCCATATAGACTGGTACCTCACTATTTTTCACTACACTGAATAGTAGAATAAAAAATTTTGTAGTTGGGAAGCACCTAAGTGGGCACCCAGTTCAGTTTATATCTTAACTGGAATCCTGGGTACATTCTACCTTGACAGATAGTTATCTAGCCATGGCTTTGATATCTCCAATAATGTGGAACCCATTATCTCCCTTTTCTGGGCAGCACTATTTATTAGAAGGTTTTCCTTTACATCATACCTAAATTTACTCTTTGCAACTTCCTCACATTGTCCTGGATCTTCCCCGGGTCTAAACAGAACAAGTCTAAACCCTTTCCCATATGATGACTCTTCAAGTATTTGACAACAGCTATCATTTCCTGCCTCATACCCTCCCCTTCTCTTCCCTTTTCTAAGCTAAACATCCCTAATTTTTTGAAATAATTGTGATATAGCATGGACTCAAGGATGTCTGCAGTTCTGTTTCCCTTTGTCTCCAGCATCATTGCCCTTTCGAAATTGTGGCATCCAAACATGACCAGAGCATTCCAGCTATGGGCAAAATAAAGTAAAATTATCTATTCTTTATCCCTGGAATCTATGCTTCTCTTAATGCTATCAACTCTTGGGGGTAAAGTGTCATTATCTTCATTCATATTGAGTTTACACTTGAGTAAAACTCCTGGATCTTTTTTGGACAATTGTTGACTATGCTGCACACATCCTATTCTAGCTATGTCGATATTTTTGAAGACTTTATTCCTACTGAACTCCTGCCTCATCCATGTTTTAACCTGTCAAGGTGTTTTTTGGAATACTATCATTTAGTGTATTAGTTATTCCTCCCAGCTTTGTGTCATCTGTAAATCTAACAAGTATGCTCTCTATACCTTTATCCAAGTTTCTGATAAAAATGTTAGCTCAGCACAGATCCCTAAAGCATTTTACTGGAGACATGTCTTTTCAAGTTGAATTTCATTTTATTAGAATTGAATTTCATTTTATTAGCCCAATGCTCTAGTCTATCAAGATCCTTTTGTATCCTGACTCTAATCAGCTGTTAGCTATCCCTCACAGTTTTGTGTTAACAATAAGTTTAAAGAGCGTATGATAAATACCTTTATCTGAGTCATTGATAAGAATATTGAGCAGCAGAGGTAAGAGTAGAGATCCTTGGGATATTACACTGGAGAACTGTCACATTGATCTTGAGCCATTAACAGCTATTCTTTGAGCCCAGTGATCCCATGAGTTCTGAATCCATTTATTATTGTCTGATCCATATTTCTCCACATTTTTCAGAAAAACATGATACATTATCAAAAGTTTTGCTAATGTCTAAGTAAACTATATCCACAAGATTCCTGTTATTTAGTTAAATAGTCTTATCAAGAAAAGGATATGAAGTTAGCCTGGAATGACCTGGTCTTGATGAAGCTGTGCTGGCTCTTTGTAATTTACTGCTTCCCTTTCTAGATATTTACCAACCATCTTTTAATGACTCTATTAATAAGAGTTTTCCCTAGAATCAAAGTCAAACTAACTGGTCTAGAGTCTACAGATTTTGTGCTCTTCTCTTTTTTGAAAATCAAGATTTTGCCTTTTCCCAATATTGTAATATTCCCTCATTTTCCATCATCATTTAGATATCATTAACAGTGATTCAGTAATCACATCTGCCAGTCCTTTCAGGATAGGAGAATGTAGTTAATTTGAATTAGGTGTCTTGAATTCTTTAAGGACAGCTAGATGCTTTCTTATTATCTTCTTACTTATCTTAGATATCAACTTCATTAGTAATTTTTGTTTTATCATTTCCAGTGTGCAAATCAATCTCCTTTACAGAGAAAATGAAATAAAATAAAAATTCATTAGCTCTGCCTTCTCTCTATTGTCAGTTATCATTATCCCATCTGACCCAAGCAAAGGTCAGATCTCTTCTTGGATTCTCATTTTTCTCCCAACATAGCTAAAAAGCTCTTATGTATTTTTTTGTTAAAAATTTGAACTTAAAACACCAAAAAGGAACATTTACATAAACATCAAAAAAGAATGTTTTCATATATACAACAGAACATAAAAGTTTTCTATGTGAAAATGCAAGTCTCTATTTTATACCACTTTTTCCTTTAAAAAATACATATATGTGTGTGTATAAATATGTATATATGTATAAAGATAAATTTTACACATTACTTTCAAAACTGCTGCATGTCTGTGATTCTGCTCATTTTAAACACTGTTTCAGTGGTTATTTCTTTTTTGATATGATTGTTGCTATCCTTCTCCCCAAAATAAAAACTGAGAAAAAGAAAGAAAATGATAAATCCTTGTGATAGGTAGGCATAGTCAAGCAAAACAAATCCATAGAGTAACTACGTATAGTCTTGTATTTCTCATTTCTGTACCTTGTGCCTCTTCCTCAGCAAGTAGATAACATGCTTTATCAATCATAGTTTCACTGAAGTCCTAATTGAGCTTTGCCTTGATCTGAGTTCTTAAATGTTTCCGAAGTTTTCTTTACAGTGTTGCTGTCACTATACAAATTATTCCTGTGATTCTTCTCAGTTCACTGTGTGTTTGACCCAGGATCTTCTGCAAGCATTTCTGGTCTAGATTTCTCTAGATTCTTTATTCTGGATTTCTCTTGATTTTATTTCAGTCCTACTCATTATTGATCTTTTCATAAAAACATGAAAGGTCTCTATTTCCTTAAAAGTGCCCCCCCCTTTTTTTTTACCTTCTAGGATGATATTCAGCAGACTGTTATTTTTAATTGTATGTCCATATTTTTTCTCCTTTTCAATATTGTATTCCAAGATTCCCTTTCATTTATAGTAGAAGCTCCCAACTCTTTTGTGATCTATTTTCTTGGTACTTGAACTAGATTTTTCTGGATCTTGCATTATTATTATTACTTTTTAACCCAGAAACTCTGGATTTGAGCTGTGACATTCATGGGACCTTTCCTTTTATAGTTTCTTTCAAGAAGAGATCAGTGAATTATTTTTTTTTAATCTCTCAGATTTTATTTTTTAAAACATTTCCATATCAGTCATGTTATAAAGAAGAATTAGAACCAAAGGGGAAAACCATATGCTTCTGTAGTGAATTCTTTTTAGATCTTATTTTGCCCTCTTTTTTCTCAAGTTTTACTTATGTGTTTTGTTTCCACATTAGTCCCACTCCTTGAGAGATCTCTTAGAATAAAGTAAAGCAGTTCAACAAAAACTTAACAAAAAAACTAACCTCATCTGAAAGTGCTTGCAATATCCGCATCTGTAGAATCCCCAATCTTTCTCTTTTTAATTAACAGAAATCTGCCCGAGCTCTCTGTCTCTGTCTGTCTGTCTCATCCTCATCCCCACTGAAAAAAAGAGAAACAAATTCCTTGCAACAAATATTCATAGTCAAGGAAAACAAAATTTCTCACTGAAATACATACATACATACATATATATATATGTATGTATGTATGTATATACACATTTATTTCAAATTTAATACAGTGATCTTATGTAATTCCAAAAGATTGATGATGAAACATAATATCTACATCCTGACAGAAAGTTGATGGGTTTAGGGTGTAGAATGAGGGTGTGTGTGTGTGTGTGTGTGTGTGTGTGTGTGTTTTGATTGGAGTTACTAGTCTTTTCAAAGTTGTCTTTATAATAATGTTGTTATTTTATAAGTTGTTATCTTGGTTTTGTTAATTCCATTCTTCACCAGTTTTTAAAAGTCTTCATAGTTACTCCTTCTTCCTGGTTCTGCTGCTTACTTCACTTTGCATTAATCATGTAAATTTTATGTATCTCTTTGAAATCATCATTCTTCATTTTTTACCACATAATGCCATTCTGTCACATTCATATGTCACAGCTTTCAGTCCTTCAATTTATGGTCATCTCTTTAGTTTCTGGTTTGTTTGGGTTTTTTTTTTTTACAACCACAAAAAAGAGCTGTTATGAATATTTTTGTACATACAGGACCTTTTTCTGTTTCTTTGGTCACCTTTGGGTACAGGTCTAATGGTGTTTTACATGAGTCAAAGAGCATGTACTCTTTAATAACTTTTTGTGTTTAATTCCACATTGCTTTCCAGCATGGTTGTACCCAGTCAGAGGTCTACCAACTGTAGCTTTTAGGGTTGCAGGTTCTCTTTTTAGTAAACACTTCCTTTCTATAGCTGGAATAAATTAATTACATCTTCATTCTTCATTTCCAGTTGTGCAGGTAGGTCTGTTTCGTTGATTGACTTCCCATCAAATCAGATTTTAATTTCCCTCACTGACAAACTCTGTCATTCACAATAGGCTCTCATTAATTTACCAAGTGGTATGTGCCTCTTGTTCTTAAACTGCATCACAGAATCATCTTATCATGCCACCTTCAAATTAATGTGGTCATTGTTTTTATTCATGACTTCTTCCTTTGACTTGTTGATCATGGTGAGTCCCATAGTCTCCTGAGCCACTATTTCACAAAAGAAGCTTCAGGATAATCTACCCCAAGGGAATGGGACCAACAGCATCAGAAGGAGGACATTATTTAGATTATTTAGTGGTGGGATAGAGCTGAGATCCACTGTTTACATATACTCAGCTCTTTTGATTATCTACTCCTCTAGTTTCAAACTGGGCAGTTTTAATTTATGACTTTTTAAACATACAGTATCCAAGTTTTTTGTTTGTTTTCAGGGATTCCAGTGATTCCTAAATTATTTCTCCTTGACCTGTTTTCCAGGTCAGTGGGTTTTAATATCAGGTATCTTACATTTTCTACAATTTTTTCAATCCTTTTATTTTATCCTAATATTTTGTATTGTCTGGAGTCATTGATTGATGTTTAGCT
This sequence comes from Gymnobelideus leadbeateri, assembly GCA_011680675.1. Lineage (NCBI taxonomy): Eukaryota > Metazoa > Chordata > Mammalia > Diprotodontia > Petauridae > Gymnobelideus > Gymnobelideus leadbeateri. The sequence goes on along the minus strand of WOXC01008190.1, from coordinate 352,239 downwards.
ATTCTAGTTTTCAGAGAGTTCATTACCTGTAAGGTTTACCTCTTTTGTTTTTAAACTATTTTACTTCCTATTTTTTCCTCGTGTTCATTTATATCATTTTCTGTCGTGCTTCATTTTTTTCCCCCTAAATAGTAATGTAATTGTTGTGGAAAGTTTTTTTTTCCTCGTTGAGTCTCTTTTTATTCATTCATTCATTCATTGATTTATTGCTTTTTGGAGGGCAATTGGGGTTAAGTGACTTGCCCAATGTCACATGGCTAGTTTTTGTGTTAAGTGTCTGAGGCCAGATTTGAACTCAGGTCCTCCTGACTCCAAGGGCCGGTGCTCTATTCACTGTGCCACCTAGCCACCCTTTGAGTCTCTTTTTATAGTTGTTGTTAATGGAGTTACTTGTTCCTTTTTGGGGATCTCTATCCAGATTTATAATTATTGTTACACTCTTAGGTGGTTTCTTTGATTTATTCATCTCTCCAGCTTTAATTGATAATTTGGGACATTGTACTACCATCCTCCCCTCCCCTAGGATTTTGGGTGAGGTGATCATTTCTGCTTGGTTATGACTGAGGGCAAGACCAAGAGACTATGATTCATAGTTGTAGACTTTTACGATCTTCTTTTATGTCTCAAGACAGAATACTTTGGACCTTAGAACTCTTGGACCTATGGTATCCTTATCTGACTGCTATGGCACCATGCTGGTTTCTGTCTGTTGCCACTCCCTTGCACTGGCTAGGTACCTATCCTTAGGATTTCTAATTACCCCTGACTTTCTAGGGAGAGTCGTCTCCTTTTGTTTCCTCTGGACATAAGAGCCTTATGGATGCTACACGTGTCTTTGGCCAATCTCTGGTTGCACTCAAATGCATTGATATTGCCTTTGGCTGATAGACTCCTCTTAAGTTTCCCATAGACTTCTTTATTTTTTTTGGAGGGCAATTGGGGTTAAGTAACTTGCCCAAGGTCACACAGCCAGGTTTTTGTTTGTGTGTGCGTTCAGTGTCTGAGGCTGGATCTGAACTCAGGTCCTTCTGACTCTAACGGCCGGTGCTCTATTTACTGTGCCACCTAGCCGCCCCCCCCATAGACTTCTAACTGTTGTCTTTTGTAGTTCTGGGGTAGAAGATGTAATTTGCTGTAGTTTCTCATTGGATTTCTTGATCATTGTTCATTCTGATAGAGACTTCATGGTTTTGTTGGAATAGATATGTGAAAACTAGCACATGTGCTATTCATTCAGTCATTTTGACCAGAAGGGCTACCCTGCATATGTCATTTAGAATACGTAGATCATAAATACAGCAACTGATGCGTCCAGAAGTTCCCAGAACACCTCTAAGAAGCCTCTAAGTCAAGCCCATGGCAACAAAGTTAGACAAAGAGCTTATCTATTGTTTGATCCTCCTTTTTCTCCCAATTATAGCTTCCCCTTCTCCTGCTTTATTGTATTTTCAACAAATCAGATATTTATAAACCCAGAAAGCTGATCTACCCAGCTTTTTTTTTTTTTACAAATAAAATAATTTTTTGCATTTCTTGGTAGGTATTTGATACTGTGAATTTTATTAGACTTCATTCTTGAATTTTGTATTCTGCGATCTTCTGTATGTCTCAGCTGCTGTTCTTTTTTCTTCAGTGAAGTTATAATCTTTGGAATACAACTTGGTGGATATACCTGGGCAGTTTTTCTCTACCTTGTCTTTTTAGTTCAAAAGCTTTTTGATTAAATTTTCCAGACATCAGAAACATACTTTTTGTCAGCTATACTCTTACTCTGCTGGGACCCTGTCATTCCTGTATTTTAAGTTGTGGTAAAGAAATGAAATCTCATTCTCAGTCAGTACTTCAATCCATCCTTTCACATCCCCCTACTTAATATAACGCTCCATGCTCTCTATCTTCCCTATCAATAGTTGTATAGTACTAACTGTACATTTTGAGGTCTCTTCCATGAAGGGAAGAGAATGAGTGCCAGACACTGAATTGCATTTTACAGATATTATCTCCTTTGTTTATGCCATTTCCTAACCCTGAATTTTTTCCTATTTCAACCTATTGAAATCTCAGCCATCCTTCAAGACTTAGATCAGATGCTTCCTCCCCTATGAAGTATTACCTGATTTCTTTCTTTATCCCAAGTTCCCAGTTAAAATGATTTTTACTTGGACTTCATAAAGCACTTGGTATTTCTCTTATGCACCATCATCATGGTCAATTTTGTATTGTATTAGTTTTTCATGTATATGTTGTAGCTCTCACTATACTGTAAGCCCCACTAGAACGAGGTCTCTTTTATTACCTCTTTTTCTTCCTTAGTGCCTAGCATAGTGCTCTGCACATACCTCATGCTTATGAAATGTTTGCAAATAGAATCTATATGACTTGAGAGAGTTCAGCAGTTGTTTCTAATAGGGCTCAGCAAAATATTCATTTAATAAATCAAATGCCTTATCTGTTTCTTGGCTATAGAAGTATATAACTTGATGAAAATTCACAACACATCTGTATTTCCTGGGGTTTTTTTTTTTTTTTTTTTGGTACTTCTGCTTTGGTTGCCCCAGAGAACAGTACTATTTAGGGGACATGGGTTTTTTTGTTTTGTGTGTGTGTGTGTGTGTGTGTGTGTGTGTGTGTGTGTGTGTGTGTCTTGCTCTAAAAGTGTAGGGCCTAGATTCTAGGCCCTTTTCACTTGAGAACATCATGCATAAAAAGCAAGGGAGTAGAAGATTTCTGCGTAAATGTAAAAATAATCTCTACTCTGTTGCTCTACCCCAGTGCAAAGAGAGGATGAGGCCAGTGAAAAAGGCTTTGAAGCAGCTGGATAAACCAGACAAGGGACTCACTGTGCAGGAACAGCTAGAACACACCCGAAACTGCCTCCTGAAGATTGGAGACCGAATATCAGAGTGCCTTAAAGCCTACTCTGATCAGGAGCACATCAAACTGTGGAGGAGGTAACTGAATTTTGCATTTAATTTGGCTGTTTGACTTGGCCAAAGTGATTTTTTTAAATAGGAAAAATGTGAAATGGCAATAATTTATTTTCCCAACTATTCACAGGAAATGTCATTGAAGGCATTGCTGTCTTCTGAACCTAAGTTGTATCATTAATTTATGGGAGCCAGTCCTTTGAGTATTTTGAAACTGTTTTTCTTGAGTTGAACCAGTAGTATCAGTGAGATTGACTTCAATTGCTTCTTCTAGAAACAAAGACCCAAATTCATAAAAAGGAGTCTTCAGGGCTGAAAGAGACCTTGGACTAGTTCACTCTGGTCCAAGTCGCATAAATCACTATCCAGATCTAGGGTGGCAATTGATATTAGTTCTCTGCTGTCATGTTATAGCAAGTCTATTACTGTATTTTTTTAAAATGATAATTCAGAAGGATAGCTTCAGGTGAAATGATCAACGCAAAGGTAAAAGATTACAAGCTTCATGCAAACAGGGACTATATCTTGTTTATTTTCCTATTTCTCCTTTACCAGAAACTATGTTCTGAAAAGAAAGTGTGCAGAACAAACAAAATAAATGTTTGTTGAGTTAGAGTGTAGATTTTGGTGTGCTGAGAGTGGTAATAGTTTGGGAACATTTTATCACACTTTCCAAAGTAGATAAAATTACGTTGATTTTCATATTTATTTTTAGTAAATTATTTTATAAAGTTTTTTTTAGAAATTCTGTATTTAAATAGGACTATCTTGTATAATATATGCACTTATTTTTAAACTAGTTTTGGAAGGGAAATGTAGATGGGTTTTAGATCTATCTTGATGTCTACCAAATATCATTCCTGACACTTAAGAATAGCTTTACTTCCCTTCTCCTAAGGCCATTATCATATGTGGTCTTTATGAATTAAAACTATCATGTTTTTAGAAATCTGATTTAATCTCAACTTAAGAGACTGAAAACCTAGGTAGTCGCTTAGACAGATGCTAGCAGATTTCCTAACAAATGTTTTAAAATCCTACTGGATAAATTAATTTATTATTATTTATTAAGTACCAGTAGTGCAGTAGAGAGTTGGCATGTTGTAATAGAGAGTGTTGGTCTTGAAATCAGAAAAGAATTAGATTAAAAATTACTTCTGATACTTATTGTTTGACCATGGGCAAATCACTTAACCTCTCTGAGATTGTTTCCCATATGTAAAATGAGGATGATAAAGTTCTTGCCTAACAGGATTGCTCTGAGGTTCTTATGAGAGAATGAATGTACAGCACATTACAAATATTACAGCCCTGTGTTAACATCAACCTTTGTCATTACTACTATTAATGAGAAGCCCAGCATAGAAATATGGGGAATACTGAAGAAATAGACAATAAGATCTCTGCCCTCAAGAAACTTACAGTGTTACTGAGGATAAAGAGTAGTGTTTAGGGGCAGCTAGGTGTCTCAGTGAATAGAGCACCAGCCCTGAAGTCAGAAGGACCTGAGTTCAAATTTGGCCTCAGACACTTAACACCAAAAAAACTAGCCATGTGAACTTTGGCAAGTCACTTAACCCCAATTGCCCTACCTTCCTCCTCCAAAAGAAAAAAAAAGCAAAAAAAAAAAAAATAAAGTACCTTAAAAAAAAAAAAGAATCGTGTTTATAAAATAGCTAGACAACAATTAAGAACAATTAAGGAGAATACATAGTTAAGTGCTAAATGTTGTGCATAGACTATAAGTGAAGTGGGTAGTCAAAGAAGAGAGAAATCCAGAAGAGAGAAACGTGATCAGATTTATATTTTAAGAATATCAATTTGACATTTAAGTGGAGAATGGTTTGGAGGGGGTTGAGATTAGAAGCAAGGAGACCAAATAGGTGACTAATGGAACAGTCCAAATGAGAAACAGAGCTGTGAAACAAGGAAGAGACCAGTAAGGTAGCTAATGGTACGGTCCAAATGACACAGATGTGAGAAATTTTGTGGTATTACAATAAACAACTGATTGGAAATAGGGATTGAGTGAGAGGGAAGAGTGGCTTTCAGATCTGGTCAGTGGAAGTTCTGCAGAAAAGGGGAAGTTTAGAGGAGGGTGTATTTAAAAAGAAATAGAATGAATTATGGACTTACTGAAAACAAGATGCCTGTGGGACATCTAGAGATCCTTGAAGCCAGGTAGAGAAGTTTGATGTAATTAGAAGTGGCAAGGGAAGATGAGTAGCAAGGAGGTCCAGACTATTTTTCATACTCGTGCCAGACTGTTCCTTCTAAAAAATACTTTCATCACATCATACCTGCTGTTGCAGTAATCCACACATGAATTCATAGCAGGTTCTGGACTATCATGATAGCAGTGGACACTGAGACTCATTTTTCAGAAGAAGAGACAGCATGAAAGTGGTAATGTTTTGGTGGATATAGGAGGTGGGAGAAAGGAATATTCAGAAATGGCTGTGTTTTCTACCAGGGGTAATTGGGATAATACTGCTTTGTTTGACAGATACTGGGTTGTAGGGGAGGCCGCAAAGGTAGGAAAGGTATTTTAGACCTTAGTTCTGCAGGGAAAAACAACCTGATTTTAGGGACTCTTCTGAATGATATAAAAGCTTTCTTTTTTTTCTATTTTAAACCCTCTAAGCACTTGGCAGATATTTGCCATATCTATTTCTGGGAGCAGGTAGGGCTAACACCCCACTTTTTTCAGATAGGGAAATTGAAACAGAGAATATTGTGATTTGCTCAAGGTTGTTGAGTAATTTATAGGAATGGACACCAAGTCTCTTGACCTTCCAATCCAACTCTCTGTCAGTAATACTATGTAAAGTTTAAATCACTTATATCAAACCCTGGAAGAAAATTTCTCTAACTGTGTACCAGTAGATCACACAGCTCAAAAACTCAGTTGTATGCTATGTATATGGCGGAGGGGTGGGGGTTGGAAGGAAAAGACTGGTGCTTATTTCTGTAATTCTGTTCATGTGTTTTTAGGAACCTGTGGATTTTTGTATCCAAGTTCACAGAATTTGATGCTCGGAAACTACACAAATTATATAAAATGGCTCATAAGAAAAGATCTCAGGAGGAGGAGGTAAGATCCTCATTTAATCCTAAACTTAGGAAACCCCGGGAAGATTGTATTGTGTTTCACAATAACATATTGCCCTTCTCTTTCACCCTGTATAAGGAATCTGCAAAATAAATATTATTAGCAGCAGAAAAGGACACAGGAATGATTGTTGTTGTTAAGTCATTTCAGTCCTATCCTACTCTTCATGACCTCATTTAGGGTGTTCTTGCCCTTTCCTTCTGTAGCTGATTTTACAGATGAGGAAACTGAGACAAACAGGATTAAGTGACTTGTCCAGGCTTACATAGCTAGTAAATGTCAGAGGCTGTTAGAGGCCAGCTTCAGACTGAGGTTTTCCTGATTCCAGGCTCAGTGCTTTATCCACTGTGCCACCTAATTGCCCCACTGGTCTAATGCAGGGGTGGGGAAACTGTGGCCTTGAAGCTACATGTGACCTTCTAGTTTCTCATGTGGCCCTTTGACTGAATCCAAACTTCACAGAACAAGTCCCCTTAATAAAAAGATTTATTCTGTAAAACCTGGATTCAGTCAAAAGGCCACACCCAAGGACCTAGAAGGCCACAGGTGACCTTGAGGTGGCTGAAGGTTTCCCACCCCTGGTCTAATGCAATGTCAAATGCATAAAAAACAATAAACCTCTGAGAACTGATTGCCTCTCTATAGTCATTATCCTGAAACAATCAAGCAGTGTCTTCTTACATACGTGTGGTATATGTATGCAGAGTCCCTAGTATAAAATATGCTTTTAACTAATTCTTGTTGACTTTACTTTTATAGAAAACAAGAATCGTGAGATACTCATTTTGGTCACAGTGCACATTTATTACCTGATGGTTAGAGTCTAAGAAGGATAAAGTCTAAATATGTGGCTGAGAGAATATTTCCTATTATTCTTTGGGCCATATTCAGAATCCTTTTGCTTATGCATAGGGTACCTCTTACTCCATTATTTAGGAGACAATATAGGTTGGGGGTATGAAGAAGATTCCTCTGTTTTCCCAGTTTTCCTTTCTCAGTGAAGAGAATTAAAATTAAGTAATTGCTTCAACCAAAGTTCTATTCCTTGGAAAAACATGCCTGTTTGTGGGTGGTAAGGTGATTTGTTGGATTAAAAACCCAAGTGGGCAAAACGATTTAAACGAGAGTGCTCAAAGGAAGCACTGGCTTTATTCAGCACTAAGTTAGGTATTATAATGGGAAATAGACCTTTTCTGTTCTCAAGCAATTTATAATTTGATCTATGGGGTGCTGAAAAACAATATAACAAGTATTATATCTTATAGTACAAATAAATATAGGAATTTTAAGAAAAGGAAAACTCATAGTAAATTAGAGTTGTCAAGGAAAGCTTCTTGGAGGGAGTAGAACTTTAGGTTATGTTGTAGTATAGTTATACTACAACATATATGTATGTATGTATGTATGTATGTATGTATGTATGTATGTATGTATGTATAGCTGGGATTCAAATCCAGGTCTTTTGACTACAAATCCATTGCTCTTTCCAAAAAAATAGCCATTCAAAACCAACTGCAATACTAATATATTTTGAAAAAGGGGATCTTCGTAATATAAACATCAAAAGTTGGTGAAATAAGCAGAATAAAGAAAGTAATGAATTCATTACAGTAGATACTCATGAATTTTAGAGTTCACTTTGTTAATTTACTTTGATAACTCTGAAAGGTAGAGAGAGGCAGGTCAGTTAGTTCTGCTTAGTACACAGAGGGTCTCTTTATTCTGCTTAGCTTAATAGGGATACTAATCTTTAGGATTTTAAATGAGTCTTAATAGTTTTTCTAACTGCCTGACTAACTAAGTTACCTGACCATTCTAAATACAGTAATTCATAGACTTTTCCATCTGGTATTATAGCAGATATGAGCCATTGGAGGTGTCCTTGCAGGAATAGATCAGAATTATGATAGCAAATGTATTACTATTAAGAGTGGTAGGTCTGACTTCAAATGACGTATATGTGGGGTTTAGACATTCCTTGCTACACTATAATGCATAAATTACTTATGGCAGGGTATGCTAATAAGTGAGCAAAATCCAGTCAGACCAGTAGAATTAAGTCAATGAGCTCTCTTAATTCGAGAATGGTTTCTATTTTATACCCTTTCAGGAGCAAAAGAAAAAAGATGACATGTCTGGCAGTAAAAAACCATTTCGTCCAGAGCCTTCAAGCTCGAGCCGGGATTCTTTGATGTCTCAGTCTCATACCCCTCACAATCTTCACCCGCAGAAGCTTCATTTGCCTCCTTCCCATGGACCACAGATGCATGGGCACCAGCGAGATAACTATGGTCATCCTAATAAGAGACATTTCAGCAATGCAGGTAGGGTCCTTCGATATGGTTTTTAGAACAGATGCCAAACTAAGAATTATTTCCATTCTTTGATGTCAGTAACTTTGCTACATATTATTCTTGGATGCTTTTCTTTTTTTTTTTGAAGGGCATTTGGGGTTAAATGACTTGCCCAAGGTCATTTGAACCATTGAAGATTTTTGACATGGTTGGTTCTATGTTTTAGAAATGTTATTTCTGTGGTTGTGCTGTAAATGGATTGGAATGGGGATCGTTTGGAGGGAAGCCATTGTAATAGTCCAGGCATTGAGGGCCTGAATGAGGTTTTTCGCTATGTAAGTCAGTTAAGAAGCATTTATTGTCTGCTATGTGCCAGGCACTCTGCTAGATAGTGGAGATGCAGAATGTGGCAGAAGATGTTCCCTGCCCTCAAGGAGCTTACAAATCAAAGGGGGAGACAATAACCAAACAAATATGTACAAACAAAGCTATATATATGACAAAAAGGAGATAATTAAACAGGCAATGTTGCTAACTGTTGCTAGGTTAGCACTCATTGTGGGCTAGAATGGTTATGGAAGAATTCATCTTCATTTACCATATGTTTCCCTTAGTTAAATACAGTACAAAAAGTCTTATTTTGTTTCTGTTTAAAGCAGAGGCAAATAATTATTAGGTTTTTGGGTATCTGTTAAATCTTGTGGGTATCAGCAAATATAGTTCTTAACTATATACTGTGCATATTGACTTTAAATGTTCTAGAAGAGAAGGGGAAGGTAATAAGCTTTTATATGGTGTGAGTTACTATGTGCTTGGCACTGTTCTAGGCACTTTACAAACACTATCTCATTTGAGCCTCACAATAACCCTGTGAGATAAGAGTTGTTATTATCCCCATTTTACAGTTAAGGAAACTGAGGCAAAGGCACATTAAGGAACTTGCTCAAGGTTGCACAGCTAGTAAGTATCTGAGACTGGATATGAACTGAGGTTTCCCCGACCCCAGGCACAGGGCTCCATCTACTCACTGCACACCTACCTGCTTTGTAAGCTCCATAGATCATGTATGCAGCTTTGCTAGGATTATTTCTTAGTGAAATGATACTCTTTTTTTATACTTGTCAATTTAAGAAAAAATAATTTTATTATATTCATCATGATAAAGAATGATTTTATTTACAACAATGGACTGCATCATTAAAGCTGTATTTCTTGATTTACTATGAGTTTATAACCAGAAACCTTGCATTTGACAGAATACAGGATGTTATTTAGCACCTAAGGATTAATATTAAAAAGAGCATCTATAAATTAAAGTAAAATTTCTACAAATCTACTTGTAATTATTAACAATAAAAGGGAGATGTGTTTGTATCAACACAGAACTAATTCTTGAAAAAAATTTCTCAGAGCCACAATAAAAATGTTTCATCATCACACAACTGACTAGGGAAAAAAAAGAACCATTTCACCCACATATGAAATGAGTAAAAATAAGCAAAAAAGTAACATGAGTTAGATTTCTAAAATCTTATAAATTTATTTTAGTTTTCTTTCTATTATTAAGTCCAGAGGCATAAAAGAAATTTTTGTTCATTAAGATTCTTAATTATATTAGCAAAGTTCACAAAAAGAAATGAAAAACACTACCTGAATACATCATATGTTCCTTTGAATGCATACATCAAGTGAAATGATATTTTGCAGCTCTTCCTGTAATCTCAAGATGGACAGATGAGTTAACAATAGCACTTCCTAAGGGTAGAGTTAAATAGAGTTCAAGAGGTTAATTCAATATTATTTTCAAAACTCTGGGAAAAGGAATTTCAGACACAACTTCTCTGTAAATAATGAACAGCAAATTCTAAAGGAAAATAGATTTAATATTATTCATGTGAGATGGGCCAGAAGCTATTGGTTTGGACAAAGATGAAGGCAAACTGGTCATTGCTTGCCATTGTTACCAGATTGTTATTTTTTCTTATAGACCGAGGAGACTGGCAAAGAGAGAGGAAGTTCAACTATGGTGGCAACAGCAACCAGCTCTGGGGAGGAGATCGGCATCACCAGTATGAACAGCACTGGTATAAGGATCACCACTATGGGGACCGGCGCTCTCATGGCGAACCTCATCGTTCTGGGAATTATCGTCCAAACAACCTGTCACGCAAGAGGCCCTATGACCCATACAGCAGTGACCGAGACCATCGGGGTCACAGAGATTATTATGACAGGTACTTTATGAGGGTGAAAAACTGGGAGGAAGTTTTTTTTTTTTTTATGCTTAAAATTCATTGTGTATGAAATGAGAATGACAGAATTATTTTTATCAAAAGTACATTTACTGAGTTGTGAGTTCATTATAAAACTTTAAAAAGTATTCTGGTTAAGGTCCAGGAATCTGAGCTAGAAAGTACTTTGATAATCAGAAACCTACCATTGTGCTTAGCATGCACTTGGGATATAGAAATTGTGTAAGCCCTAGTCAGCCTCTGTGCTCAAGAGAAGATGATCATCAAGAAAAGGTGGAGCACAGAAGCATACTACATTGCAGGTAAGTGGTACTGGGAGATAGTAGATAACTAGATATAATGGTCATCAAAGGCTGGGTATATTAGATAGGATGTGTCATAAACAACTTGGACAGAAGGTAAGATTTACAAATTTAGGGGTATGCAGGCCTGGGGAACTGCAGCCTTGAGGCCACATGTGGATTTGTGGACTCCAAAAAGATTTGTTCTGTGAAGTTTGGATTTAGTCAAAGGGCTGCACTTGAGGACCTAGAGGGCCATATGTGACCTTAAGGCCACAGGTTCCCCAGCCCTGGTGGGTATGGTTGGTGAACTCTAGGGCTCTGAAGAGTTTGAGTAATTTTTTTTTTGTTGTTGTTTAAAGTTTTTTAAATGGCATTTGTTTTTACACCACAGTAATTTTCAGGTAGTATGTTCCATCATTCCCCCTTCCCTCATAACAAAGAAAAAAAATATTTAAACAAAACTACTGGACACTTCTGACCAAAGTCTAATACTCTACTTCCACGGTCCCTCAGTACTCTAACAAAAGGTAGTTGGTGAATTGTCTCATCTCTTCTCTAGAGTAAAGAGGTGTCATTGTAAATACCCATATAATTACCCATTCCTCAGTTTCGTTTGGTAGCTAGGTGGTTCAGTGGATAGAGCACTGAACTTGGACAGGAAGATTCATCTTTGTGAGTTCAAATCAGGTCTCAGACACTGTTTGCCTCAGTTTCCTTATCTGTAAAATGAGCTGGTGAAGGAAATGGCAAATTGTTCCTATATCTTTGCCAAGAAATAACCAGATGGGGTCATGAGGAGTTGGAAATGACTGAAAAACAGCCGAACAACAACAATTTCATTTCATTGTTCTTTTCAACATAGTTGTAGTCCCTATGTATGTTGTTTTTCTGGTTCTGGTTACTTTTCTCTATATTAATTCATACCAGTCTTATCACTTTTCTCCAGTTTCTTATACCTAAGGAATTGATTCTTACAGAATTATAATATGCCATTCCATGTACATATACATTCTAAATTTTAAAATCATTTCTTAATCTATATGCACTCACTTTTTTCCCTTTAGTTATTTGCTATTACAAAAAGATTTCTATATATGAGAGTCCTTTTTTTCCTTTCTTCTATCTTTGATCTCATAGGGGTATGTATCTAATAAGGGGATTTCTTGGGTCAAAAGGTTTGAAAATTTTGTTAATTAAAAAAAAATAATTCCCATTTTTTTCTCAGACTTGTACTAATCCAAACTCCCCCAACAGTGTACTGGTTCAGGTAACTCTATTTTAACTTGTCCCAGTTTTATGATAACAGCCTTACCACAAAGTCATGCAGAGTAGGACTATTAGGCTACTAAAGTGAAAGATAGATTTTTCTTCCTTAGGGGGAAAAGCAAATAAACCTATAAGTTCATGTTTTATTTAAATTTATGCAAATATGTAGTTACCAATTCTCTTGTTTTTATCCCCATCATACAATGGTCTATAGCGCAATGTCAGCTACCTGAAAAGCAACAGACTAAAAAGAACACATTGTAGAATTTGATCAGTAGTGGAAAATGATAGTGAAATTGGCACACTGCTCTCTACCCATCTGTGTCAGAGTTCTCAAACTCTACTGTCTAGGCTTAGATTAGGTGCTCTCTGAGGGAAAGGAGTAGAATCATAAAGTGTTAGAGCTGGAAAGACCTTAGGTATACTTAATCTTACTCCTTCATTTTACAGGTAGGGAAATTGTGGACTATAGAAGTTAATTGACTTGTTCAGGGTCAACCAATTAGTGGAGATGGCAGTGGTCCTCTGATTCTATTAACATAAGGAGTTCCCAGATGAGAATACTCCCTGTACCTTAGAGTCTTTTTTTTTTCCTTTTTTGATTTTTTGGAGGGGAAGGTAGGGCAGTTTGGGTTAAGTGACATGCCCAAAGTCACACAGCTAGTTTTTTGTGTTAAGTGTCTGAGGCCAGATTTGAACTCAGGTCCTCCTGACTTCAGGGCCAGTGCTCTATTCACTGTGCCACCTAGCCACCCCCACCACCTAGCTGCCTCCTGTACTTTACAGTTTTAAAGTCTGGGGTAGTGGGACACCAAGTGACTTGCCCAGTGCCACATATCTATAGTTTATATCAGCAGCGTAACTCAAACCCAGGTCTTCCAGCTCCAAGGCAGTTCTTTCTGCCACACTCTGTCCAGTTGCTTCCTGCTCACCTTCAAATCTTGTCCCGGCCAGAATGAAATCAGACTGGTTTGATTTTACAGAGCTAGTTTGTGGATCTTTATACTTCTGAATTATGAGTGGATTAGTGGTAAGAGAACTGGTCCCTATTCTGCCAATTTGTTTCAGACTAGCAGAGGCTGCACTCAAACAATAGATTTTCCAGGTTCTGAAAGGGGTTCTTTGTGCCTATGGTACTTAGTAGTATATTGCTACAGAACTGTTCTTGAATGTGATGCTGAGTACAGAGGGAGTGAGGATATAGGTGAAGGAATTGTGTTAAGCTTGACTATTTTTTTTCTCTTGCTTTTAACATTGTTGGGTTTCAATTTTCAGACATCATCATGACTCAAAACGACGAAGATCTGATGAGTTCAGGCCTCAAAATTACCACCAGCAAGATTTTCGGAGAATGTCTGATCATCGTCCCCCTATGGGTTATCATGGCCAGGGACCCTCAGATCATTACCGATCTTTCCACACAGACAAATCGGGAGACTACAAACAGCCACTACCCCCTCCACATCCTGCAGTCACAGACCCTCGATCGCCACCATCTCAGAAATCTCCCCATGATTCAAAGTCACCCCTGGATCACAGGTCTCCCTTGGATAGGTCACTTGAACAAAAAAACAACCCAGATTATAACTGGAATGTTCGGAAAACATAAATCAAAGGTCAAAAAGGAGAACAAGAGTGAGCAAGCATCTGATGATTTTTGGTCTGATCCAAAAGATAACCAGTTATCAGAATGAATAACTGGAGACTCTGAACATGCTGCTGCTACCACCTCACTGGCTGAAGGGGGACTTCAGGGAGTGGGGAGGACTTCTCCTAACTGTTAGTTCTGGTGGAGATTTGATTTTGGTTACTACCCTTACACTCCTGCCATAGTTTCCATTTTCATTCTATCCTCCCATACTGCCAGAAGGAAAGAGGTGTCGTTTTGTCTGTGGGGCTTTTTGGGGTTATTACATCCCCATTGAAGGAAGAACAAGAATTGATTGAATTTGTAACCTGTTTTTTTTTTTTTTTTTTGGTTATTGTTTTTTACAACTAGGTGCAGTATTTCCTTACTCTGATTTGGTCAGGGGAGGGAATGAACGATTGCTGCTTAGGAATTAATGAACAGTGCTTGATTTGATTCACTATTATATGATGGATGCTGCTGATGGGGGGAAAAAGTCTGATTTCATTCTGGCATGATAGTATTTGAAGGTGAGCAGTTGAGCCCTTCAAATGACTAAATGAGCTCTCAACATGTCCTTAGAATAAATGTAGGAGCAATAGACTTAGGCATGGCCCACCCAGGAAGGGAGGGTAAGAGCTGAGGGTAGTGGCGCTGGTGCAGCTGTCTCTATCCAGTCTACACTAATTTTCCCACATTGTCTTTGTACATTTCAAAGGTTTGGTTTCCTGTAGTCCCGTTGTTTACCTCCAGAGTGAGGAAAACTGGCTACTGTGGCTGAACTTCAGTACTGTGACATTGGAATTAGCTTGGATTTTATTTTTCGAGGCGGGAGGAGGGAGGCAAAGGAGGGAAGGAGAGGACAGAAATCTTGAATCCTAATGAGGTGTCTGATTCACCCAGTAAAAAGGCTCATTAAACATTTGGTGCTAGCATAAAAGATGGGGCTGTAGATTCTGAATGGGCTTCACATTGTAGGGTACTTAGCTGTGCTAGCAAATAGGAGGGGTTTTCAGTATTTCAACAGGCTGACATCTAGATTTTGACTCCTTTTGCACAAATTAAAAGAGGTAGAACTCATAAAGAATCATAACTGCTGATAACCAACTGGTCAGATAAAACAAGGTTTAAGCTGCAGCAAGTAGGCCATCAGGTGGCTGGCTTGAGATCATTATGGTTTGTGTTTTAGTTGCATTTAGGATAAGAGCAGAAGATACCCATTGGGATTTATAGCAAGTAAAGGAGGCAGTTGGGAGGGTGGGGAAAGAAAAGGAACCAAATGAGTTTGAGAAGGTTAACTGAATCAGAATGGTTAGAGGAGGGGAAAGTTGGTGTGGTGGAGGGACAAAATTGTATGCCTGCCTCGGGAAGGCTGGGGCTATCATTTTTATTCATTTTAAGCCCTAGTTCATCAGTATTCTTAAATATGCTAGTGTCCAAAGTCATAACTAGATGAAGAGAGGATATTTGACTAGAATACGCAATGAAACTTGGTAATAAATTCAAGCCTACCAGGTATAAAGAACCAGGATCAGAAGTGGTACACATAAGTATGATTATTTGGGCTCCCATTCTATTGGGATACCCCAGGAGTTTAATTTCCTTGAAATGCCTTGTGGATCTTGTTAAGAAAATATCATCACTTATTTGCCGTACTTACAGGCAACTCTATTAAAGACACTCCCAAGAAATGCCTCTGTTGTCTAATGCCACTTAAGCAGAAATGGTTTTGTGGTCCATTGCTCCATGCTAAGCATATCATGGAAACAGCCAGTGATCCAGGTCATCATGGGAGGCACAGAAAATTCAGAAGCTTCTGTGGTTGGCTATGCAGCAATTTTTGGTGGGCACTTTTTCTTTTTAAAAATTTTTTTTAATCCCATGGTGCTTTTGGTTCTTCAGCCTGGACTTTCACAGTGGAAGCATTGGGGCCAAGCACCCAAAGGTGTCATATTGCACATATCAGAAATAATCCTATCAAGGATTCGGAGCAGATGTAACTGAAGAAATTGAGAAATATTCTGCCCCTTTATCAACCACAAAGCACTGTGGAAACAAAATTGGCGCCATTCACATGTTTGTCTTAATCCAAGGCAAACCAGAAAGTGTTGAGAAAGCTCCTTTTCATCTCAGCTGATAGAATGGTGGGCTCGTGAGGGGGATTGAGCCCTGGTATATTTTTTCCCTTTGGGAATTCAGATTATTGGTTTTCCTACAGCTTTCAGTAGTCTTTAATGAAGGTGTGGGTGGGTGTTTGGAGAATATACTTTATGATATTCACCAATATTTGATTTCATTGAACTCATTAGGCAAGGGATGTTATGCACAAAGATATCTCATCATGAGGGAAAAAAATGTCACGTTGTTCACATTCATGAAATGTTTTTGTCAAGACTTTTAGTGCCATAAGATGTAGCAAAAGGCAATACTGGCCAGATCAGTGTTAAATTGATTGTGTAACTACAGTATCCCAAATACATTTATACATGTTTGGCATCTGAGCTATGTCCAAGAGGAGGTAAGGAGAAAGGTGTTTCCTTTTTCAAAATCAAAATCATCGTGACAAAATGGTATATTTAAAGAAAACAGAAAGAAATAATGCATGGATGGAAGTTATGTCTCTGTTTGGAGAAAAGAGGAATTGCCATGGGAACCTCAAGAGTTCTCAGGACCCCAGATGGGAGAGATGGGTTTAGAGATTTCTTTGGCAGTGATGCTCAAAAGAAAGAAAGGTACCATCATACCCATTAAAAACAATACCTGAATCTAAACAAAATGTACCAGTAGCTAAAATGATACAGCCTTCAGTGATAATGTAAAATCAAAAGGAAACTTTTAAATCAAAGTCCAAAGGGGATACAGCTGAACACTCTGTGAGTCTTGATGGCAATATCTTTTCCTTCCTCCTACCTTCCATAGCTCCCTCCACCTTACCCTCTAGTCATTCCTTAAGCCTTTTTAATGGGAAAAGTGAAAACTTCTCACCTCTTGCTGCATTTTAAAGTTAAGTACATTCTAGCCTGATGTCTGAAAATTTTCATCAGGAAGTGTGGTGCAAACCTGATTCAGTTATGAATTTACACTATGACCCGAAAATTCTACAGACCAAAACCTATGGTCAACAAGAATTGTTGATCCAGTGCCCAGTACACATGGAGCTTCTGACTGTCTGAGATCTTACTGTGATCGAGGTAGGAGATCCGTGCCAACGATCCAGACGGCTGTAGTCCATTTGTCCCCAGTAGTGTGGGGACAGACAGTTTCTCTTTCTTGTAAAATTGTGGACTTTTAAGACCTGTTAACTAAAACAGTAATTAATATTAATTTATATTTGTGAAAAAATGCCACTGTCCTAGTGATTTCTGATGTAAATATGTTGTTTATATAGTATGTATTAAATTTTCCTACATTGTAAAACTGCTGTACTTTTGATTCTTGTATATTAAAAAGTGTTACTAAGGATTTTCAGAACTGGGCTAGCCTACATTGGTGACTTCTTATTCTATAATGGTGGCTATTTAGCCTTTACATTCACTGGCATCCAGTGAAGAATTTCTTTGTTTTATAAGTAGAACAATTGTCCAGTTGTTTTGATATACTTAACTCAAAGGACTAATAGAATCTTGAGAAATAGCCTGGCATAGTGGGTTGAAAGCTGTCTTTGGAGTCAGAAATACCTGGGAGTTCAAGTCCTGTCTTGTCCATATACTGGTTGTATGAACTAGAAAAAGTCACTTAAGCTCTCAGTATTCGGGGCAAATCTCTAAAATTATTAATTACAGAGATGGTGGAGATCTGTATTGGTGGAGTAAGTTTGCAAAGCCAGGAGGTTTCTGTATCAATGAAATCAGAATCACAAGTCCAATCCCTAGCTCTAATAGACTCTCTTGGTGCTACTTTAGTTGTTTTAACACAGCATTTCAGCATTCTAAGATTTACAGCAGATATTAGGGAGTTAGAACCTTCATCTATGTCTCAGGCTCTGAGCACATTTCTACAGCTCTTAGTTTTACCTAACTGGTGAAGGGAGAGGCATTGAAGGCAGTAGCAAAAGACCAGAGCGGCTTGAACTGAGGGAGGGCTAATGTGGCCTCTTTTCTTGGGAGAATGACCTGAAGTGCATGACCCGAGATTTTTCACTCCTGTCTTGCTCATCTGCATCCTGAAAATGCACTTTTCCAAAGCTTTTTAAATTGTGTATTCACCAGAGTAAAAATGCCACTGCATTCAAAAGGGAATAAAAATGACTTGTCAGCTGAACTTCTCTGATGGCCAAGTTCATGGCCATGAGGGAGACAACATCTGAGTTATATGCTCTCGGAAAAAAAAATACGTATGTATATATATATATTTTATAATGGAAACCCTGACACAAATGCTAACTTGGCACTGAGAACAGAACTGGCTCAGGAGAAGCAGGCCTCAGCTGGAAGGACAAGAATTGCTGGTGCAATTTGGGATTAGAGGTCCCTTGTTTTAGTAGAAGTTGCCAAAATTTGAATTCTAAGCTTGTGTTGAATGAACCTTACATTTCACAGACCACTAGAAAACAATTTTTGAAAGGTCCTATCTAAATCTTGACATGCCTCAGTCAATATTGCAGATGTAGGAAAAGGGGTGCCATGGCAGGCCTTGGTAAATTACTGAGATTTTTGAGCGTGAGGTGCTGAAATGGTGTACTTGATTATTGCTGCTAATAAAGGACTTTCAGAATGGCTATTGCAACTCACAACCCAGCTGGAACAGCCTTGGGAAATTTTATTTTAAGAACAAGTGCGGCAATAATCAACTTATGATTTACAATAGTAATGATCCTTTCAAACGGACTGCTGCCAAAGCTCCTGCCTTTTACTGGAAGGAACCCTGCCTGTGATCCTTGGCAGGGCCTCCTATGCCTGGCATCAGTCAAATCCTCATCAATTAGTGCCAACATAAAGGTCATTTATTGCAACTTTTGCTGAATTAAGGACTCAGAATTCTAACCTGTGACTCTTAAAGGGACAGTATCAAAAAAAAAATAGAAAATTTAGACCTTAACCAATACCATGTGTGTCCTTTTCTACCTAACATTAGGGTTGGAGTACTCCCTCATCTTCCTGTGTTCTTTCTTTGGGAGAGAAATGCATTCTTTTTCTATCTCCAAGGGGGAGAAAAATGCATTATACACAATGCTGTGAAATCTGGTACAGTGTTCTACATATGTAATAGACAATCCAGAGATTAAATGCCCACTTCACTGTTCACACAACTTCACCTACTTTGGTGGAAATACACATTCTCCTGTAAATGTATACTGTCTAACCTAGACTACACCCATACCATTGACAA
This sequence comes from Gymnobelideus leadbeateri, assembly GCA_011680675.1. NCBI lineage: Eukaryota > Metazoa > Chordata > Mammalia > Diprotodontia > Petauridae > Gymnobelideus > Gymnobelideus leadbeateri. The sequence goes on along the minus strand of WOXC01008190.1, from coordinate 333,149 downwards.
TTGTTCGCCTCGCTGACTTTCTAGGATATTCCCAAATCATGGTTATTTCATACCATTTTTGGAGTCTCTGAATCTATCCCTTCATCTCTTCTGCTGAGAAGAATGAGGCCATTTGATGTGAATTTTTTTTCACTTGTTCTCCATATATTTAAGCTTCTCAAAGTACACACTTGTCTTTTGGTCTCAGAGAAGAGGTTGACTTTTTGGACAAGGTTGTCTTCCATTTGTAACCTTGATTCCATCTCTATCCTATGACCTTGCTCCACAAACAATCTGCCATCTTCAGTCTCTTGTCCTCCTCTCTCCAATACAAACTTTCTCAGATATACAATGTTCTAAAAACTCTAAAACTCCCTTGTTCCCATCATCCCACTTCTAAAAGCTGCCTAATCCTGTGCCATTTTGTTTTAGACCTCCCCTAAAACTAAAAGTTCTTTCCAAGGTCATTTATTTTATCACTACATTTCATCTTCTTTCTTCCTCCCCTGTTCTATTACTTAACCCTTCTACAGCATTTGATGCTGAACCATCCACTGATTCTGTGAGATTTAAATTTTCGTGTTTCTCCCACATCTCTGACTCATCCTTCTGACTCCTCTTCCTCCTGCCTCTTAAATATGAGTTTCCCTCAAGAGGATCTGTCTTGGGCTTTCTTCTCTACATCATCTTCCTTAGTTATCTCATCTCTCTTGGATTCATTTATCACTTCTGTGCTTGAATATTAAGTCTATTAAATAAGTTTATATACATATTTACACACATTTATGCACTGCATCTTTCCAATTGCCTTTAGGATATCTCTGATTAGATATGATAGGACCATAAGGAGAGATTTAGAGCAAGAAGCAACTTCAGAAATAATGTAATTCAACCCTCTCCTGAATCTCAAAAGCATGGGCATCTCAAGTTTGGTCCTCACCACTCTTCTATATTCCTTCACCTTGGTGAACTCATCTGGTCCTATGAGTTCAATGCAGATGCCTGTGTATGGCCCAGATCCCATTTCAAATACTTGCAATGGGAGTAGGGGAGGAGTAGGGTATAGTGAAGACTTGTGAGGAAAAACATAGATTCAAGGGAGTAGCTCTCATAATGGGATATTAAAATTTGAGCAGAGATGACTTTCACCCTGGGGGATGAAAATCTAAGGAGGGCCATCAGGGAGGGCTTTCTGGAGGAGACACCTGAATTGGGCCTTGAAGGAAAGAAGGAACTTTTAACTGTTAGATGGGGTAAGGGGAATCCATTCCAGACACAAGAGAACAAAGGTAGAGAGATAGGAGATGTTGGGGAAAAGAATAGGGGGTGGAGGGTAATCTATTTTAACTGGAATGTGGAGTGATATGGGCTACTGTTTGGAGTCAGAGGGTACTTAGTAGGCAATGACAATCAGGTAAATCAAGGTTCCTTCTAGCCAACTGAATTCAAGAATTTATTAAGGGCCTACTATATACAAGGAACTCTACTAGGTGCTAAGTTGAAAAGCAGCCTGTGACCTCAAGGAGATTACATTCTATTGAGAGTCAGAATATGTAAACAGATAAGTACTTATGAGAAAATGTAAAGATGGGGAGAGGATCAAGGAATGAGGGTGCCAGGTTATTATGAGCTTCAAATGCCAGAGGAGTTTGCATCTTGTCCTAGAGGCAATAATGATCTGCCAAACATTCTTCAACTGGGGAATGACAGCATATTTGTTATTCGAATAACAAATGGAAGGACAAATAGCTCATTTTAGCGTTGTGATTCACAAGGGTGATAGATCTAGTGCTAAGAGGGACCTTAATGGTCATCTAGTCCAATATCCTCATTTTACAAATGAGAAAATTGAAGCCCCGAGAGTTGCAGTGCCTTGCCCACTGTCAACACCAGATGTTAATAGGAAGTGAAGTGTAGGAACAGGGAAGGCAGGTAGGAACTTCACACTTAGGCTAACATCTTACAGGTAGTAAGAAAAGCCAACACGAAAAACCCTAGCCTATTTGATTACAAATCCAGCAGTTTTTTTTTTTTCACAGAAATACACATTAGCTCAAGTAATTACTGACCTTGGATTGGAGAGGATGAACTATGGGCATCCTGTGACACAGGCTAACCAAGTAATTTTGAATGGACTCACATTTACATAGTGCTAGATGATTTACAAAGTACTTACCTTACCAAAAAACCTGGTGAGTTCATGCCTGGCCCTAAGCAAAGTGGTGAGACTGGTATCTTTGGCCACCCTTCTAACCTCTACTAGGTTTCTTTCCTTCCTCCTGGAAGTGACTCCCATCTCTATCTTTCCCTTCCCTTAACTCCCCTCCCCAATGACATTTATATTCTATTCTTATTTTTACCTGGTTAGCAACTAATCAGTTTCCTAATTTGTAAAATGAGAAGGCTGAAAGATCTGGATTCATAGTCAAACATAGTAAGGGTTTACTAATGTCATGCTCTGTGTTAAGGCTCTGTTATACAAAGAAAGGCAAAAACACCACCTCTTCCCTCAAGGAGCTCACATTCTAAAGGGGAAGACATGTAAATATATGTATATATAAGATAACTACAGAGTAGATAGAAAGTAATCCCTGAAAGAAGGCATTAGCATGGGTGATGGGTGGGGAGTCTAGAAAAGGCCTCTTGCAAAGGGGGGATTTGAGTTGAATCTTGAAGAAAGCCAGAGAAATTAAGAGTCTGAAGTGAGATGGAAAAGCCTTTCAAGGCACGAAGGGATAGCTAGCCAATGCAAAGGCCCTGAGTGTGGGAGACCAGCCAAGATGAGCATCCCTCCTTCTTTAGAACTACTCTACAAAGATCTAGAAATCAGACTGGATTAGGTTCCAATCAGAAAGTTCAAGGAAAATTTCAATGAGTCATTTTTCCTAACCCAGGTCAGCATAGGGAGATAGGTCTGTATTCAGGGGACAAGATATTACAGGAGTGTAAAGCCAAGCACGAGCAGCTTTCCAGAGGACTGCTATTGTGAATAGCTTTAAGATTCTGATCACATAGTATAGTGAACTCTCTACTCAGCAATAAACTAAAGCAAAACATTCACAGAAACCAAAGAACAGTATTCACTATGATATAACAGAACAACTTATCACTAAAGTGGCCACATAGTTTTAAACAGAATATATCATTCAGGATACAAAATACAAAGATCTTTCACCCCCAGGTCACAGTATCTCAATCTCACAGTCAGAAAGTCTTCTTTCTTCTTGGAGACTAACTTCCAATCATTCTTAACTCAATCGTCCTTAAAGGGTATAAGGTACAAAGTACAAAGTTCTCCCACCCCGAGGTCACAGTAAATCATGATCTTGTCAGTAAGCACTAAGTACTCAAGGAGAGGTCTTTTCATCTTGACTCAAGGATGGTCTCCAGATTCCATGGTTCCTTTTCCATGGGTCCAGCTCTTGCCTGAATTCACCCAGCCTTCATCTGGATTCACAGACAGGCAGCTCTCAGCTCCGCATCCAGATCCTTGTCCAGATTATGTTCCATATTAAAGCTCACAGAGTCCAGTCCACCTCAAGTCCTTTGCAGTTTCTGTTTCTTGGAAGAGAAAGCTTAACAGAGCCAAAACAACATTCATGCACATTGCCAGCACCATTATCAATTCACATTCATCAAATCAACACAGATCCACAAGGAAGGTCTGAGATATCAACACAAATTGTCATTATAGTCCCAGGACCTCTGAAACCCTCCTCCAGGACTTCTCTAAACAGACAACAAGAAAATCCTCTTTCAGGGCTTCTAAACCAGCATTAAGGTCCCAGGGCTTCTGTACAAAGCATCACAAACACAAATCAACACAGACAAAACAGACAAAGTGTCAGGTCCACAAGTATTCTTCTCAGTTCTGCTCAGTTCCATCTGTGCTTGAGCTTTTTATCTGTCATTAGCTCCTCCCTATTTCACCCACCTCTTACATCCTTCCTGTTCCTGTCTTTGGTAAGTCCCTCCTACTGTGGGATTCACACATTCTCTTTCTTAACAAAGACTTGATGTAATCATGGGCAAGGCTCAAAGACACTTGAACTGAAACAAGGTGCTAAATAATTAAATAACTGAAACAAGGTGCTGAGTATTCATTTACTTGCCATTACAAGGAGAAGAGTACTACATAGAGTTTTTTTGCACTGCCACTAAAACAAGTCCTAGATCCAGCAAAGAGAGGCCTAAAGTTCTAGGAATAGGAATCAGGGCCAGCTGGTAATTCGGTGGATCACATCCCAGAACTGATTTCTAGATCCAGAGTATACTAAGTAGGGAACCTGGGGGCAAAGCAGGGTTTCAGATCTGGTCCCCTACCCTATCTGAAGCCTGTATGGGAATAAGTAGGGCAAGCAGTTGGGTCTAAAGGAGAGACTGCATTTCTAGTCTCTGTGAGCTTTCCAGCTAGTTGACTGTGGGTGAATCCAGGAGTAATCTATTAGAATTTATTCCAGGGGGCAAGCCCACAGTTGTTTTGCTCAGATCCAAGCTCTGGTCAGGAATTTGCAAAGTTCAGACAAGAAAAGCAAGGCAATAAACATCTAAGTTCTTTTTTTTTGTTTTTGGAGGGCAGCTGGGGTTAAGTAACTTGCCCAAGGCCACACGGCTAGGTTTTTGTTTGTGTGTGCTTTAAGTGTCTGAGGCCGGATCCAAACTCAGGTCCTTCTGACTCCAGGGCCAGCGCTTTACTCACTGTACCAGCTAGCTGCCCCAGCATCTAAGTTCTTACTTTGTGCTAATAACTGTGCTAAGTGCTTGGGATTCAAATAGAAACAAAACCCAAAAAAGACCATCCCTGAACTGAAAGAGAACACAAAGGAGAGGTGGAAAGTGGGTTGGGGCTATGTTTGAAGATAGTACTCAGAGGCATGGTGCTAAAGTCAACAAAGCAAGAGACAAAGCTGGAATGGAATTAAGATTGGTCCTCAAAATGGAGGCTTTGGGAGGGACTCACTACTGACAGAAGGGTGCCAGTATAGCAGAGGGTTATTCTAGGGTAACAAGGCTGCAGGAGATTTTAGATGTTCCAGGGTGAGTGCAGATGTTGCAGGGAAACAGAGCTCAGCAAGGAGAAAACCAAGAATTCAGTGATCAGACTTCCTTAGATCAGATAGCTTTGGGTACATTGGAAGCTTGCAGGTCCCTGGCCTGAGCTGTTCCTGAGATTGTTGAAGAATATTACACTTCAGATTCAGAGAAAAACAGTAGAGCCCAAGAGGACACAAAAAGGGACCAAATCTGATCCTGATATTCCCTCCACAAGTACATAGAATATGCCCCAAATGAAAAGTTTGAAGTTGGGGAGTAGGGCTAGAAAAATGAGCAAAGAAATAAAGAAACAAAAGCACCCCACCATAAAGAGCTAAACCACAAAAAATGGAAGAGAATGACTCCAAAGGATCTATGTACAAAGCCTCAACAACAGTGATGATAACAATAACAACATAGTTGGGATACCAGTTCAACTAGAATTCCTGGGAGAAAGGAAGCAAGTGTTTAAAAAAGAATGAAGGGTAGTTTCATAAATGAAATGATAGTGCTGGAGAAAAGAATTGGGAAATAAATTACAACTATGTGGGAATGACTTGGAAAGAGAAATAGCAGCTTAGCATAAGAGATATAAAACTTTACCCAAACAACAGATTCATTGAAAATTAGAATGGACCAAATGGAAGTTGTTGATTCCATATTAGAATAAGAAATAATAAAGTCAAAGGATTAAAAAAAAAGGAGGAAAAAAGTAAAGCATTTCATTTAAAAAACAACTGAGGTGGTGGCTAGGTGCCACAGTGAATTGAGCACCGACCTTGGAGTCAAGAGGACCTGAGTTCAAATCCGGCCTTAGACACTTAACCCACACACACACACACACACACACACACACACACACACACACACACACACGCCATGTGATCTTGGGCAAGTTAACCCCAATTGCCCCTCCAAAAAAAAAAGCAAAAAAATAAAAAATAAAAAACACCTGAACTGGAAAAAATATCAAGGAGAGATAATTAAGGAATCATTGTTGGGATGTTATATTTCAAGAAATTATGGAAGACAACTGCTCAGATCTCTTAGAATCAGAGAGCAACGTGAAAATTAAAAGAATCCATTGTTTGACTCCTGAAAGAAAGCTCAAAATGAAAACTTCCAGGAGTGTTATGATCAAAATCCTGAGTTTCAGGTCAGAGAAAAAAAATGCTGCAAGCATCTAGAAAGCAAAGGCAGGGAGTGAAGATAATAAATTTTATGGGAAGAACAGCAACAAGGCTGGATCATAGAATCTGTGAAGAAGAATAAAATGTAAGAATACTGGAACAGTAGAAAAAGTCCAGGTTGTAAAGGGCTTTAAATGCCAAAGAGGCGACTGATGGTTGATACTGGAGGTGAAAAGGAGTCATGGGTTATTATTGAGTAGAGGGAGGCATGTGATCAGACCTGTACTCCCAACCTGCCACTCACCTAGCCCATCAGATTTCAGTTTCTTCTGGAAAATAAGAAAGTTTGGTAGAGAGTATTGTGGAAAAGGATGAGATAGTAAAAGAGATCAATAAGGTGAGATCAGACAGATAGGAAGAAAAAAAAGGCAGTGTCATGGACTGAGTGAGGAGAGAAACTCTAGAAACAGAGTCTCAGTACTTTGAATCACCGGAAAGGTATATTCCTCAAGCCATTTCACCTTGATGGATTAGTCTTCAATAAGTTTTCCCTTGATGAACTAACACTAAATATAACATTCCTGACTTCCCCTTTTCCTGCATCTCACTTCCTTCTAATATCTGGTACTTGGAGTGGGTTTTTTTTCTTTCCATTTCCTACTAGTAAATATTAAGCTGAAAAATAATGCCTTGAAAAAAAGGATGAGTAGTTTAGGGAAGGAGAAGCCTGAATATGATTACATCCTTGATTGATTCCTGTGCATGAGGTTTTAAAGAATGCAATGGAAAAACACTTGGAGGGGTGGGGTCAGAGGCCTAGATTCAGATTTCATGCATCTCTTATACTTACAGTACATATGACCTTAGGCAAATCATTTAACCCCCTTGGGCCTCATTTTCTTCATCTGTAAAATGCAGGGATTAGTCTAAATGGCATCTGAGGTCTCTTCCAGCTTTGTATCTCACATCCCATCATCTTATGAATGCTAAGGTCACTCAGGATCAAAACAAACCTGGGAAGTTGCTTGAGATGACTTGCCTTGTGCTGTTTTAAAAGTAACCCTCTAGAGGGCAGCAAATTTCTAAAAAACAACTCATCTTCCAGCTAGAAGCCCTTTAGATAATGCTTAATTCTTTCCCTCCTCTACAATGGGGCACAGAGGAATAAGTGATGTTCTGTGTTTGATATGCTCCCTCTATCTTTTTATTGACAGCACTTATGACAATTTCATATTCTTGAAGAAGAAACTCAATTTTTCTTGTTGGTATGTGGATCACTTCACCACAATTTCATGATGGTATCTACAGACATCCTGTTCATTTTCCAGAGGAAAGTTATATATCTCTAGAGAGATGACAAGAGTCCTACCCAGATTTCCACGATCCAGAACAATGGAGACCCATCCCTAGCAACCTGGAGGATAACTTGTACCTTTTCCCATTTCACTAAATAACTGTAGGTGACAGCGTAATTCCAAGCAAGAGCCAACTGTTCCTCTAGGAAACTGCCCAATAGTCTGGTATCCAAGAAATTATCTTTCGTGAGATCCAGTCATCCCTGATGAGCTGCAGCTTTAGCCAGAAAATAGAAAATAGGTGGAGCAGAGGGAAGGATTTTCAGAAGAGTGCTTTCCTTGGTGGGCAGTATTCAATTTCTCCTTATCAACCCTTTTCTACGGTACCATGGTTTGCTGGGATACTAAAAAAATATTCAAGTTGGGATAAACTTTATGCCCTGCATTTTCCAAATGTCACCATATATTTTAGGTTGTAGGTTGAGAAATGGTGGGGGAATCGGGAGTTCCTCTGATCTAATTCTCCCATTTAAAGATGAGGAAGCAGAAACCCACAGATTGATTTGCCCACAGTAATAGTGATTAGTTAATAAGCTGGTATTTGAATCTAAGTTTTCTGATATAAAATCCAACACTTTCCCCTCTGCAGTATGAGCCCTTGGACCATTGCTAAAAGTCATGGCTTTCATGGCAAGCTACTAAAGCTGCAAAGTCTTATCTAAAGCATTCCCATCCTGGGAGGACAGCCTGGAGATAATCATGGTGGGGGGTTCAGTATGGATGCTTTTAGAGTCTTCATAAATTTCCCAAGATTGGCAATAATGCTGTACTGGAAATGGTGGGTCAGTCTTTGTAAAATAACCAGAGATTCTGGTGGGGTGTTGGTTTTTCTGGGTCCAATAGACAGCCCACCAAGTTCTTTCCATAACTAGACAAAGAGATCAGAAAGTGCTGGTGCTTATTCTCTACATTAATACATCTTTGGTTTCTAGTACCACTAGATCAGATTCTATCTGTAACAATAAGAGAGGGCCTGGGGAGGTGGGACAAGTATTGAGGAACTGGCAAAAGAGGAGGTCAGAGTAGGGCTGCTTTTAGGCAGAGCTATGAGGTCATTGAAGACTGTCTTCTGTTTCCAAGACTTCCTTCTCTTGGTCAGCTTTCTACAAGTCTAAAGCTCTTTTAGTACCTTATCCCCTAGACATGAATTGCAGTGGAAAGGGAATGAATCTTGACTTTGCCATTTACTACCCGTTTGATTGTAGTTTCCTCACTGATAAAATCTGTGAATTGGACTAGATGACCTCTAAGGTCCCTTTCAGTTTGAAATCTCTGCTCTCATGGTCTTCATTCTTTTTTTTTTTTTTTTAACAAACGCTTTATTAACTTCTGGTTTACATCATTCATTTCCGCCAGATTTTGAGTTACAATTTTTTCTCCATTTTCCCCCTACCTACCTCCCCAGAATAGCAGTTCCACAAGATATCCCTTCATCCAAACTGCTCTCTCCCATATCTTCTCCCATAACCCCTTGACTTTACCATCAGGGCAAGGTGAATCTCTGTGCCCCAATGCCTGCACATCTTATCTCCCAATTATATGCAAAATAGTATTGATAATAGTATTTATATATATTTAAAACATTTAATTTTAAAACTTCGAATTTCAGATCCATTCACTTCCTCCCTTGTCACCCATTCCCTCTGGGAAGATAAGCAATTCAGTATGTGTTGTACATGTATAGCTATGCAAAACATTACCATAGTAGATATATTGTAAAAGACTGCTTATATTTCCCTCCCACCCATCCCACCCCCCACCTGGTCCATTCCCTACTTTGATCCTGTCCCTCTTCAAAAGTAGATACTTCCAATCTCCCCTCCCCCCAAAATGCCCTCCCCTCCATCATACCCCTTCTCATCCCCCTTCCCCCTACTCTCCTGCAGGGTGAGATATCCCATTTAGTATGTCTGTCATTCTCTCCCTGAGCCAATTTCAATGAGAATATGGTTTTGCCTTTTTGCCTTCCTGTTCTTCCCCTCCCCTGTGACTACTTCCCCTTGCCTCTTCTACATGAGATAGTTTACCCTACCCTGTCTCTCCCCATCTCCTCTTGTCACTTTCCTCTCTCACCTCTTAACTTCACCCCTTATCATCCCTTCCCACCAAATTCAACCTGTGCCCTCTATACATGTATACCTGTAAACATATATACACACATTCACATATGTATTCATATGCCCATATACCCTTCTTCAATTATTTTCATAATGAGGAAGGTTTCATCAGTCACAGTTATTGTTTTTCCACGTAGGAATGTAAATAATTCAACTTTGATAAGTTCCTTTGATTTCTTTTCTCTGATTACCTTCTCAAGCATCTCTTGCTTCTTGTGTCTGAATGTCAAATTTTCTATTCAACTCTGGTTTTTTCCTCAAGTCCTCTATTCCACTGAATGACCATATTTTCCCCTGAAACAAAATACTCAGTTTTGCTGGGTAGGTGATTCTTGGTTTCAATCCCAGCTCTTTTGATCTCTGGAATATCATATTCCATGCCCTTTGATCCCTCAGTGTAGAAACTGCCAGGTCCTGTGCTATTCTGATTGTGTTTCCACAATATTGAAATTGCTTCTTCCTGGCTTATTGTAGTATTTTCTCCTTGATCTGGGAATTCTGGAACCTGGCTATAATATTCCTAAGAGTTTTCTTTTTGGGATCTTTTTCAGGAGGTGATTGGTGGATTCTTTCAACCTCTATTTCCCCCTCTGGGTCTAAAACATTAGGGCAATTTTCCTTGAGAATTTCTTGAAGAATGATTTTATTTCTTTGATCATGGCTTTCAGGTAGTCCAATAATTTTAAATTATCTCTCCTGGATCTATTTTCCATGTCAGTGATTTTTCCCATAAGGTATTTCACATTGCCTTCTATTCTTTCATTTATTTGGATCTGTTTAATAGCATCTTGATTTCTCATAAAGTCACTAGCTTCCATTTGCTCCAGTCTAACTCTGAAGGAATGAATCTCCTCAGTGAGCTTTTGAGATTCTTTTTCCATCTGGCAAATTTGGCTTTTTAAGGCATTCTTCTCCTCATTGCCCTTTTGAGCCTCCTTTGCCATTTGAGTTAGTCTATTTTTTAAGGTGTTATTTTCCTCAGTCAGGCAGTTGACTCTCATTTCATACTTTTCCTGCATCCTTCTCATTTCTCTTCCCAATTTTTTTGTCCACTTCTCTTATTTGGTTTTTAAAATCCTTCTTAAGGTCCTCTATGGCCTGTAACCTGCTCATATTTTCATTTGGGGCTTTTGGTGCAGGATTTTTGACCTCACAGTCCTCCTCCTGTTCCATGCTTTGATTCTCTTTGCCCCCAAAATAGGAGTCTAAGGTTGCATTTTTCTGTTTATTTTGTTTCCTTTGCCTAGGCATGTTGCCACTTAATTACTTGACTTTTGGGCTTGTTGCTACAGTAGGACTCTGCCACCAGACAGGGGAGCTTCCGTCCAAAAGGTTGGGGTCTTCACAACTTCTGGAGATATTAGTTGGGTGGCTGCTGTAAAGACTTCACACACTCTGGCAAGCTGGATACCCACCCCAAGACCTCCACCCCAGACCTCAATACAGATCCAGGGAGGTTAAAGCAAGAGCGATTAGCCCCCAAGACTGATTGCTGGATCTCCCTACAGTTTGCAGGCCAGGAGCTGAAGCTGCCACCGAAGCTGCAAAATGGCATCTGTGGCTTGTGTCCTCAGCCACTTCTTGCCCCCAGAGGAAGAAGCCTGACACATTCCCCAAATACTGGTCCCAGAGTCTATAGGGCACCAACCTCTCACTTTGTCCCAGGCATCTCTGTGTTGATAATTCTGGAATCACCACAGCTGCTGGTGTTCTGGGGTCCCTCCAGCCAGCTGCTGGCCACTCCCAGAACACTGCACTGGCTGCTCCCTGCAAGGCTGCTGGGCTGTCCTCAGTGGGAGGTTAGCTTCTCTGTGTTGTTCTGTAGGTGCTGGAGCTCCAGAAGTTGTTCAGAGTCCACCTTTTACATTGTTTGGAAGTGGTGTGTGGGGGGGAGCACCTTGGAAGTGCTGTTTCTACTCCGCCATCTTGGCTCTGCCCCCTCATAGTCTTCATTCTAACCTTAACTTACTATGGGGTCTCTTTTCAATTAGCCACCTACAAGTTAGCCTTCCACCAGCCCTGAAGGCAACTCTATGCTTTTATTTCTTCCAATCAAAATTTAGATTCTCAGTTTCTTTCTCCTAGGACCCAGATATTTTTGACAATGTGTAGTAATATTCACCAGATTATACTAATCTCTACTACATTACCTAACTGCTATGTTAATTAGCTGTTTTCTCTGAATGCTAAAATACTTTTCATTTTGCTAGATCCTCAGTTAAATCCCTGTGGATAATCCATCCACTAATGCTGAACACAACCTTTTCAAACATTTGCAGTTGTCTTAAGAAAGCGCTTAAAGGATGGAAGGGTGTGTTGGAAAATTTTTGGTTGAGAAGATTTATCAGCACCCCAAAAAGCATACCATCTTTTCTCTCCTAAAACTGACTCCAAATGAAGTCATGAAACACACACACACACACACACACACACACACACACACACACACACACATATATCAGAGGACAATCAAAGGGTGAGACTTTGATTTTTAATTCTGTTCTCCAGGGCTCTTGCTTGGCTGGTCACTCGACCTGGCTTCTAGAAACCTATAAAACTACTTTATAATTTACATTCCTTAGAAGGGGAGGGAGTTGCCCTATTGGAAGGAAATGGTCCTTGCTCTCCTGTCCTGTTCCTATCACCTTGCTCTTCAGAAAGTAGGAGAAGGGCTGGAGATAATCACTGATAGTGACCAGAAGCAGCCCTATTGGAAGACAAATTTGGTTTTCCACTTTCTGCTAGCCACCAGCTTGCTTGTTTGATTGGTGGGCAAGCCTGAATCCCATCACCTGCCAACTGATCAGGTAATTTGCTTGGATTAAAATGGGAAGGAAACATGATTATTATTTAAAGGATAATGGGGTCCCTATGCTGCTTCACAAGGAGGTAGTAGGGAATGACAGAGGAGAACAATTGGGACCAGATGCTTAGGGGTTGGCTGCTCACAGGAAATGATCACATTCCTGGTGCTGTACCCTGTGAAGTCCCTAAGGTTTCAATTTGTAAGTGACTGCCTGAGGAACTAAGAAGGCAGATCTGGAATAGAATGAACTATTTTCATGATACCAAGGCACTAGACTGAGCTTAAAAAGACTGGAGCTTTCTAGACTTAGATAATGTATACACAACAGAAATCTGTTCTTGTACTTGCTACTCCCCTGGGGTGAAAGCTATCTATTGTTCCCTGAGTTGTGGGACTGAAGGACTACATCTCCTCTCTCTGTCAAGCTCTTGATACTCTTCATTCCCCAGCTTTGTTCCCCTTGTACGATTAGCTCCAATGACCATCACAACCTTGACTTTAACACTGATTGAAGAGGTAACAGTGGAACTCTCAATTATTCAAATGAGCGTTGGTAGAGCAGGCAGGGTGGAGAGTGCCAAAGAAAATCTTAAACTGTTGCATAATTCCCCAAGAAATTTCCATTTAGCTTTATTTAGAATTTATTTTATGTATGCACATATAGATATCTATATGTAGTTATTGATGATATATAATTATGTATATAATTAATATAACCACATACTATATATTGTTATATAACACAATAGATAATAAATATCATAATATAATTTTGCAATAATATCTAATTATATTTATTATAATAATCATTAATACTTAATATTAATGGTTGTATTAATAAATTCATTATATATATTACCCAGCAGAGTCCTCTTATACTAATTAATCCCTAACACATACTTTGGGATCCTGACTGTTTTTTGGTTTTCTGACTGTTCCAGGAATAAGGTACTCTGTCTCTAGTGTCTAGGGCACCCTCTGGCTGCCTCCCAAACCTGGAATACCCTACCTCTTCCACTCTGATCTGACTTCCTTTAGGTTCCAATTAAAATCCTACTTCCTACAGGAAGCCTTCCCTAACCTCTTTTAATTCCAGTGCCTTCCCTTTGTTATTTCCTATTTATTCTTCGAACACAAACACACACACACACAGAAGCACACACACACACACACACGTTTGCATGCTGACTCCCCTATTAGATTGTAAGCTCCTTGAAGGCAAGGACTGTCTTTTGCCTCTTTTTTTTGGTATCCCCAGAGTTTAGCACAGTGCCTAGCACATAGCAGATTGAGAAAGTCAAATTGATGTTGTGTCCATTTTTGTCACTAATTTCATTTTTTATCACTACTAACATTTTATGTCACTACATATAAGTCACATTTTATTTTTCTCTGAGTTGAGTTTGGAAGTCCAACTTTCCTGTAAATCACTCATTGTCTCTGAGTTGAATTTGGTAGTTCAGGTTTTTTGCTAATCCCTTTTCTATTCTTGTGTCAAGGAAATCTGCTATTCTTGAAATATGGATACCAAGGAGTCTGATCTGTTATCTTTGCAATACTGATCATAAAGAAAATCTGATGTGTTATCAACAAGAGGGAAGGAGAGGTGGTTGCTAGCCCTGCACTCCCAATTTCTAATCATATTGTTCCCCATGCTGATGATGTTTCTGACTTTGAAACCAATTGTATTGTTTTCCCCATCTATGACATTGCCTTTAGGGTTTTGTTTTTTTTTTTGGATGCTTCCCCTTTTGTTCATAAAAATAATTTGTCAGCCCTCATTTAGTCTTTTGGCTTACTGAGGAATTAAAAACCCATTTATTGGTAATTGACAGCTTTATCAATAAATTGAACATGCTCAGAATTTTGTGCCTTAGTTTACCTTAATTTCGTTGTGACAAGGTCCTTAATAAATGTTTATTGAGTTGAGTTTATTTTGCTAAGTGTTTTGGTTCAGAGACTAATATTCATATTAATTTACATGGTCAGGCAAAACAACCCAGAAACTATTGAGTGGAGGGGGGAGGAAGTCATCCTGAGATGAAAATTTGAGTATAGAACTTAATAGGAGGGTTAGAGCCTTACACTCAATTCCCTGGGTCTGTTCCTTACTAGTTTTGGTGGCATTAAGAAAGTCATTACATCTTTCAGAGTTGAAATTTATATTTCTAAAAAAGGGAACTGAAACAGTTGACTCCTGTCATCCCTTCTAGCTCTTTGATTCTGTGACATGTCTAACTGCTTGTAACTGGAATACAAAATATTTTGTGAGGCACCTTGATCTTGGCCTAAAATAATGGGGATTTCCTGAAATCAGTTACTTGACAGAAACTGGTTTTTCCTCCTTCTTCTTCTTTGTAAAGAACCTGGCACAAAGTAATTAAGAAATACTTTTTGGATTGGATGTGACTGGCAGAAAACCTTCATGGAGATGCCTATTCATCAAATATTTGTTGAACTAAAATGAACGACTTTGTTACATGTTTTCATTCGTAGCTCTTAACTTTCTTTTCTGAATTTGTCTCCTTTCTCTTGCTCACTTTTTGATCTTTATTTATTTATTTTTGCGAGGGGATGGAGGGGGCGCATTGGAGGGCAATTGGGGTTAAGTGACTTGCCCAAGGCTAGTTTTGTGTGTGTGTGTGTATGTTATGTGTCTGAAGTCAAATTTGAACTCAGGTCCTCCTGACTCCAGGGCCGGTGCTTTATTCACTGCGCCACCTAGCTGCCCCCTTGCTCACTTTTTGTAGAGAATGTCTGAGCCTGTCTCAGTAATCTCTGAGTACTGTCTCAAAAAAAAAAAAAAAAATTAAATTCTCTGAGATTAAAGTTTCCTCCCTTTTCTTTTCAACAGATTTTTTTTTTTTTATCACAATGGTTTCTTAAAACAAAGTAGGGTATATGGCTATGACTGAAGTTTCTCTGACCTAGACACTTCTGGAGCAAGTTACATTTGTTTTGGGGAGCTTTTTGACATTTTAAACAACTCTGCTTCCAATAACATGATTGTTGTTTTTTTCCCCAAGTTTTCATTGTCATGGGTTGGGAATAGATTTTTCTAGTCATTTTTTCATAATTGTAATATTAACAACATATTTATGTAATACTGTTCTCACAACAGCCATGTGAAGTAAAAAAAATATCAGTATTATTATCCTTGTTTTACAAATAAGTAAACTGAGGCTGATAGTGGCAAAGTTACTTGCCCTGGGGCATTTAGCCAATAAGTATCAGAAATGGGAACCCAAAGGACATCTCTTTCCTCAGTATGAATGTATACAATGAAATATACTTCATTGTCTCTCAAAGTCCTGTACAATGATCAAGTAGGAGGTTCTCTGGTATATTTTTGCCCTTAATATTTTCAATCAAAGGGTTGCAATTGCTTTAAAAACTGACTTTTCCTCTTTCCTGCCCCTCAAAACCCCCCCCCAAGGAAAAGAAGGTCAAAAGGGGAAAAAAAGAACAGAAAGGCAGATGTGACCGAAAAGAAGGTAAAAAAGCTTCAAAAGCATTGCAGTCCTGGCCTGAGGGACTGGAAGATACTCCTGGTCGGCAATGTGTTCCTGGAGAGCCATGTACAAGTGGAAATCCGCCGCCCCCAAAGCCCGGACTGAAAGGAAAAAGGAAGACAGTGCCTGCTCCTATCTCAAAGCCTTTTGGTGGTGATAAGAATGGAGGAACCCGGGTGGTAAAGATTCCCAAAATGCCAAGGTATTGCCCTACTGGGCACATTCTACTTAATACTACATTCTACTTAATATCTTCATGCTGACTAGTCTGCAAGAACTTCTAAAGTGGGAGAATTGATCTTAAAAATGTTAGAAACAATAAAATACTAAATATAATATGAAACCAAAACACTTTATGGGGTAATATCATCATCAAAATTCACATTATCATCACAAATAGTAAACTATATGTCTCTTTCCTTGAAAAGAGATGTCCTTTTCCCTTAAAAGACATTTCTCTAGATGGTCACCTGGACTCCCTGGGATGTTCTTTGTACAAATGGAATGCAGTAGCATCTGAAGGGATTAGTCCTGATTCATCCAAAACTCACTCCTGAGACGTATTTCTAGGCATTGATGATACAATCCATGATCACTGAACAGGACTGACAGCAACTTACCTGTATTTGGGAAGTGAACTTCAGTGCCAAACTCTAATGAATTGGAATATATTTTCCCTACATATGTTACTTTAAGCTTGCTATAAACACTATGTATTTTTTCCTGTGGATTCTGTGAGTTTTCTTAGTATTGTCAAATATGTTATTGTTATGCCATTATCTTCAGTTGGTTTTTTTTTTTTTTTTTGGTCATGTCTGATTTTTCATGACCCCATTCGGTATTTTCTTGTCAAAGATACTGAAGTGGATTGCTATTTCCTTTTACAGCTCATTTTATGGATGAGGAAACTGAGGCAAACAGGATTAAATGACCTGCCCAGCATCACATACCTAATGTCTGAGGCTGGATTTGATCTCAGGGAGAAGAGTCTTCTGTTTCCAAACCTGGTGCTCTTTCCCACTGAGCCACCTAACAACCCTTTTATCTTCAGTTGTGTTCATTTAAATACAAAGTGTCAACTTTTTAATCATAGTGGAAAAGTTTCTTAGTTTATTACTATAAATAATATGGTTAAGTATTCTTTTGGAAATTATCTCTAAGCAAACACTTCTCTGTGTTGGCTAGTAAGCTATTTAGGATATTTTTTGGAGTAATATCTCATCCTTTCTGAAAAATACAAATTTGGAAAAACATATTGAATCGTTATTGCTCAACCCTCCTGATGGACTTCTGCTCCTTAAGTGAACTTTTCTACAACTATTATTTGCTTGTTCGAAAATTATTTCTCTCCTGGTTTGTCCAATCTTGCCAACTTGTGTGCAAAACAAAGTCAACACTATTAGCTATAGGGTTCTCACTTAATGGCACAGGTTTCATGACACAGAGTAGAAGTTGTCTTTTATGCTTCTTCCTCCAACCTACACTGTATAAGGCACCATGCCAGGTTCTGCATAGGACTCTAATCTGTAAAGGCTAAAATGTCTGCAGCTTTGTTTTTCCTATAGGCTGAAGGTATAGCACACACATAGACACATACCTGTTCTTCAGGACAATTACTTAGCTAAGAGTATTTTATTATATATTTTTGACAAAATGCAAATCTCCTTAGTTTGACTAGGATGGTGGTTCTATTCTCCAGTGTCAAATTGCTAGTTCTAATAAAGTTCCAGTCCAAGGGTATTTTCTTACTTGGGGTCTATAGCATTTGCTCCTTGTTGTATTGGAGATATTTCGTCCACTTTAAAATCTTGCTTCTCAGGATTCTGGTCTTTGAAAATCCACCCATGCTTATAGTCCAATTGTACAACGAGCTTCTTTAGGAACATATTCTATTTCAATTAGATCAACAGTCTCATTTCTGATGATAGTTTCAGCGAATGAATGTGCAAGACATTTTTTTCCCCACTCTGAATAATTTTCTCCAGTCTGGTCTTTTTTTTTTTTCTTTAATCTTTACTCCACTTGATCTTTTGCTTGGAGCCATCCTCATGACTGAAGTAAGAAAGTGGTGCAGTGGTCTTGGAATTAGGAAGATGAGTTCAAATCTGGCCTCAGACACTTACTGTTTTCCTCAGTTCCTCATCTGTAAAATGAGTTGGAGAAGGAAATGGCAAACCACTCCAGTATCTCTGTCAATCGGGTCATGAAGAGTTGGACCCAATTTAAAAGACTGAACAATGACATCTTCATGATAGAATTCTTAAGAGGACTTGTCCTCAAGATTTGTCAGATTTTTCTATCCAGGTTTTCAATGTCATGTAGCAGTCAGGAGCCTTCTGGTATAGGATCAGTAATGGGGGGCAATATGGCATTTTACAGTGGTAGACCTGGAATCAGGAACCCCAGTTTAAATTCTTGCTCAGATACTTTGTGGTCATGGCTAAGTCACTTAACCTCTTAGTTCTCTAACTGTAAAATGGGTTTAATAACTCCCCTCTTCAGAGTTGAGAGGAAATCACCTTGTAAACCTTAAAGTGCTATAGAAATTTTTGTGAGTGCCATTTGCTTATTATGAAACAGACTTGATTCTTTAAAACTACCTTATCAAAAGTCCTTGAGGAATCATCAGTGTTGGGTATTTTGGAAGTGATTTTGTCAAGAACTTACTCCTATGTCCATAAAAGGTCTCTTAGCTAACTCCGTTCTTTAAAGTTTCCCACTGCTGTTGCTTGCCTTTTGATACCTTTCTTCCCTCACCCATTTGTTTGGTGCATCACTTCTGTAGTCTGACTCATTTACTTGTGAACCATGGCAAAGTCACTTGACCTCTTTGTTACTTGCTTGCCTCTTCTGTAAAATAAGGGGGTTGGACTCTGACCTCTAAGGTCCTTTTCGCATTCTTAGTCTTTGATTTTATGGCCTTTTTCAAACAGGGGGAGATGGTGTGAGGTTTTGTCCCATCAGTTTGCCGGCCTAAAATGTGTAATTGTTAGAGGGAGAAAACTTAGGAAAGGTGTAATAAGAGGACGAATTGGCAGCCAGAGCGCATAGCTGGTATGGTGGAAGCAGCACTGGGCTTTCGTGTCATAAGAACTGTGTTCTAGTCTCATCTCTGCTCCTTAGAAACTGCAATCTTTGTCAAGTAGCTATTCCTACTTATGTCATAGTTTCTTCCTTTGAACAGTGCACACACACATGCATGTGTGTTTGTGTGTGCATGTGTAGATTAGATTAGATGACCTCTTAGGTCTCTCCCAACCCAAATATTCTTTGACTTTCACCACTCAAAAGCATCATGGCATGGGGCTGCTAGGTGACGCAGTGAATACAGCACTAGCCCTGAAGGGGGACCAGAGTTCAAATCTGATCCCTTAGACACTTAACACTTAGCTGTGTGACCCTGGGCAAATCACTTAACCCCAACTACCCTGCCTTTCCCCCTCCAAAAAGAAAAAAAGCATCATGGCATAACATGCCAGTGGCATTAGGTAATTTTGAATTTTATTCCCCTTTTCTTTTTCTCCAGTCTGCCCTCCTTCATTTTGCTTTAATTAAAATGTCAGGGAATTTTTTCTTGAATTTTGAGAAATTTTTCTGTTTTTCATTCACATTTATTTTTGTGAGAATCAGATGTGATAATGTATGTAAAATGCTCTATAACTACAAAGCATTTTATTATTGTTAATATTCCTCAAAAGACTATCAGAGGAATAACTGTTCTTTTTTTAGCTCATGTAACCAGAGGCTTCACACTGGAAACTCAAAAGGTACTCTGTTTTCAAGAAAATAAGTAGTTTCAAAGAAGGATCAGGGATTGTCATGTTAGAACTTCCTGGGAGTGGATGGGTAGAGCAAGCCACCTGAACTCTTTCCCTACATACACATACATACACAAAATGCAAAATGCACACATTTAGAGCAGCTAGGTGGGGCAGTGAACAGAACACCGGCACTGGAGTCTGGAGGACTGGGGTTCAAATTTGCCTTCAGACACTTGACACACTTACTAGCTGTGTGACCTTACGCAAGTCATTTAACCCCAATTGCCTTGCCTTTCCCTCTCCAAAAAAATAAACCCCAAGACAAGAAATCACACATTCTACACATCTGTGCTTAGGTACACACACAGAGTCACACTGGCATCACCTCCTTGATGTCATGGTCCTCTTCAAGAATGAAGGACAAACAGCAGCAAGAGACACACAGAGAAATGAGTTAATGTTTTTTCTCAGATAGGAAATTAAGTTAGCCCATAAGAAAAAAATGCTATAAAACGCTAACCCCCCAAAAAAGAGAGCAAAAAAAAGGAACAACCAAACTTTACTTGCATTATCTCATCAATAAATAATTTACAGTATGTACATGCGGTGACACTGCACATAGGCTTTACACACATTGACATGGTGAGTTTTTTTCACCTTTAAGCAGAACTTGATCCAACACCACCAAAATAAAGTGCTTCACTTTTTACTCCCAACAGGACATCCTTACAGTGAGCAGTGAGGTGCCCCTTCCTGTGATGGTCTGTGGCTTTGGCAGAGAGAACTTAACTTCTTGGAGATAAGCAAGTCCTTGATGCCAGGAAGGTCCTGGACCCATGGAGCCCATAAACCAGAGGTCCTAAAGGGAGGCAGTCGGTAGCTCCCTTGGCAATGCTTATTGGCTGATATGTTGAAAGTCCTTCTGGGTAAAGTGTTTTATGGGATGGGGTGGGGGAGGGCCAGTTAAGAGGCCAGCCCCAGATCTGCACAGGCCGAGTTGCCTTTTCTGTGGGACACCTCTAAAAGGCTGCATTTTCAAACACAGATTTTCAGGGGCCACCTCTCTACATTTAAAGAAATTCTCATGTCCTTTCTATAAAAGAAGTGGGGATGATGGCTGTAAGTTCAGGCTGATGTAGGAGTTGAGAGGTTTTCTCCTCCCCTCACCCACTATAGTTAATTGTGAAGGGTCAGCAAGGAAGATGTCCTTCTACCCCAACCTCCATAGGGAGCCAAAGGCCCTGTGCTTGGGGAGGACAGTGGGAGGGGGATGGGGAGGCATCAGTTGGGCAGAGAAATCTGATCTGCCCTCCTGAGGTCTAGAATTCAGCAGCAGTAGGACAGGGAAGCAGAGGAAAAGGCTGCCATTTCATGGAGGGAGGCAACAAATGATTTTTGGAGGCCAGGAAACAAGAAAATGGAGGCGAACAGGGCAGGCCAGCTGGCCCTATCCACTATGGATTATCTCCATGCTTGCCCTGTGACTATATTCTTATTCTACATCTCCCTCTCAAGTAATACTTGCCATCACCACACTAGGAAGGAACAGAAGTAGTAAACACATCTTTTTCTGTTTAAACATTTAAAACCAATTATATCTCTTCATATGTACAGTCACACTGGGGGAGAGAATAAAGGACACGTTCATGGAAAGGATTCTGTATACTGGAGACAATATAAGTCACATCTAAGAACACAAGTTGTATTTCTCTGCTGTTTGCAAATGGAGTTTCCTTCTCTGTTATGACACTCTGGGGAGCTGTGTCAAACCAGATGACAGGCTGTCACTTGGGTGAGCTGCATGGGTATAAGAACTAAATGCTTTGAACTCTTAGCACTTCTGGCATCTGCAAACCCATGAGCGAAGAAAAATAGGAACACCTTTTGGAGGTGGCAAAAAATGCGCCATCACAGAGAACACACCACACTCTGGTTAAGCAAAAAAGCAAAACAAAAGCTGCTGAAGGTCTGCTGTCTAGTTAGGCACCACCAGGATTTCCTCAAATCCAACTCTTCTTGGGCCCTAGACGCCTGTAGACCATGAGAGAAAGCATGTGATTGGGGGGTATTCATCAGTGTGATCGCGAGGCTATGTGTGCGTGTGCATGGGTGTGTGTGCGCGATTATCTGAATATCAGTAGAAACCTGTGTCAGGGTGAATCTCTGTCCACTATTTCAGTGCATTTTCAGTGTGCATGCATTTGGCTGTTCAAAGTGTTGTGTGTGTGAGTGTGCGTGCGTGCATGTGTGTGTGTATGTGTTCTGAGAAAGAGGAGTCTAGGTGTTCCATGAGGCACACAGTGCAGGGCGTCTTGTGATTTGCACATTCATGCTTATGGGGAGGAGGGGGCAAGGAGACTGGGGATAAAGGATCTTTTTCACCCCTATTTGTGAAATGGCCAGGTGGCGGCAGCCACCCAATATTCAAACACAACGCTACTTTCACAAATGCCAACATCACAGTCACTACAGCCTTGTAGCACTACTGAGAGAGCAGTTAATGAGGCAGTGGGCAGTGATAGCCGCTACCCCTGCCAACAAAGGAAGCCAAAATCTGTCTACGTGAGGTAACAGTTTTGTTTTTTTTTTTTTTTACCAACCTGCCTATTGGCTTACTATATCCCCATCTTTTCTCTTTGGAGGAAGAAGACAGGTGACAGAGATGTGAGATTTCTTTTGCTCCCTGGAAGCCTCACTAGTCATTCTCCTCCCCTGTGACCAGGTTCTAAAAGACAGATGTTCCCAAGCAAGGGGGCTGCTCTCTCCTCCCACTCTAAAGTCTATTTCTTCTAGGTTGCACAACAAACACCTAAGAGAACACTGAGACCAAACACCACAGTACGGCCACAAGGGAAAGGACAAGCTCCTGGCACTGCCCTGAGGCTGCTGCATTGCCAGGCAAGTCCCGTGTCCTTTCATAAAGGTGCAATTTGTCCTTATTGGAATGCAGCATCTTGACATCCTCAAAGGCATAGTAAGCAGCGAGCGTGAAGTTCACGTCCCCTGTGGTCAACAGGTCAAACACGCAGGCCTGGAAGTAGAGGTCCTCCACGGGAAGTTTCTCCTTGCACCTGGCCATGGCCGTCTCATAAGTAAAGACCTCTGGAGAGGAAACAGCAGTGCCAGACCCCTTTCTCCGGGTACCCCAGCTCTCTGTGGCATGGAAGGATTGGAAGTCAATCTGCTCATTAAGGGGGCAGCCCCGGAGACAGAGATAGAGACCCTGGTTGTCCCTGTCCTCTACTGCATTGACTACCTCTTCTGGCATGCGTACAGCAAAAGTCAGGTATCGGCCCACCTGCCTCACAATGATGGTGGTGCCGATGTATTTGGCCTGGATCTCTATGTGTTGGCCAGACACTTTCTCAGTAATCTTCAGGCTGTTGGCTCCATGCTTGTCACCACCATTCTTGGAGCCATCAGCAAATGCTGCAGGGAGTTCATCCATTTCTGCCTGGTATACCTTCTGCTCAACACACTCCTGGAAATTCTTGAAGATGATTGTTAGCTGGCAAGAAGGAAGCAAGGGAGAAAAGTGGTTAGGGTCCAAATTGCAGTCCTATTTATTGACTTGTAAAAATAAGCAAGGAATTAGTTTAGGAAAGAACTACTGGAAAAGATTATTAATGTCTTCAAAAGAATAAAAAAGCTATTATGCAGAGACCCGTTAACTTTTAGTTATATCAAATATAGAACTAAGCAACATGGGTTTAACGCGTGGCATTAGAGATTTGACAAAAATAATTTCTTGACCCTAATGATTGTTAGATTTTTCTCTGTTCAGGACAGGTTCTTGTATGCTTAGGGTGCTAGAAAAGGGCTCTGTTTAGAGGTGGAGGAATAATTATATGAAATCTTAGGATCTTCTACAGCTTTGAGATTCTAAATGATGGCAGATTACAGTACTCTCCTCTGAAGACACGAATCACAAAGAATTCCCTTAATGATACAGGTAGCAAATTTGCTCACACCAAGCCCTCACACAGACCCCCACCATGCTGTCAGGGTACTTTGCAACCTTTTTTCCAACAGCTAGAATTCCATATCCTTAAACCAGAAGAAGGCTAATATACAAATCCATGAAGCATTCTGTATTTTTCTACTTCCATTCTTTGAAAACTTTGTAACTTTTGCTGCATTGATTATATTCTCTCTTGTCTTCTTATTTTTTTCTCTATTGGCCTAATCTTTCTAATGGCATTTTAAATTTCTTGAAAGCAGGGGCTATGTCTAATTTATTTCTAGATATCTCTTTTAGAGTCAGTATCTTGTACATGGTAGGTGTTTAGTAAATAAATATTTTCAATTGAATCATAAAACACAGGTAAGGTGGTAATTCTAAATGCTACCTACTTCTCTCTCTTTTCAAGTTGGCATCATCTCCAGGGCATGGTCTTAGACTCTTAAGGAGAATGCTAAGTGGGATGGGCCAACAGGAATCACTTGACCCCCCAATAGATTAGGTGGTCCCTCCCAAGTAGGAATCTAATTTCAAGTGGTTCTACTGCAATTAGAGGCTATTTCTCTAGTTAAAATTTTTTTGAAAGATTTTTCTCTCTATGCCAATAAGTAAAGCACCTTGAGGGAGGGACCATAGTTCCTTTGTTTTTGCAGTAATCTCAACTTTTGCTCACAGCTTCCAACACTATGGCTACTTAGCAAGAGCTAGTGTGAGATAGTGAGATAGTAAATGAGCCCACACTGTGGTCGTTCAATAACTACACTGTCTTCTTTTCAAGTCTACAATTCTGCCAATGGATTAGCACATTAAAGGGAGCTATCATCTGGCTATTATTATGTTTAAACTTTAGACTTTGGTAGTGGACAGCTCCTGCTGCTGTTTCTCCATGTAATTCTTTAATTCTGTGGGAGAAACTTCACCAGTCTCCCACTATAGTGATAAAGAAGTTGCTGAGGATATTTAGGACAAAAAATGCCTGGTCTGACTTGGCAGGATGCTACCCGGAGAACAGAAACAGGATGCAGGAAGAAAAGGGGGGTATGGTTGCAGGAAGGTTATTTGAGTCAGGTTTTTTTGGCTCCTGTGAAATTGAACCTTTAAATGTCTTTGCTGACTTCACATCACCTAGAAAAAGCCATCCTACTGGAAAATATATTAAACAGAGAGAAAGGAACACTCCTCTCCCATTGCCATAACTCACTCATAGTGGGCAGTATTGTGGGCACAAATAACACCTGCATTGTCTTCCTTCAGCCTAACAATTACAAACGTGGTCCTTGCCTCTTGGCGTTAGGAACTCTCTGTTTGAGGACAACTAGAACACAGGATTTTGAACTAGGAGCAGGCAAAGGTAGTGAGGGAGAACATGTCTTTTCCCTTCACCTTTGTCTGAGAATCCTGATCCTCCTTTAAAGAAGAGCTAAGATCTCACCTGCCCTGGAAGCCTTCCCCAATCCCACCTCCCTCATTGTTAAGGTTCTCTCTCCTCAAACTACCTTGAATTTACTTATCTGCATACATGTTGTATCTTCCCCAAGTAGGTCAAAAACTCCTTGAGGGAAGAGTTTTAATTTCAGTATTTGTATTACTAGCACCTAGCACAGTGCCTTGAATATAACACACAGAATAAATATTTCTTGAGTTGAATGGTCTAATCTTTGATTTACTAAAGGGGAATGCACTGGTTAGGAGCAACAGAACTAGGATTGGGTACTTAGGAGTTACTTAGGAGTTGGGGACTTCCTGCATTCAACTGTTCATCTTCTAATGTCAACTCTATAGGCCTTTTAACTACTTTCTAGCACCTCTTCTTCTCCCTCAGTCTCAAACTATCCATGACTCTTTGCTATAGAAGTACTATTGGGTGGAACCTGGTTGGCCTGAGCCTCTCTGAAATTCCTATTAGTAAGGTGACCCCACTACAAGGGAGACAACTGACCTGAACTTCTAATAGCTATGAAAGGATGTTGGAAACCTGCATGTCTTTATGATGAAAATATCTTTTTCCAAAAACTGACTGTAGATTATGGTACTAGTGCTAAAAATCTCATGTGGAATCTCAAGAATTTTAACACTCATGAAGGCCTAGGTCCCTAGGCAAGGCTGGGTGGAACTTCTTAACGCAAGAAGACAGCTATATTTTATACACTAGTTACTACCTGAGGGACGTACAAGAGATGCCAGCTTAGGATAGGAGGCTATGGAAATTAAGGCTACCAGGAGGAATGGCATTTCTAGACTGAGCCACTAATGCTGTTGATGTTAAAGTGTGGCAGCAACAGAGAAGAAGCTGAGACAAGCTAAGGGGCTTTTACAAATGCAATACAGTGGTGGGAATTATCAAAAGGAAAGAGAAGCCATGGTGAACTAATCCAAACTGGAAGAGCAGGGCAAAAGGGCCTACAAAAAAGCCTTAAGAACAAGGATAGGAAGGGACCTTGAAAAGAAACAGGAAGAAAAGAGCTAATCAAAACAAAACAAAAAAACCAAAATAAAATGGGTGGGAATCAAGTCAGGAAAACTTAAGTCAGGGACTTAGTGGCCATAACTAAAATAAAGGTTATCAGAAATTCCTTAAAGTAGAGCTAAGGGAGATTTTTGGTTGAATAAATAAGGTGGGAGGCTGCTAAAAAAAAAATAGTTCCGATCTGAAGTCAAGGAAGGCTGGGGATTAGTAAAATGAAAAATTGTATAGGTCTTGAGACATGATGGCATATAATGAGGGATTCTACTTAATATTACTTAAAAAAATAAATATAGGCATTTTTAATGCTAGAAAATTCTTCTGATGACATATCTACCTTTATTTTGTGAAAGCAAATTTGCATATAATGGACTCTGGTGAAGAGTAAAACACTAGGAATAAAATTTTCAAATGTAAAGAATTATGGGCTAGTGTGCCCCCAAATTTTCAAACTTTGCCTATGGCACACAATTGTTTTATTTTATCTTTGCTTGGGACCCTCTCCCCCCAAACAAACCCTTTTTCCAGTGGGGTATAAAGGGCTGAGAAACAGTAAGATCTCATTTTGGGAAAGCAATAAGTCTGGCAAAAATAAAGCTGAGGCCCAAGGAAGGGGTTAGTAGACTGATAAATATTAAACAAAAGAAGTACCTACAGTTTAATGATTTAACTTGTACTAAGCTAATTATGGAATGTGAAATTTACTTTCAATTTTCAATGTGTAACTAGAGATTCTTTCACACCATTGTAAAGCTTTAAAACTTTGCTGGACTATGGTGGGGATCAGGGAAGAAATGAAAGTTGGGGAGGTTATAAACTTTGGGACATGGTTTTTGAAGGGAAACCTACAAAAGTTAATCCAAGCAAGTATCAGGTTCCTTCTCTATTCTATTACATTCTACCCAGGGAAGATTCCCCACTACTTCCCCACCCCCAGGAGATTTTTTTCATGTGTGTAGGGGTGTGTGTGTGTGTGTGTGTGTGTGTGTGTGTGTGTGTGTGTGTGTGTGTGTGTGTAATTGGGGTGGGAGGAGGATATATAAAGGAATGGGACTACATTCTGTAAATGATAAAAGTTTAGGGATTTATTGCTTTAAGATGGCAAAAACTGCTGCCTCTCCATCCATTTTTTGGGCAAATTCATTTGGTTTTATCATCTCCATATAGTCTATTTGTATAGCAGAGAAGTATTTCTTGCTTTATCTACATTCAACTTCCTTACCTCTCTACATAGTTTGTAAATGGATGAGGCTATCTAGCAAGGCTGTATCTATATGTAATGCTCAGTTGTTTTTCAGTCATGTCTGACTTTTTGCAACCCCACCTAGTTTTTTGGGTTTTTGTTTTCTTTTGTTTTTGGCAAAATACTGGTTTGCCATTTCTTTCTCTAGCTCATTTTACAGATGAGGAAACTGAAGCAAGCAGAGTTAAATGACTTGCCCAGGGTCCCACGGCTAGTTAAGTGTCTGAGGCTGGATTTGGATTCAGAAGATGAATCTTCCTGATTACAGGTCCCGTGCTCTGTCCACTGGGTCACCTAGCTACCATCATCTATATGTGATAATACATGGCTACTGCTGCACCTAGAAGGGTGAAACCAAGAACAATCTCAAGTTTTGGAAAAAATGCCAGCTAACAGTCTTTATAGATTATTTATTTGGGGGCAAGAGTACAAATGGGAAGAACATGAGGGAAAGGGGAGCAGAGATGAGTGGCAACCCCACTTGAAGGAACTCTAATCCTCCCTGATGTCTCCAACAAACCCCAAAGTTTGGAGGGCCACACAGGCACACAGGCTTGGGGGAGACTCCTCACTGGATCCCAGAGGGCTCCTTGGAAGAAACAGGAAAGGCTGGTTTTGACTCTAACCACCATCTCTCATGGAGACAGTCCTCTGGAAGGCTGACAAGCTCCTGAGATTTTTCTTAATATTAGTGCCAGGGAATGAACCACAAGTAACAGCACGAAGGGGGTTTGTTGAAAAGTAGGATCCAGTGCCAACAATGAGGAGGAGAGAGAGGAAGAGGGGAAGAGAGAGCAGAGAAGAGGAGAGGAGGGGAAAACCTTCCTAAGATCTTCTTGCTATCATTTACAGCTGTCTCCAATACTGTCCTCCTCTCAAAGGAATCACTTTATCCTATTTCTTTGCTGAACTAGTTAGTCCATGCTTATTTGAACTTGTTCTTGACAAAGCACCAATTTATGTCACAGAAATGAATGGATGTTAGTTTCACTCCTACTCTACCCTGCTCTACCTATCAGCTTACCCCTATGTAAGAGAGTGGGCCTAGTACAAAATTTACTGCCCCACTACTGGGGAGTGGCAAATTCTCATCTAATTATCATCATTAATGAAGGATATCAGCCCCTGGCGGGGCAGGGGGAAAGAAAGGGCTGTTGCTCCTATCCTGTGAGACCACCCAAAAAGTTAAAGATAAGATATCTACTTTCAAGGATCTTATATACAAATTGGGGATACAGACAGGCATGTGTACAGTGTATAGGATGTATGTGTGTGTGAAATTATCTATGTAGAGATGTAGGAATATATCTCTTTATCTACACACACACACACACACACACACACAGACACATACACGGACCCACAAAAGACGGAATATAATATGGTAGGTACTAAGAGGGTGGGTCTTTTGTCAGGCAATCTTAGGAAAATTCCTGCCTCAAATACTTCAAAAACAAAGGACAAATACAACTTATTAGCTATGTGACTGATCAGGTCACTAAACCTTTAAAGCTTAGTGTCCTTGTCCCGTAAAGTGGGGATATCACAGCTTCTGCTACTTGTATCATGGGGCTGTTAAAAGAAAAGCAGTTTGCAAACCTTAAAAGTCTAGGAAAATGTGAGTTACTATTATAATGCGAGGCAATAACTAAGTTCCAAATGAGTGGCACAGACAGCACACAGATGCTGTGAGAGATCAGATGAAACATCAATTACATATTATGATTGGGAACAACTGTGAAAGAATATATAGAGCAGGTAAGATTTCAGTTGATGTCTTGGAAAATGGGCATGAATGGATATATGGAGAGAAGGGAGAAGAACATGCCTGGCCTTGGAGCAGGGTAATACAAGGTTTGCACGGGACAGGACTGTGACCTTGAATGCCTAACCAAGGAGTCTGGACAAGAAGAAGTGAATGAATGTATTTAATAGGAGAATAAGAAGATGAAAACGGCATTTTCAGGAGATTAGTCTGGAAGTTGCTTACAGGAGAGATCAGAGGTAGTGATACAAGTATTTTGTGGGGTAGAAGACCAGTGGTCTGGGATTTAAAATCTGCCTACTAAGTAGAAGCCACTGACCTAGGCACTGGACGTAAAGCAGAAACAAAATAACCCCTGACCTCAAGGAGTTTGCATTTAATGGAATAATCCACTGTGAGACAGCGGGTTAAGAGACCTTCACTGACCTGGAGCAAATCCCTTAAGTCCTCTGCATTTTGTTGCTGAGCTTGATTCCCTGTGTTCATCTGTCTTGGCTCTTGGGAAGATTAGCAGAATGTAGGAAATCATGAGAGATCATTAGAGAATGTAGGAGATCATGAATTGTATAGTCCTGTGCTCATAAAGGTATAAAACAAGGATTCATTGCACCCCTGGTATGACAATAAGAAACACTAAGAGAAACAAGTTGGTAAAGAAAGATGTGTATCACCTACATGTAAGGGCTGAGAGCTGTTAGGCATTGAGAGCAAGGCAGGGCTTCTGTATTGGAATAGGTTAGTGATTCCTGGTGAGATGGACTAAAGCCCTACTTTCTAGTACAAACTATGGGGTCCAGGAAAGAGATAGCTCTATTCTGGGATACATAGGCACAATGAGGATAAGGAAAGAAGAGGCACTTGCCCTGGATGCAGAAGAATACAGCATTTACCGACAGGCTCAAAGTCACTTAGAAAGTTTCAATTTTTAGGGGTGGGTGGGAGAGGGAAAAGAAGAAACAGAAACTCCCTTGTGGACCAAGCTTGGTTCTCCCTGGCATGCCTTCCAGGGCTCTTTCCACAGAAAAACAAACTGCTGCCATTTTTGGTTTTGGATGAGCTGGACTGCTGCTCATTCCTTCTCTCCTGCCAAATGGGAAAGCCCCCTGGGGAAATCAAAGGAGACAGCAAACACATCAGAGCTCGGGTGGGCAGAGGATGGTGCAGTGGCCTTCGAGGCAGGAGATCTGAACACTGTCCTCAGGTCAGTCCAGAGACCAAGAGCAACTCCAACAAGTCACTTTTTGTTCCTGGGATTCCAGACTCTCTACATCTATAAAATGGATCAAAGAATATCTTACTGCTCACTAAAAATTTCTATATAAAGCAATCGCAGAATCTTGGCATAAAGTTATTCCATAGAGAACAGATAATTTCTCTGTGGTGTAAAGAATACTGGTTTTAGAGTAGAAGTCCTGTATTCAAATCCCACCTCTGTCACTTACTAAATTGTGTGACTCTGAACATTTAAACTGTCTGGGCCTCGGTTTCCTCATCTGTAAAATGGGACTGAAACAGAAAACCTCCAAGGACCCCTTTCAGCTCTATTAGGATCCTATCATATACCTGTAAAAAACACTAATACCAGAGCAACTAAGATAGAGCACTGGTCCTGGAGTCAGGAGAACCTGAGTTCAAATGAGGCCTCACACATTTACTAGTTATATGACCCTGGGCAAGTCACTTAACTCCAAGTGCTTCCAACCCCTCCCCCCCAAAAAAACCAAAAACTCTTAAGACCATTTGTGTTTAAAATCACCTGACTGTCTGCTATCACAGGAATATATAAAGTAGTGAATATATTAAAATCACAGACTTGGTACAACCTCTGCCCTTCCCATTCACATCATTCTTTAATATCTCCTATTCTTAGACACATCTATGACTATCTACTTATTTATGTCTCATATTTCTCTAAAGAGTATTTTACAGATGTCTTCATATAAATTCTAACTTTTCCCATCTGTTGGTATTTTACAAGTAATATGCAGAAAAGATGATTTTCGTGGGGTATTTTAGCTTTCTATTTTATAGATGCATTTAATTCTTTTGATTAATATTTTTGTAGGATCCCTGGGATTCTATAAACAAGCCATCATATTAGCTGAAAGATAGTTACCTCCCCTGTCTGTTTTTCCCTGAATTTCTTTTTTCTTGTCTTTTAAGAATAGCCAGCATTTAAAAAACTAAATCATACAAGAACAACAACAAAGAGCATCCTTTCTGCTTCCCTTATTTTATAACATTTACCAATTTCTGACAGGGGTCGAGCAGCTTTCCCATTCCCAGAAACCACCATCAGGGCTGAGCAATGTTTATAGATTCCACTGACAGGCACGCAGGCATTAGTCACAGGTAGAAAGAGGAAAAAAAAGAAATGGGGAAAAAAGGCAAATCATAAAAAGGGAAGGTAGAAAGGAAAGGGTAAGGGAAAAAAAAGAAAAAGTGGACTTATTCCACAAATCAGTTGACACTTATGATCATATATGTATCGCTTCTTAACCTTTCCTTGTGGGTTTAGGTAGTTGTGTGTATATGTATATATGTAAGTGTGTTTGTATGCACGTACACATGTTTTTTTTTTAGACTGTGAGTTCTCTCGGTCCTAACACTTAAATTTCTGTGGATGCTCTATAAGGCCTTTTAAGCAATTCTTAATTAATTACTTGTTAATTTGATGAATGATCACATGGGAAAGGGAAGTGACATCACACTAATAATTGCTTCAGGCGGCACTTATTGGTGCAAATGCCCACAGGTAGCTCACTCTTGGTCTAGCACTTAAAGTCTGGCCAGGATACCTGAAGCTCAGAATGGTAACAGTAACAGCAAAGGGTGTCAGTTTATTCTTGCAGAAGACAGTGCTTGATGTACCAGGTAGGCTAATCTCAGTGCTTTCCTTTTCACAACAAATGACCTATTTTCTTCCTTAGTTACTGGGGAAGGGGGTAGGTGGGAAGAACTAGCTTGAGAGTTATCAAAAGTCATAGAAAAGAGCTGGGGCTGTCCAGCTTCATGCTGTACTGTGACCTTACCTTGCTGGTGGCTGTAGCTGAAGATCCTGGGAGCACTGGAGTGTTGGTTACCTGCACATTCAGGTAATTATTGTCAATAAGAGGCCAAGCCCCTCGTACTTGGCAGGTCTGAAATCGGTCCGTAAAAGTTCTGAGGTGAGGGTCCCCAAACAACCCACAATGGGTGTAGTTGGGGGGAGCTGAATGTTTATGAAAGCTCTTTTCATAATGACAGATTTCTGGACTGTCTGACCGCTCTTGGCTGTCTCCTGGTGGGAGGGTTTGGAGACGGGGCTGTGAGGTGGGACCATCCTTGGAACAATTGTGCTGGCTCATTAGGTCTTCTATGCCATGGACAGCTGAATGGTAGGCCAGGTCCCCTCTGCACGTACGGGCTGTGCGCCGGGTACAGTGAGAGTAAGCACGCAGAGCGGTGCAGAATTCAGGGGCGTCCTCCGATCCCGCGTAGTGAGTGCCTGCTGTGGCTGTCCAGAACTCCGAGTTACACTTGAGGATCTTGCACTGGGAAGTGGCTGTTTAGAGAGGACAAACACATTACTATGGGCACATGTACAAGGCATGTTGCATTCTTCCTTTTCTAGGTTAGGAGCACAGTAACAATAACAGGACTGAACAGAATATTCCCTAATACTGGCAGAACCTTTGAACTGGACTTTGTCCCAATGCCAGGAAATATACTTTTCCTCTCTCTATTCTCATTCACCCCATAGCTTCTTCAGTCTTTTTTTTTTCTTTTTGGAAGGCATTTAGGGTTAAATGACTTGCCCAAGGTCACACAGCTAATTTTGTGTTAAGTGTCTGAGGCCAGATTTGAAATCAGATCCTCCTGACTCCAGAGCTGGTGCTCTATTCACTGTGCCACCTAGCTGCTCCCTTCTTCGGTCTTTCTTACTCATGTTCAGTGACTATAAATGGGGAGTTTTAGTTGCTAAGTATCACGCAGAACATACTGGAAGTATGTGAAGTGTCTAGATGACTCAGTCTCTTGGCCTCTCCAGTGAGCAGTTTCCTCACCTGTAAAACTCTACTGGGAGGTACTGGAGTCAATCCACCTACCTGGCAATTGTATGGCTGCAAGGAATAACCAATGAAGGAATGCAGACACACACGTATGCATATATACATATTTATATATATGCACTATATTTGGGGTAAATGCCACTAATAAAAGCTCACTAATATTGACCCACAAAGATATATTGCTGAGGGCAATTTCTGCAACTTTCCATGGTGGTGTGGCAAATGCCCATAGAGAAATATGGTGCTAGATCTCCAGCCCTCTTGTATTCATTTTGATCACAATTTCCACAGTTGTGAGTAAAATACTTGGATCTCTCAGACTCATCCCTGGTGTTCAGATATGACTATTATGCTTTCTGTGGGGAGATGTTATACTCCTGGTGCACAGAATTCTTGGTTATAACCATTTATTTAATATCTATGAAAGGCGAAGCTCTATTTCTATGGGTGTGTATGTGTATGTACATATGTATATGTGTGGAAGAAGTGGATGGGGGAGAATGTGCCTATGAATGAGACTCAGTCCCAGCTCTCAAGGAACTCATTATCTTGCACTGTTTATCTTTTCTAAATGACATCATTAACCTAAAGCACAAGTTGTATGATATGGTGTACCCAAGACACAGTAGTATTTTAAACCAGTAGGTTTCAAGATCCAAAAATACAAACAGCTAAGGTGAGTGTATGGGAGAATAAATGTTCTTAAAGAAAAAAGTACAAAGAAACCAACTCCAATAGCTATTTATTACCAGATCTCCTATGTTAGCCATCTAAACACAATGCCTGTTCCAATAGCATAATTAACTCTGGGAGCAGTGTGTGCTGACCTGTGATTCCTAGGGGCCCACTGCTTTCTTAGGATTTGGAGACATAAGATTTCAAAGAAAATTGTGTGAAAAGGACATAGGCCCATATGCTAATTGACCAGCAACCTTGAGTACCAGCATAGGAAACAGATCAGCTCTGCTGATAAGCAACTCAAGCTTTTCATGAAAATGCTCAGGATCACCTTGATTACTTACATACACACACACACACACACACACACACACACACACACACACACACACACACACACACACACACACAGGATATTGCTCCTAGGACAGGATGTATACTTTTTGTGTTAGGTCTGGGACAATGATCCCATTCATTTCACCCCAATATTGCTAATATCACCACTGTTCACTAACCTAAGATAGTGTTAAGCCATAGGTGATACTTTTGTGATTTTGCTTCCCAAAGGTTAATCACCCCAGTCTTGGTGAAAGGTAGTTTCAAAATTTCAAAGGCAAAATAACCGTCAGAGACTGTCTGCTCTAACCCCTCTCTAAACAGGAATATCTATCACCTAGCCCCTTCTGGCCTTTTTCATCTTCTAACACATCCTTCCCTTTATGCACACTGTACTTCAGCCATATTGGCCCATGTGCTGATGCTCACACACAACATTCTACCTCCTCTCTTCACGTCTTTGTTCCTAGAAGCTTTCCCTCTTCACTTCTTCCTCTTGGACGCTCCTTGGCTTCTTTCAAGACTCAACTCAAGGCTCACTTTCTGGAGGAGGCCTCTCCTGGTTCCTTCAGCTGCCGTCCTGCCAATGTTACTTTTTGTCTGCTTTGTGTCTTGTTATACTTATATATCTATATCACACTTGACAGAATATAAGCTCCCTGAGGCCAAGGACTGTTTGATTTTTGCCTTGTATCCCAAATAACTGACACTATGGTAGGTGCTTAATAAATGCTTATGGACTCATCTGGCAGCCAGTCTTGTTACTTGAAGACCTTCAGTAAGGAGAAGCCCATTATATCCTGAGATAATGCGTTCTAGATCTGATTAGCAATAAATGTTGGGAAATTTTTCCTTATATCAAATTTAAATATGACTCTTTGAAACATCTACTCATTGCTGCTAGGTCCATGCATAATATATTTGATCCGTCTTCAATGTGAAATCCTTTAGATTCTCAAAATAGCTATCATGTACCCACCTAAACCTTCTCTATGCTAAATTTCCCTAGTTTCTTCAACTGATCCTTACATGTGATAACCTTAAGGCCCCTTTGCAATTCTGGTCATCTTCCTCAGGATACTCTCTAGCTTAAAATATGGGACATGCTATATCACTTAGCTTATAGACTGATTTACACCTAATACATGCTACCTGGTCAACCCAAATTGAGCCATGACCCAGATAATAGGACTATAAATCAGTCTGAAATATTGAAGTGAAATTCCACGAAGGCATTTCAGGAAGGCATCATAAACACAGGAAGAATGGGAGAAGAGCTTAGGGTGAGTTCTGCTAAAACCCAAATATGATTCCTTTGAGTTGGAGTGCAATCTATTCCTCTTAGCACTATATCTCCTTGGGATGGCACATTCATCATCTTCATCTAGCCTGCTAATGGTGGGGGTTCTACTGGGCACTCCCCTGAGCATTCTTCTCTTCTCCCTTTACACCATTATGACTGGTAATCTCAATAACTGCCATGGAGTCAATGATCATGTCAATGCTGATGACTGTCAGATCTGCTTCTACAAGCCGAACCTCTCTGCAGATCTCCAACTTCACATCTACACCTGCATAGTGGACACCGTAACTGGATGTCCTGTATGCACATATTGGCATGTATATAACTGAACTCATTATCTTTCCCTCCAAACCTTCCTATGTCCTAACTTCCTTATTACTGATTAAGTGAGAAACAGACCTGTGACTGGTTCAGTGAATTCCTAAAGCCAGCACTAAAATTCTATAGGCTAGGTTTGCCATGGAGCAGGAGGAGGCATCGCTAAGGGAACATAAAACCTATCTTCCTTTTCTCTCTATGTCAAAAGGGAAATTGGTAGAGGTAAAACTCTAATGGAGATGACTTAAAAATTGGGAATTCAGTTACCTTATCTGGGACCTAGAAAAAGTTGTCAAGTATGCCTTCTTAATTAAACTTTGGCTGCATTCCCCTACCTCGTAAGCACACAGAACCATCTCATCTCTAAGTTCAAAACACTCAAGAGATAAACTGTATACAGAAATGACCTACTTTTCCCAGTAGCTGACATAGTCAAAGAATCATAGATCCAAGAGATGGAAGGGCCCTTAAAATAATATAACCTCTCAATTTACAGATGAGGTTAACTGAGACCCAAAGGAGTTGACTGGCCCCAAGTGACAGGAAGTTAAGAACAAGGGTCAGGATTTGAACTCAGGTACTCTGACTATAAACCCAGTAATCTTTCCACTGAACCATGATGCCCCCATTTTTCACCTATCGGGAAGTGGCTTCAAAAATTTATTTTTGTCTGGATTCATTTCATCAGTGTGAGGAGGCCCCAGTTTCCCTCCTCTAATGAAGATCAACAGCTCTTTTGTAACTTAATGGTCTTTGAGAGTTGCCTGTGATATTTAAAGTTAATGGACTTGCACATGGTCACATAGCTAGTATGTGTCAGGGGCAGGTCCTTTCTACTTAAAGCCCTTTTGCTCAAAGTCATGGTCCAGTAGGACAGAGAGAAGGCGGTAAAGGAAGGCAGTGGTGTTCAACATATGAAAGATGGAAATTCACTTGCACCCTTTATCTCACTTGTGCATCCTTTCCTTTGGGGCTACAACCATGAAAACAGTTTTGTCTTTCTCCTTTACTGGCCTCAGCACTTAGAGAACAGAGGAGACCTGTTGCAAGTTTGTAAGATCATGCAGTATCCACACATGACCAGTTGAATATTATCATTGCTTGGGATATGCGGTTTCCATGAGCACCCAGAGGTGACTTGCCTTGGCAGCCTGTTAGCAGCCCTTGCCTCACAACTTTGTTTCATCAGAGAGAGGTGCCATGCCAGCTCTCACTCCTCCCCCACCACGATCATCCTCAGGTCTCCTCCCACCTTTTCTACTGCAGAAGCTTATCACGTCAAAGCAGAACTTACTTGAAATGAGGCCAAAGAAGCATGTTTATTCAATTGTATATAATCTATTTCCCAGCTACTCTTAATAGACCTGTTTTTAACTAGCAATGACCTAGACCTGAAATTATTTCCTCTACTCC
The DNA here is from genome assembly GCA_011680675.1 of Gymnobelideus leadbeateri. Taxonomy (NCBI): domain Eukaryota; kingdom Metazoa; phylum Chordata; class Mammalia; order Diprotodontia; family Petauridae; genus Gymnobelideus; species Gymnobelideus leadbeateri. The sequence continues at coordinate 295,922 of WOXC01008190.1, read as the reverse complement.
TGTAGCTCAGGGATGATGGGATCTGTAGGGAGGTGAAACAGTCCTTATTCCTCTGCTTCAAGATTCCTTACCTCATCCACCATTCTGTATTATCTAACTTTACCTGGGTTTCTACTAGTTTTCTTGGCTCTGGGGCCCTATCCAAACCATCTGTTTGCAAATACTGTCTTGGCTTTCTCTCATATCACTCCTTCTAGCTGGCTGGAGTGGGGTAGTTCTGTTCCTAGATAAGACTGCTTCATTACCACAATTCAAGATATCCTGAAGTAATCAATTCTCTAAGAAACTACCTCTGAAGGAGCATAGTTAAAAACTGAGAACCCCAAAAGTGGATTTCAGTAAGACTGCCTTTCATTCTGTTAATCATAAAAATTAATAGCCTCTTAGCAATGAAGGTGCGATGGGATGGTACTTCCACTTGTCAAGAGAGAAAAAGATAATTTTCAATTTCTTTTCTTTCTTTCTTTTTTTTTTTGGAGGGCAATTGGATTTAAGTGACTTGCCCAAAGTCATACAGCTAATAATTGTGTCAAGTGCCTGAGGCTGGATTTGAACTCAGGTCCTCCTGATTCCAGGGCTTGTGCTCTCTATTCACTACACCACCTAGCTGCCCCACTTATTTTGAATTTCAATACAGAGAGGAGAACCACACACATAACCCTCAACAAGCTCTTAAAGTTGAAGGGTCTGGATAGAGTAAGTCAGGTATGCATTGGTTTATGGAGCCTTAGAAGTCCCTGATAACCTTTGTTCATATTTTAAATTAACAAACTGCAACATTTATCGAGAAGGAAAGGATACTTGTATTATGAAAGATAATAAAGACATACAAGATAAAGTCTGTCTTTAATGAACTTTTTGGTAGGGGGAAAAACAAATAAGGGATCTCAGTCAAAACAGAGGGTAAATGACTTAAGGAAAGGACTGAAAATTCAAATGCAGTCTATCTGGAGGAAATTTTGGTATGTCAGATTGAATGGATTATAGACTTTGCATAAGGCAATAGAAAGGCATTGTTCATTAAAGTCCACAGGACTTGGAAACTGGATGTGATGGTTAAAAGAACAGCCAGGTGGTGTCCTGGACTTGGAGTCAGGAAGAACTGTGTTCAGACACTTAATATCTGGGGTCTCCTAGGCAAGGTCACTTAACCTCTGATGGTCTCAAGTTTTCTCATCTGTAGAATGGGGATGATAGCACCTATCTCCCGGGGTTGTTGTGAAGATGAAATGAGAATATGTGTAAAGCTTTTTGTAAACCTTAAAGGGCTATATAAATATTAACTAATAAAAGTAATAATGGCATGTTTAACTGACATGCAGATATCAGAAGAAGTCAACTTGGGGATGGGGCAAATGACAAGTTCAGTTTTTGAGATATTGGATTTGAATTGCCAGTAGAAATCCAGGTGGAAAGGAGGCAGTTGGAAATGAGGAAGTGGTTTGGCTGAGAAGTTAGAGCTAGGTATATAGATTTAGGGGTTATCTACATAAAGGTGATAGTTGGAGCCATGAGTATGTCTTACACATAATAGATATTCAATAAATATTTACTAGATGAAAAGCTTCATAAAGGCAGGGACTGCCTTATATAAACTTTCTATCACCCCCAGAGTTTAGTACAGTATTCTTCACATAACAGGCACTTAACCAATGTTTGCTGTTGAAATATTTGCTAAATGAATGAATGGAATGGATGAGATCTTCAAGTAAGGATTCTAGGGAAGGCCCTGAAGAGCTGAGGAGAGAGATGGGGGAACATCTACATTTAGGGAACAGGCCAAAGAATAATCAAGGAGATTGTGTAATAGTAGGCTGGCAAATTAGAACAGCGGAAAAATCCTTTAATTAAGTAAAGAGATTAGCAGCCTTTCTATTGTTACTTTCTGAGGTCTATATAAATGATCACTTTATGTCTGAGAGTCCCTTACCCTTTGGAAGCCAAGATCAATCACCTCATTTATTTTTAAAAAACAAAGCCACAAAAGATACAGAGGGAAGAATATTTTTCCATTCTCAAGGTATCTCAAAGTGTTTGATAAGTTCTTCAAATATATGCCTATGTTGTACCACCTGACTTCAATAATAAAGTTGTAGATGCTAAGAATTATCTGTATGCTTTATTTGTTAAGTATAGTGCCTGGCATTGGCACTAGGTGGATGTAGACATAAGAGATAAACTACTAATGCCAGCGATCATGTTGCCAAGTTTGGGAGGGTCCTATCCCAGTCCAAGACCACTAGTGAGCTTCACATAATGACATGTTCAAAAGTGACAAAATATGCCAAAACTCTAGTTAGACTTCTTGGAAGGTATGTAGTGAGTCATAGACAGGCAAGGAAAAGAATGTATATCACATTCTATCAACCACTGGAAAAAGTAACCAAGTCCATTTCTATAGGTTAGGGGTCAAAAGTGTTCACTTTGCCCACAAAGGACGCTGTATTTCATGATGAAATTCTTGAGGGAATGGGCAGATCAGGAACTCCACCATTTTATCAGAAAAAAGATACAGAGAGAGCAAAGAACTTCCACACCCTTTTCTTATTTGGAGAATATTTGCTAAGAACCAAGAACAAAGAATATTTGCCCAGTCCTCAATTTTCTTCCATAGATTCTTTTCTTGTGTTCTGGGTCCAAAGTACCTATTATTCTAAACCACTTTGAATAGCTACATCAAACATTTGGGTCCATGTTTATAACTTTTCTTATGACCTGTGAATTACAGTCATATCCCAAACCCTTCTAGAGAACACCATCTTTGAGTAGGAGCTATTCAGAAGCATTCTCAATTCAAAGAGCTTACAATTTCTGACGTTCTACATACTAATAAATACTTTGTGCTTTTGTATCTATAAGACTTCGGACTTTAGAGTGGAGGGTCTTAATTTGGTATCCATGAACTTTTTTTTTTTAATTTTTAATAACTGCATTTTAATCTAATTGGTTTCCTTTACATAATACTGCATATTTCATTTTATGAACATGATTCTGAGAAAAGGTCTTAGGCTCCCCAGACTGATAAAGGCAGCCATGACACAAAAAAGGTTAGGAGTAGCTGTTTTAGAGTTTCAAATATTTTACACATTTTTTTTTTGCTTTTTTTTTTTGCTTTTTTGGAGGGCAATTGGGGTTAAGTAACTTGCCCAAGGTCACACGGCTAGGTTTTTGTTTGTGTGTGTATTAAGTGTCTGAGGCCAGATCCGAACTCAGGTCCTTCTGACTTCAGGGCTGATGCTCTACTCACTGCGCCACCTAGCCGCCCCTGCACATTTTTTAAAAGGAAAAAATTCTTAATACTATGTTTTCTTGGTTTCTGTGAGATGTAAAGGTCCAATAAGGGAAAGTGAAGAAAAGGTGGAAAATTAACAGATCATTTTGTACATTTTATAAAAAAACCTATGAGTTTGAAAAGAATATGATTTTGATTATTTCAAAATCCTAATAATTGCTTAAAAATATAAATAAATATGGTCAAGTTCACAATGGAATATCAATTTATCACATTTATGTTAGATGATATATACAAGGTGCTTTCCAGCTCCAGCAATAAAATTCTTTCATTCTTTGTTGACCCATGTTAAAACAAAAAAGCAAAGAACTTTAGAATGAGAACGGACCTTGGAGATCCTCTACTCCAAACTCCCAATTTTATGGAGATGAGTAAAGCCAGGCCCAAAATAGTGAACTGATTTTGACAAGGGTTACACAATTAGTGTCAGAGTTAAGATAGAACCCAAGTCTTCTGACTGCCAATTCATTCCACCATATTGTCAATTCCTCTCTCCTTTTTGAAGCTCTTTCCTTCTTTAGCTCTCCTGATAATATCCTTTCCTAGTTCTCTTCTATCTTTGCATTCTGTCTTTCTCATTTGTACTTATAAACCAGAGATATTTCTAGACATGTTCTTTATTAGTTATTAGTTTTCTTCACTTAGCACACCCTGTTTGATCTAAACTCCTTGAAGAAAAAGGAGACATATTCCATTTTCCTGATTTTTTCTTATTTATTACTGCAGGCTACATGTTGGCAATAATATTATTTGAAATGCAGGCCCTTCTTCCTACTTTTTCTTCTTCACCCCCTGCCTATCCCATAACACATCTACCAAGTATATAACCTGTTTTACTTATAATCATGTTCTTAGTAAAAGAATGACAAAATGACAATAAAAGTGAACGTTAGAGAAAATTATTTTTAAAATGAATTAAATATCTTTATCTGAATCAAGAAATTTTTAAAATTGATAACATATTTACATGAAAATTTCTTTGCATAAAAGAGAGAGAGAGAGGAAGAGAGAGAGAGAGGAGAAAGGACAGAGGACAGAGGAGAGAGGAGAGAGAGAGAGATCTTTCAAAAAGATCTCATTTTACAGATGTAGCTTATATCTGACAGCCTATATTCAGGCCAATTAGGTAAGTGATCTTCACTGACAAGAAGGCAAACTGTAGGCTTACACTTATCAACCCCTACACCTAACCATGATATGTCTTTCCTTAGTCAGCTGCTCTGCTTAGTCCTGGAGGAAACCCACTGCTTTTTTTTTTTTACCCACTAGATGTCCTAAAAGTCTTAGTGTATTTCAAGCTCTAAAAGCTTGCATGTGTGAAAGTGTGCTATGAATATAACAAATGAATAGACTATGTAGCCTGCATGTAAATTAATGTTTCACTTCTCTCATTTAGGTGCAAATAAGACCTAAACAGCCTTCCTAGTTATCTGGATGATGGCAGGGATGGATGGAAATAACAATATAAGTGAATGATTAATTCTTTAAATAGTTACCAAATGCCTTTCAAAAACAGAAATCAGTGGAAGAAGGGGTGCTCAGAAGGCTGGCTATACTGACATGGTCACGAAGAAAATATTTGTTCATCTCTGCAGCAAGAGCTGCTTTCAGAGACCTCCTTTGAACTGTTAATCAAGCACAATCTTATGCAATAATCGCCTGATTACTATTGCCTTGTTTGCATAACAAAGGAGCCCAATAAAACTTATTTCACTGTGCACAGAGGGGGTGTGAAAGATCAACTCTGAGAAAGGAGTCTTAGGAATTCCAAAAACTACTCCAGAGCCTCAACTCAGGAATAAAGACAATGCAATTTGCCATCAAGAAAAGCCCAATAGACCAATAAATTACCCGTGTGCAAAGGGATTAGATCTGGTTTCAGTTGCATGTTAGGGGGAGGCAAAGAGGAGAGAGAAAGAAACCTGCCTCTCTTAAAGTGGCAGAATTCATTTTGAATACAAACTTCAGAATGGAAATTCCTTTTGCCTAAATTGTACCCATTCTAAAGCATCTTCCTCTAATCAATCAACAAATATTAACTGAGTGCCTACTATGACAAGGCAGTGTTCAGGATGCAAATATAAGGTCTTTTCATACAAAATAAGGTCTCTGTCTTTGGTGAGTTCACAAAACAGTAACAAAAATAAGGCTGCCTACTAAAATATTTTTAAAAACTTAAGTGATACAACACTAGTAATAAACTACATATTAACTACATGTAGAAAAGGAAGAAGCATAGCTTGATGGGTTATCCAATGAAAGTATCCCAGAGAAAGAAGATGGGGATGGGGAAATTTTGAAAAGATGCAAAGGAAACAGAATGAGCCAAAGCTCAAAGGTGAGAGAGTATAAAGTATAGAGCTCATGGATTAGAACAACGGGTTCATGTTAGTAAATAGCGGGAAATAAGGTTGGAAAGACAGACTGAGGCCAGATTGTTAAAGGACTGAATGCTGGCTAAGGAATTTGGGTTATATTTGATAGGTACTGGGGAGCTATTGAAGATTTTTTTCACGTGGGAAGTGACATGATCATAATGATGTCTATCTGTATTTCCTTTCCCTAGTAAATATTATATTAAAAACAATCACCTCTAATAATATTGGATTACATAAAGTTTGAAAACTCTTCTTCTAAATTGAAAAATTTTAGACCAGAAATAAAAAAGGGACTAAGATGGGTGTGTTTTATGGGTCTCATAGTTTAATATTCTTCAAGTTATTTTGTGCAGGCTACTACGAATGGCAAGGTATTGCAAGAAATGACACCCTAAATAGAACATAGAAGAATACATCTTTCCTAATACATCAATGGCCCTAGGGCCTTAGGAGCCAAATCATCATAACGAAAACTCACATTTACATTGAAGTTTAAGATTGGCAAAGTACTTTCCTCTCTGAGGAAATATAAGGATTATTAACTTAATATTTTTGGAAGAGGGGACTGAGATGCTGTGCAGTTAAATCACTTATCTGTGATCATATAGTCAGTAATTATCTGAAGCAGGATTCAAATCAAGGGCTTCTGACTTCAGGTCTTTGGGTGTCCAGGCAGGCTGGAAGTAGGGTGGATAACCAGGGAAACAAACTCTTCTCTCCTATTCCCTGCTCTCAATTCCTAACCTCAATAAATCTATCTGAAAATTGCACCAAAAAAGAGAAGTTTATGGAATTGACACATTTTTTTTATCACTTCCATGGGAGAAGCAGTGATCATCAATTTTTTTAATATCTTCTCTTAGAAATTACTGACATTGGTTGACCTCTAAGGACCCTTTTGCTGTTCTTATTCCTCAGGTTCTGCTTATACTACAATAAAACTTTCAAGAAAACTTTTGCTGTCAACCATCTTGGCAGTGAGTTCTTATGACCCAACATCTAGGTGTTTGGCACCAGGTCTAAAAAGAAACACAACCAAGCCTGACTGACTGGAACATTTTCTCTAAAGTGTTGACCTGGTGTAGCAGACCTTGCCATAGTTGCTTATCACAAACCCAATCTTTATCAACTCTACCATCCCCAACCTCCTGGCTGAGAATCAACACTACTAATGATTACTGACACCCCAGTGATTCCATTTGGGTTTTCAGAGTTCTTAACAACTAGCCTAGAGGGGAAGGGGAAAAAAGGGGATTTTTTTTCTTGGTGAATATTATTCAAGGGGTTGGAGGATGGGGATAGGGACAAGGGAGGGTTAAATTTTTGCTGTGTGGCTCCCTAATGAGAGCATGCAGAATAGGCTGAATGCCATTTAACATGACAAGGCACGACCAAACAACCCCATCCATCAAACCCATCCAATACTCTGGAGACCAACCACCTCTCAGCCTGGATTCCCAGACACTGTTGTGCTCTGGCTACCACAAATGACAAATCATTGGAAGAAATGATATCCTAAGTGGAATAAAAGAGAACACAGCTTTCCAAATCTGCCAAATGGATGTGGGGGGTGGTGTGGGGGGAGTAAAGGGGAGGGAGGCAAAGAAGCTCAACTAAGAATAGAGCCTAGGATTGTCCAAAAAATTTCCTCTCAACACCTGAGACCCAAAGCTGGAGCTAGAGCTTATCTGAAGGGTGGATGTGAACTCTCTTGCTACAGGGCAGCTGTGAAGATGGGAGGTGGTTAAGCTGTCCCTCTGTTCTATCACAAGAACATCTGAGGGGGGAAAGGTGATTTTCAGGTTTGTGGACTGTTCCAAAAACTCACGGGCAGGTAACATTAATAATACTTTCACAGGGACTACTTTAAAGTGTGACCCTCTCATCTTGTGTCCAAGGAACTCCCCTTACGTATCTAACTTCAATCCTAAATATTTAGGGCTCACCTGCTTAGTTGTATCATCTTAAAAGTCATTTGAACTGGCACCCTTTTACCTAGATTTTCTTCTCGTTCCCAACTGTATATGAGAGAAGAGTAGCAGATACCTTCACTGCTGCTGCAACACTCAGAATTCATTGTGCACAGTATCAATCAAACATCAAGTCCTTGAACATTTAGTAAGGTCTATTATGTGGCAGGCCTTGTGGGTAACATTCCTCAGCAGAAAGGCCAATAATGCCTTTGCTTCGGACACGAAGAGAGAAATATTATTTTAATAAGCATTTTGGTAATTTTAATACTGGACTAAATGGTGCACAGAATGAATAAATAAGCAAAACCTAAAGGAAATAAATCTAATTGAGACAAATTTGCACAATACATTCTTGCCAGTTTGGGTACTGGCTTATCTGTGGGTGGAATCTTCCTTTTTGTACTATAAGGCCAAACTGTGGCTTTGGGGCAGGAAGGTACTAGGAAGCTAAAACCCAGGAAAATGTTCTAAATCCCTTCTCTCCCTTTCTATTCATTTCCCCCAACCCCCTCCCCATAATAATTTCTTACTTGTCTTGGATGTCTTATAACTCAAAATCAATTAACTTTATCTTTTCTCTGAAATTTGTCTATTTCATGCCTGCTACCTTAAAGTATAAAAACATGCTTTCTCTTTTTAATGGTTTGTCTCCAATTTAGATTGTAAGTTCAAAATTATGTTAAGCAATTACAGCATAAATTAGTGATAAACTAATTATAAACACAACAGTTCAAGAAGGCTATAGACAGGAGTTGAGACTTTAGCTGGCTTTTAAGTGGCGTGTACAATTTGGATAAAGAGAGAACTGTGTATTTCAGGCAGAGGGAAGTAGCTGGGATTCAGAATCTTGAGAATTTTGCAAGACGGATGACGATAATCACTTCCTTTCAGACCTGTTGAGTTCATACCATCTGTTAGAATGCTTACCACATCTGAGATGCTCAAAATCACCCACTGATAACTGCTCTCTGCTTCAGTATCTGTCATACTTTCCCAGACACACCATTTACTTAGGTTTCTACCTTTGTGCCCACACATATCACACTGCAACTCAATCCCACACTCAGAGAGACTGCAACAGACTCCTAGTCAAGCCTCTGTCTGACCTCACGATTAGGTCCTGAGTATAGCAAAGTGCTGTCTGCAGACATCTGTTATTATGCCCCCTGCAAGCCTATGTAGATGGCAGTAGGGTACAAAGTAGTGCTATGGATGTGCTCCTTCTGCTGGCTTTGGAATATCTGGTTTTACAACTGGACATAATTTAATACTACCCCTTTGCTATATAAACAATCTCCTGGGGCAACAGTGAGTAGGTTTTTTGGAGTAGGTAGTAGGACTATCCTAGCATCTCAGAGTTGGAATCCAGAGGCCATGGAATCCAGTTCTTGCCTGATGTGATTCCCCCCTCCAACACCCCTGTGAGAAGTAAGTGATTCTACAACCTCTACTTGATAGAGCTTCAGTGACTTGAAATGACTCACTTCCCAAGGCAGCTCATTCCATATCTGGACAGCTCTAATTGTTAAGGATATTATTCTCCACAATGAGACTGGGTCTTTAACTTTCACCCTACTGGTCCTAGTTCTGCTTACTGGGACTAATTGGAACAAGTCCAGTGGTAATACTATAAAAAAGCTATGCATCAGTGTGCCTCAGTCTCCCCATGGAAGACTAACATTTCTAAAAATACTTGGAGCTGAGAGGGCAGAGGGAAACTGAAGACCATTTTAAAGTGTAAAGAATTAAACATGGATCCACGAATATGGATTATACCAATATTTGATAGGTTCCTATCCTAAATTTCTTTTATTTAATGTAAAGGTCACGTTAGTTTTTAAAACTTAGGGATAGTGACAGGACCTGTAATTTAATTGGCACTATTAGGAACTGTTCTCTTTCAGCCAGTACAGGTCAGCCCCCTTCTGTGCAATTTGTTGTTTGTTGGTCTGGAACCTTGAGAGGTTAAGTGATGTGCCCAGGATCAAGAAGCCAGTACATAGCAGAGTTGGAAGACCTGGGTTCTACTGCCTTTAAGGCTATCCCCCTAGCCACTGTAACATTTTGCCTCTCAAATTTAAAATATGGGAACTTGTTATTAAAGTGCAATTAGTTCTTAACGAAAGAAGGAGACACTGGTGCTGGATAAGGCTAACATATTCCAGTATGCATGGAGGCAAAGACATCTTCATCTACCCAACTGTGTTCAATGTAATTTGTACATCTATGAGTCTAAACCTTGCTTCCATATACATTTATTAAACCATTCAAACCTATCCTTTTATCCCTTGGCTACATTTGTCTGAGTTTCTACCTTTAGGGTCACTGTAACAGTAGGGCAGAAGATACAACTATGTGGAGGGCTGGGGGGCAGGGGAGTATGTTTGTACTTTGTTCACAGGGGCTTCATGAAACCCAATCTTTCAAATCCCAGCTCTTCTCCCCTCAGGCTTCTAATTCCTGACCTGTAGCCTTCCTGACACAATTCCAAACCCTGCCCTCTCCAAAGCCAATGATGTAGAACAATGCCAAGAGTAAGAAACATTCTTTTTTACACCGGAAATTAGCCACCCAATTCCTCTCATTAAATAAACCAGCCTTTTGACCAACAAGGTCTCCCGATAATGAAATTCAGAACCCCCAGGTTATTTAGTTCTTAGATCTCCACAGCTCAATCATCAGTAATGTGGGCACCTTTGGCTTTATGCAGCTGTTAAAGGCCTCAAATAAGGGGAAAAAAGTAAAACAAAACTACAGGAAAAGGACAGAAAAGCTATCTGTAATATTTGCCAGGTTTTAGTTATTAATCTTGGAACATAACAGAAATGATACGATTCAGAACAATGATAAAACCAATTTAAAAATTAGAAATTTCTCAATTACCTTCCACCAACATAAATGGAACCTCACTCTCCTTTGCTCCATTACACGAGTATTGTCCCAACCACAAAACATTCTGCCACCTTTCCCTATCTCCTTGACCAGGACTTTATTAAGTGCTGTCACTTTAAGAGTCTGGAAGGTGTTGTTTTAACAGCCTCTAAGCCCCCCTTCTCAATTTCAGCTTAGAGCTGAGATCACATCCCCCACTGCAGCTAAGAGACAAAAGCCATTTATCAACCTATCTGATAAACTTCCCATGGGCTGGATCTTTATCGAGACTAAACTGCCTAGACGCTTGTGAACTACAAACTTCTACTTCTGAGAAAGGAGCAGTTAAAAAAAAACAACAAAAAACGAGCAGACCGTCTTTCTCATCTCTTGGCAGTATTACTTTCTTTTCATAGACCCTGGGTGTGGGTGGGGGAATCGTGCCCTCAGAAAAAGACGGCCATCCAATCCGGATCCTCAGAGAATAGGGCATTGATTATATTCAACAAGGAATACGCAGGAATTGTCGGGGCAGGGGCAGAAACTACTTTGGGGGCATAGACTTTCAAAATTGGGTCCATACGGGGCATTCAGCTCATCTTTCTAGCCAAGCTTTCTTAAATGAGTCTGGCTTCAGGAAATAGGTTGAAACTCCCTCTCAGTCTTGTGCCACCTCTAAGGGGAGCACATCTGTTGTAAGTGTCGAAGGAGAAGGCAGAGAAGAGAAGAGGGGTGGGGTGTACTATCACACTCCCATCTCCCCAACCCCCACTTGAGAAGAAGCACATGGAGTGTGCAATACTGTGACCAGCTAGCTACAAAGTCTGGATTTCCCAGTTTTGCCAGTTCCTTGAAACATATTTGGCTGATGAGGAGAAAAACAAAACAAAACAAAAAAACCCAAGAGCTTAATATCAAGTTCTTTCTTGTACAGTATTTAACTCTGATCTTGAAGCAGAGAGGCAGTAGAAAGCAGTTATGCTGCTTAGAAATGCATCTGACCTCAAAAGCTCTTAAGAAAACTGTTTTTTTTTTGGGGGGGGGTGTAGGTAGGTAAAGAAACTAGAACTAAAACATCACAATGAATCTGAACAGCCCCTATATTTGGATGCCAGTGCTTTCTGTTTGTATTTTTAGCAAGAGAGAAATGGGCATTCAAAAAGTTTAGCTGGGGTGCTCAAGTTCTGAACATGTGGCAAAAATGAAATAAAGTTTTATGAAACATTAAAAAGAAAACAGACTATGGGATTTAAGTTTCGTTGCTTTTTTTTTCCTCAAAGAAAAAAAAAGCGGTAAAGAAACCGGAGAGTTTTGGAAGGAACAAATCCCCCTCTGTGGAGTTGGTCTCCCTTCCCCCAACAAAAACAAGAGCTCAGGGCTCGGAGGAATTTGAAGGCAGGGATCTGCCAAAAACATTGTGAAAAACTATGGGGGATTCATTGGAAACAGATGGGCTTTTTCAGCTTTAATTCTGAAATTCTCTCCCTTTCTGACACAATAAAAACAAACAGGGGCAACTGTAAATGTTATCAAACAAAAAGATTAGCCTGTTTTCAGCTGAGTCTGTAACCTCCCTGAATGGCCAAGTGTGTGAGGGGAGAATGTAAGGGCACTGAGGTGTGTTTTGCAGGGGGATATTGGGACACAGGCAAGAGCACACAAGAGAAAAAAAATCTAAGGTGTCTACAGTAGACCTCTGCTGTTTATTTGTGAGAGGGCTCCCAAACCTAGATGGCTCTATATCCCCGGGCTTTTTTAATTAGAGTTGACGGGTGAGTGCCCCACAGAGGTAACGTACACGTAAAATCTCCGTAGCATTCAGACCAAAGTTTCAAGGCAAAGATGAGTCAGGGAAACAAAGAGTTAATCAGTATATACCTCTTTATTTTCTAGAGTGATTATAAAGTTCCCCTCCCCCATCGGGGGAACTTCCAAACCACAACCTAATTTTCAAAACTGAGATATAAAATATTAGATTGTTCATTTTCTTATTGGTCACGATTAAAGCCCAAATGAGAAATCAAGAAACATCACCCAAAGGTTCTTTCTCTTCTCAGTGCCCTAGCACTGGTCTTGGTCAGGGAGAGTTGTTTCCTAAATGTTACAATAGCAGGGCTATGCTCCTTCCCATAGTGAGCTCTCTCCCTATCCATAAGAGGACCATCTATTCCCTTCTCTGAATGACTAATATGCAAGTAGAGTGGGGAAAGATATAGGAGAGAAATGGAGAAACAAAGACTAAGGGGAGAAGAAAAACAAACTATTGAGAGTGTTTAGAAAGCTTAAGCTCCACCAACTAACGAGCTTTCAAACATGTGGCAAACTGCTGCAGGATGGCCTGGGAAACTGGGGCTCGGGACACTTTCAGTCTACAGTCTAGCAAAAGAGTTCTTCCTTACCTGCAGGGAAGATGCAGAGAAAGACAGCGAGGGTCTGCAAGAATCCCAGGGCTGTAGGTGCTGCCCCTCTCCCCATACCCATCCATCCAGCTCGGTCTTTTACCACTATCCTCTCCCTGGAAGAAGAGCTTTTGTAAAAAAGGAAAAGAAGAAAAAAAGGAAAAGGAAAAATAAGTCACTCCGCAGAAAAAAGCCAAGCCTTGCTCCTCCACCAGGAGCAGCTAGCTGAGGAGGCTCCAGTCCACCTCAGCCAGTACTGAAAGATTGGAGATTTGCTCCCTTTCCCTCCTCCTCTTTCCCTCCCCCTTCCTCCTCCCCTTTTCTCCACCCCCTCCTTCTCACCATCTCCGATCTCCTCCCTCCCCCGCTCTCCCTCCCCCTCACTTCATCCCTCCCCCTTTCACTCCCCCCTTCTCAAACAGCCCAAACCACCATCAATCATTTCGATTCCCTTCCAATGTCTACAGGGCTCTTCCTTTCCCCAAGCCTCCACCCATTAGGAGCTGGTGCCCCGCCTCCTAGCACTCCTGTTACACAGCGCAGAAAGCTGCAATACAGGCCCCAGGGTGGGAGGCTGAAAGGGGGCGGAGGAAGGAATTCATCCCATGTTCTACAGTAATATTAAGGAGGGAGTGAGTGGAGAGGTCTGACTCACAGGAGGGGCGCAGCCCCAGCACCTCCTGGCTTCTATACCCCCCCCCATTCTCTCATTTTCTGTGCTCCCCTTAAAGAAAATACACATTAACCAAATAGGATGGAAAGGGCCCTATCTCTTCTGCTATGCTATAACACATGAAAGCAACCTCAAAGATATCTCCAAGAGCAGTGTGATCATCCTTGAGTGACTTATAGATCAAATCTATACAATAAACAAACTACAGTCTTTCCCCCTGCCCCCACTCATTAACTAAAAATTGAGCTGTGACCTGGCAACATCTAACTTTACTGTCAATAATCTAGCTTCGTACTGATTATTTGGCTGCAGAATCAAATCCAGTTTAGTAACTGTGGTTTTTGATACTATGCAGGCCTGACAACTGCAAGATTTGGTTGTGTAGAAAACTGTCCAGATATAGAATCCATAAAACAACAGAAACACAGATGATGTCCAATAACGCATGACCATTACTACACTTGAAATAGCCACCATACCAACTGCTAAAACTGGGTTCCTTAAAATTTAAAACAAAAAACCAAATGGAATCTTTCTATGACACTGAAAAGCATAGGTTATGGATAATAAGACCATCTTATCATCTATGGGCACAATTCACTTGATCTCTCTGAATCTCATTTTCTTCATCTGTAAAATGGAATTAATACTTATCCTATCTTTCTCACAGGATTGTTTGAGGATCAGATGTAAGAATGTTCATAAAGCCAAATATCTTATAAATGAGAGTTAGTTAGTAGTATGTTTATTCTTTGAGTCTTTTCTTAGTGGTTTCCAAGGTCAACAACAGTAGGTTTGCCCTAAGATCATTAGGTCTTTTGACAATTTACATGAACTACACAACATTGTATTAAAAGTATATACACACACACACACACATTCACATGCACTTTATAAATATATATTGACATACACTATACACAAAGTATATTTTCACATATACTATATACAAAGTATATTTTTACATACACAAAGTATGCATACACAATACATAGAAGCATGCATACATACATACGTATATATGTAATTTTTTATTACACTAGGAAAGAGAAGAGGAAAAATGGTTTTGGACAAAGTGATTCCTCTGCTCTTTTTTCCAGTCCTACTCACCTCAAGCCTGTTTGTTCATCAAAAAATTATTCTGCTATATAGTTAGTCACAAAACTGATCGTATGCAGATATTCCACTGCTAAAACTTTATTTTAAAAATATGATAAGACATTTTGTTTAAAATTTTGTTTAAAATTATTCACAGATGCTCTATTTGTAACAACAAAAATCTAGAAGTCACTTGTAGGTACAAAACTGGAGAATGGCAGAATGAATTATGTTATATTTCCAAAATGATGAAAATGAAGGGTGAAAAGGATGTGTGGGAAGATCTGTCAGAAATGAAGACATATATACCTGGTGGAATATAAGCATCTTCAGACCAGGGACTTAAAAAAAAAAATTCAGCACCCAGTTCAGTACCCTCCTTGCACACAGTAAGTAATTAATAAACTTCTGTCGAATATAACTAGCTACAACTATATTTTCAAAAAGAAAGAAAAATAAAGAAAAAGTCAGATTAGTAGTACTTCAAAAAGATCTAGATAGGAGATTCAGAGCAAAAGCATTTTTCCCCTTCTTTGTGTATTGTTAATTCGTTTGATTCTACCCTGTTTAAACTTAAGGGTTTTATGTAATATCTGACTTTATAGTTTATATTTGTATTTTATTTTATTCTTCCTGATAGGCATAAATTTTTCAAAACTTAAAATTTGTTCAAAATCTGATTTTTAAAATTTGTGTGTTTTGACCCAGTTTACATATTTCTCTCATACTTCTCTCAAACCCATTGGTCTCATCTGATGAAGGCCACACAGGATGAAATGCTATTTTAATTTTTGGCTGCAGTTAATATGGAGGACTGAAAGGGAAGAAATGTGCAGTCTAGAAGTGAGGGAAGGCAGTTCTGTTTATGAAGCTGGTTTCCAGCTGGTTTGATTCAGAGGCAGACATTCAGAGAGTATTTTAACCTGCACTTTGCAAAATAGGTAAAGAAATTAACATTTGGTTCAGCCTCTGTTTGGAAAATTGAAGATGTGTTTTGCTAGGTTTGAAACATCACTGGTCAAACTGTTCATATTTCCAACCAAGTTACAGTGACAGGCTCTGAATGCAGTTTCCATTGTGTTCCCATTAAACCTTTCATGACAGAAACTGATAGGCTCTAATGGTAGCCCCCTCAAGCTTAAAGCAAAAAACAAACAAAAACAAAAACAAACCCCAAACAAGTAAGATGTACTTTAGACAAGAGTCTGACAAAGGTTGGGCTTTTTCCACATGAAAAGAACCCCTTCAAGCCAGATTTGAGAGTGCCATTTCTAAATTTTCTAACTGTTACTTAAGATTCAAAATCACTGACTTTGTAGAGTTAAAGGGTAGTTAATAATATTCATGAATATTCAAGAAAACTATGGTATACTTAGGCAAGCTTAAGCCCAGTTTGTCAAACAGCACTTAAGTGACCTCCCCCTCTCCCAAAGATCAATCAATTAACACCATTTACTTGGTGTGATATTCCTTTAACACACTAATTCTAACCTCTTCGTTAATGGGAGGGAATTGATGCAATAGCATTAACGGATGACAACACAGATAAATTGTTGGCCCATGCCCAACTCCACCTCCCAAGATCACCACCTCCTCGCACAACTTGGGATCTAGTGGAAGGAGCAGAGTTCAGGAGACCCTGAAAGGAAGAGCTCTTGTCAACATTATATGACCTTAGTCGAGACACTTAAATTCTAGCCCTTTTTTTCTTCATCTGCAAAACCAGGCCATCATATAAGGAATTCATCGGCAGAACAGAGTTCAGCTGGAGAGAGGGAAGCCCACAGATGCTGAGGGTTCCAGGGCCTTTGTCTGGGAGGCTGAGATTTTTGAGGGAGTCTTTTATTCTTGTGGCATCTTCCCATCTGAAATGTTTTGCTCTCCTAACTACAAAGGGGGAAATTTGTATTAACAATGCTATTTCTAGATTACCAGAATTAAATGCCTGATTCAAGCAGAAATACACTCTGACCTCCATAGGAACTAAACATCAGAGACTTAGGCCTCAGTTCTCAGGATCTTCCATTTCCCCTCAGTCACATTTGGGGCTTTGGGTTCCCCAAATTCCAGTTTCTGCCCCAGGGAGAATAAGACCTTAAATGAAAAAATGTATATAAAAGCAACTGCAAAGTTATATAAATGTTAGCTATTACTATTATTATTCCTCAGGGAAATTCCCTTGCTCTCCCACTCATTCCATAAAGATTTCCCTATGATTTAGATCATACCCAGAGAAAAGAGGATAAATGATTTCACAGATGAGGAAAATGAAGCCCAGAAAGGTTAAGCGACTTGGCCAGGTCCACACAGCTAGTAAGTGTCTGAGGCAGGATTGAAATGGAGATCTTCCTGACTCTGGTTCTAGTGCCCTACAATTCTAGGATAAGCCCGGTCTCAGATTGTTTATGACTCCAATCTGGCTCCTACCACCCAACCTAACCTTTCAATTAGAATTCGCCTATATTGATAAAAGATTTTGCTAGTTTTGTGATCTACTTCACTATGGTTTTTGCTTCCTTTTCCAGGATTACCTAGACTGTAAACTTCATGAGAGCAGGAACGACGAGTAATCTTTGTATCTCATGCAGCTGTGTGATGCTTTGCAAATCGCCCCCTCTTCCCCATTTGAGTGAGGTCCAGATCTGTGTTTTCATTGGTTTAACACAAGGGTGAGCAAATTATATTTGAGGGCCAAATCCAGACCACCTGAACAGCCTCAAGCTAAGAATGTTTTTTACATTTTTGAATAAGTTTAAGAATGTAAAAAAAAGCTTTCTTAGCTCCTGGGCCTGTACAAAAGCAGGCAATGGGCTACAGTTGGCCCAGCAGGCAGCTCTTTACTGATCCTTGGTTTAAGAAGCTCCTGGTGAGGAAAACTCCTATCAATTGAAACTAGCAACTGCTCAGCAATTTATAGTCTTAGAAAGTTGCCTGGAACAATGAGAGGTTAAATGATTTGACTGAGGACACACAGCTGGTATAATATGTGCCAGAGGTTGGTCTTGAAATCCAGGTTTTCTTAATTCTGAGATGGCTTTCTTTATTCACCACACTCTGCCTCTCACACTTAATAGGTTCCTAATAAATACTTATTGAATGAATAAATAACTTTGGCTTAAAGGCCATGTGTGAGACTGTTCTGCCTGCTCTTTACCTCACCCTATCACCTTAGTTTTTCTCCTGGCCTGAACTGACAGGGACCAAATCTCTTCCTTCTCAGACAGTGTACCACCTACCCAACTGTTACTATAAGATAGGATCTTCTTCATATTCTTCCCACCTACTACCCACCCTGTACTAGCCTTTGCCCACTTGTCAGCTTTCAACCAGCGCAGTCTGGGCAAGAGATTCCTGGCACTCTACCTATCTGCAAGCTAGTTTTGTGTACCTAGGACATTTCATTGGACCTCTTTGCTCCAAACTCACCATCATCTAGATCAGAGTATAGAAAATTCAGTTCCAAAGAAGTGCACTCTGGGTGATGACTAATCTGAAGAGTATCTCCTACACAGATGAAAATAACCAGTCTGTTTAGTAAACTTTTCTTTTCACTGGTGTTCTAAAGGGCCTTTGGTGTGGAACTCTATCATTTTGAGAATCTGAATATATTACACCCCTGGTTTCCTTTTTCTCTATTCAGATGTTTGTAACCTGAAGTCTGTGAACATAAAAAAAGCAAACAACTCTTATTAAAGGTTGGTTTCCTTTTAATTCCACGTATTTTATTTTATGCATTTAAAAACTGTATTCCTAACAGGATCACCAAATTGTCAAAGAATTTCACAACACGCAAAAAAAGATTAAGGATCCTTGGTCTAGTTTACTTAAAAAAAAAAAAAAGCTCCTTATAGAAATCTAGTAGGCTTGATTTCTTCTTAGAAACCATGTTGTCTTTTCCCTCAAAATTATGATTACTTAAATTGTTCAAGGATTAGCATCAATTCATTACAAATAACATGGCTAGAAAATTGGTCTGTAGTTCTCAGGGTCTTTGGAGGTTTTTTTTTCCCTAAGTGAACTGAAGCCACAATAACAATGTGCCAGACTTTTGGCACAGACCCCATTTGTAAGAAGTTGCATGTTTTCCCACCAGTTCCACAATTTCACCCTTCATTCTTTCAAAACATAAAGTGGTCTTAGAGATTTACTTCTGAATAGTTGTTTGTCAGGGAAATTTAGGGTATCCATTGCCCTTCCTACTCTTCCATCATTTTCTTGTTTTGTGACACCCATACTTCCTGGGCTTCTAGCTCTGACCATGTCACTCAATTGCATAACAAGCTGCAATCACCTCCTTGACTCTAGAATAAAATACAAACACCTCTATTTGATGGTTAAAGACCTTCACAGACCAGCCCCAACCTATCTTTCCAGACCAATTAAAACATTATTTACCTTCCTGAACTCTACCTCCTGCCAACTTGGCTGATGTCCCACCTTCCCCTTTTCTACCTCTATGCCTTTGTGAGCATTATTCCTCATACCCAGAATTTTCTCTTTTCTCTCTTTAGCTCTTGGGAGCCCAGGTCCCACTAAAGTTAAAGCTCAAATGCCACCTCTTTGAAGTAACCTTTTTCTGATTCACCCAGTGGTTAGTCCACCCTCTGCAATGATTTGGTATCTATTTTTTATATATCTTATATTTACTTATTTTGGAACCTTTTGTATTGCTTCAGTTCAGAAGAATGTTAGCTCTTGAGGGCAAGAACTGTCTTACACTTATATTTGTAACCTTAATATCCAGCACAGTGCCAGGTACAAAGCAGGGACTAAATAAATGCTTCTTTGATGGTTGTTTTTAAAAGCTTTAATAGTTTTTTTCTTAAAAAAAGGCCTAATTTTACTAGCTTAAAATTACACTAAGATTTTTT
Source organism: Gymnobelideus leadbeateri (assembly GCA_011680675.1). Lineage (NCBI taxonomy): Eukaryota > Metazoa > Chordata > Mammalia > Diprotodontia > Petauridae > Gymnobelideus > Gymnobelideus leadbeateri. The sequence continues at coordinate 276,367 of WOXC01008190.1, read as the reverse complement.
TGGGTACCTTGTACACTATTCTATTTAGTATATTTGATCAGTATACATACATACATATATATGTGTATATATACATATATAAGCATATGCATATATGCTTTTAGAGGGGGGGAAGGCAGGGCAATTGGGGTTAAGTGACTTGCCGGAGGTCACATGACTAGCAAGTGTTAAGTGTCTGAGGCCACATTTGAACTCAGGTCCTCCTGGCTCCAGGGCTGGTGTTCTATTCACTGCACCACCTAGCTGCCCCTTGCTCAGTATATTTATTAAACATATGCTATATATTGTCTCCAGATTGTGATTAATATGTTAACACATACAATAAAATGGTAGTATATAATCTACATAGTATAGATATAAAATATGTCGATGTATCAGAGGGTTGAAATTTCCACCAATGTAAACTGAAACCCTGATAATTTAGTAGAACCAATTCAGTTTAAGTGGCACAGTGCATAGAATGTTGGGCCTGGATCAGGGAAACTCATCTTCCTGACTCTTACTAGCTGTGTGACCCTGGTCAAGTCACTTAATCCCAACTGCCTGAGTTTCCTCATCTGTAAAATGAGCTGGAGAAGGAAATGGGAAACCTCTCCAGTATCACTGCCAAGAAAAACCCTAAGTAGGGTCGTGAAGAGTTGGACATGACTGACAAATTACTGAAACAACAATCCAATCTAATCCAATAAACATTTATTAAGTGACTACTATAGAATTAGCCACTGCGATCCAAAGACAAAAACGTCTTTGCTCTGAAGAAGCATATATGTTCAACTATTAGATAATCCTGAGGGGCTTCCTGATACATTGACTATGGTCTCACTGCTATTAAGTGTTAGAGGCAAGATCTGAACAGAGTTCCTCATCTCTCCAGGCCTAAAACATTGTCTTGCTACTTCTCTAGGTTATATAACTGGGATTTCAGTGATATAGAGAACTCCCAGGTGAGAAAATTCAGCTCTACCAATTCAGGCTAGCACCTTCTCTGTATGTGATAGTCTTAGAGAATTGACTCAGTCAGGTTGTTGTCATTCCTTCTCAGAGAGGACCAAAATGACATCACTAGGTTAGAATCAAGTTAGAGCCTGTCTGGGCTGTGGCTGATCAGACCAATAGGAGCTCAGAATGCTCTGATACAGGTTGTGCAGAGAGTCCATGTGAACATTTGGGGTGGATTCTGTAAATTTGCACATCTCCCATTTCTTTCGAGCCACTTTAGTTCTGCTTTGTTTATACAGCACCTCATCTGATGAAGGCATACCATGCTGGCCACTCCTGTGCCAGTATCTCCCATGCCATGCAATCAATTTCCAAAGTTCTTAAAAGAGACCTTTAGAGTGTCCTTGTGTAAATTTTTCTGACCACTATGTGAGTACTTGCTCTGTGTGAGGTCTCTATATGACAGTTTGTAGGGTGAGTCAACAGAAAGGTTCAATGACTTGTCTAGAGTCATGTAGCCAGTATGTCAAAGGCAGAACTTGAACCCAGGATGTTCTGTCTTTGTTGCTACATATGTGGCGGTATCTACTTTGCCATACTGCTCAGACTATATTACACTTCATATGAATATAGATTCTATTACATACAGTAAATAATAGCACTAACCAATTTTTCATTTATACTGTACACTAAAATACTGTTATAGTAAGAATCTATAGAAATGATTAAATATCACTTATAAAAACTGAAGCAGCTAAATGTGTTACTTGCAAAGGACCAGCATTTCAAAGCATGCTAATGCACCTGATAGGATTATAAGATGAAAAATAATTAGCACATTTTTAATTTACTCAAATTCATTTGTCTAAGAAGAAAAATTAGAAAATTTTAAAAGTCTGTTCTACATCTTCCATCCAAGTAGAAGAATGTTATTTTATTTTCCACTTAAGGAAATGCATCTGCACACTGCATTGGGGTAAAAAAAAAGTCAGCAATATTGGAGTAGGTAGGTCTTAGATGATATTGATTCTAAACTCTGTATTACTATTGGAATATAATATAATCTCTCTGAGTCTCAGCTTGCCTTTCTGTCAAAAAAAGATAGTACTTCTTCTCCAGAGTTATTTTTGGGGAAACATAATATATTCAAAAGCTTTTTAAGCACATATAATGCTATAGGAATAGAAAACTTTTTAAAAAGTGCTTTTGATTTCCTAGCCTCCATTTGAATGCTCCATGTGTTCAAGCCTGATAAATCAACGTATCTCTATTAATAGTAGTGATAAGTAGACCAGTTTGTCTGGAGTGAGAATTTGTACAACATGGTAATGAAAGATAAGGTCACATAGCTGTCTGTATACTTTTTCATCTTTCTCAATGACTTTTGTCTTACAATCTTTCCCTCTATTCCATCTCCCTATAGCCATCCTCAGGGAGGTCAATATTATTTGGATAATCATGACTTCAGCATTTAAACTAAGGACACATTTTACACACAAGCCTCCCTATTACTCAATTTCCCACTCTACTTCATCACCCTTTGAGGGTGGCCACATCTTATACTTTGGCATCATTCAAAACCTCCAAGATCTTACATTTTGAATTTACATTACTTGACCACAATCTACTGCCATTCCAACTTGCCAACTCCCCCATTTCTAAGTATGTTCTCCCTAATCTTGATTTGTGGTCTCGTGATTGGTTCTTTTCTCATTTTAATTTATTTATTTTTAGTTTTCAACATTCATTTCCACAAGATTTTGAGTTACAATTTTTCTCCCCGTCTTTCCCCTACCCCACCCCAAAACAATAAGACTACTGAATATCCCTTCCCCCAATCTGTTCTCCCTTATATCCTCCCCCTTATAGCCTCCTAACTTTTTAGTAGGGCAACATAGGTTTCTATACCCCAGTACCTGTATATCTTACTTCCCAGTTTCATGTAAAAAACAAATTTTTAAACATTTGTTTTTAAAACTTTGAGTTCCAGATTTTTTTGATTGGTTCTTTTCTCATAGCATTATCTCCCCTTTTCTGGCTTCATTTTATATCCCTACCCAGTCTTAATCCAATACTTTTCCATTTCAACACTGCTTTCACCATTGAATACCCATCATACTTTTGAAATACCAATCATATAGTGTCATACCACCATTCACAACACTCAGTAACCCCAACCACCCACCTTTTCCATTCCTGTTCCTGAATTACCAAGGGCTGTGGAAGGAAGTAATGAACCCATGATGACTAGGTCCACAACTCCTTTATGCTTTGTAGCCTCATCTGAGTCCCCCACTGCTATGGAAAGGAGATTCTCTTATTCTTTTCCTATGAGCTCCCAATCACATATTGCCATTGAGACTTTTCTAAATCTTTTCTGTTTTCCTCAGTTCCCTAAATCTATTTCTCATTTGGTGGTTAACCATATTTTTTGCTTTACTGAAAAGATAAAGATAGTGATAAAAGATCCCTAATTGCCCTTCTTTATACCTTTAAAATGTTTTTTTTCTTAAAATTTCCCCTGACCTTTCTAATATACAGCTACCCTTAGATGATGAAGAGGTCATCACTACAAAACTTAATTCCTTCTCTTGAGACCTTGAGCTTACTTTTTCCTACAACCTCCAGAAGCATGCTTCATCAGCTATTTCTTCTCTCTTTAATCTTCACCATTCATTCTTTTGTTGCTGCCTACAAATGCTTGTCTTTCCCATCCTAAAATTGCTGTTCACCCTGATAGGCTATCAAGGTCTTGTTCTCATTTTCTCTCTCTCCCTCTCTTTCTCTCTCTCCTTCACTGTGAAAACTAAGGGAAGTAAAACCTATGGCAGATACCTTCATCAACTGAATTGTCAATCCCCTGCAGTTCTGCTTCCATTCCACCACTGAAATTTCTATTTCAAAGTCATCAATGATCTCTTTATTACCAAATATAGATATCTTAAAAAAAACCAAACTCTTCTTACTCTTCAATCTCTCTGCAATTTTTAATACCATTGACAATCTTTCCCTCTCCCTTCTAGAAACTGACTCATATCTTGACCTCTGTAATATTTCACTCTCAATGAAGAACAATTTCAGAATTGCGGTCATCTGCTCCAGATTATACCTGAAAAAGTATCCCCACTATAACATACTTAAAGAGTGGTCATTCAGTCTTTAAGGTTTGACGCCAAGTGAACAGAAATTCAATACCTCCCATTTGAAGGTGCTCTAATGGGTAAAAAGTATTTTCCTCATATCATACCTAAATTTGCCTCTTCCTAATTTCTATTCATTGCTCCTAGATCTGCCTTCTGGAACCAAAGAGAATAAGTTAATCACTCTTCCGTGAATAACCTTTCAAATATTTGATTCTCCCTCTATATCTCTGACCACTCACTTTCTCTTTCCTTTATTTGCTTCTATTCCTACTTCCATCCCCATATCCCCTAAATACGGGCATCTTCTTTACTTTCTCTATGTCCTCTAGTTTAGCAAGCTTTTCTATTCCAAAGGATTTAAATATTATCTCCATGGTGATATAATGCTTAATTGAATTGAGTTATGAAGATAATTTGGCAGCACCATAGATACAATGTACAGGACAGTTCTATAGTGAGAGGAGAGTAGTGAGAGAGTATTATAAGAATGAATTACCTACAGTTAACTTTGTAACAAACTCAACAGTACCTACCACAAGACAGTAACTCTTAGTTAACCTTTAAAAGCTTTAAAAAAAGCATAAAAAGTCTAACGTAAATGTATGTATCTTTTATAGTATTAAACAGATGATGTACACTGGGAATATAGTCTTCCCACACACCTATCATGATAAACTGAATGATAGTGTCCAATAGTGTTAATTTTACATACTCTTCTCCCTTCTAGATATCTATATTACAGTAACAGTGTCTTCTTAAAAAAGAAAAAAATAATACATTGGAAGGCTCTCGAAGATATTAATACTGCTTCTAGTATGTACCAATTAGATTCTCCTTAGGGGCAGGGACCATTTCTTAGCCTTCTTTTGTATCCTGCACAATTACACTTCTGGGACAGAGCATGTAATAAATATGTGATGATTGATTGGCTGAGAGAATTAAGATAAAAGTTTCAAAGATGTGAGAGTTGGTATGGTGTAACAGAGAACACTGAGTTATGATTCAGGAGATTGGGATCTAGTCCTAGCTGTGAACTTGGCAAGTTCTGGGTCTGAGATTTCTCATCTGAAAAATAATGGGGTTAGTTGGATTAGAAGTTCTCTTCCAGTTCTGCGATTCAATAGCTCCACTGAAATATCCTTTGCTCAGTGACTAATTAGTTTGGGACACTCATTTTCCTCTCCAACTTACTCAACTACTAAGGTCAGAAAGTATATATAACTATCTTTAGGGGGTACATATGGTTTCGTTTGCAAAGTTTCTGGATTTCCTCAGGGGGAAAATTATTGAAAATATAAACCATCATTTTAAGATTGGGAGTTTATGTTTTAGATGATAAATATGAAATTCTTCTATAATATATAATACTAGGTTTATTTTTACCTATTGTCATTGATTTTTTTTTACCCATGTCATTGATATGGGTAACTCCAGTTAGAGAAACTCTCACTACCAATGCTTGCTGGCACTTTCTCTACACTTTCATAGTCTTAGAGAGCTGTCTAGAGAAGTAAATGACTTGTCTTGGGTCACAAAACCAATATGGTCAGAGAAGGACTTGAATTCTGGTCTTCTTGGTTCCAAGGCAAGCTCTCTAGCTACTATGGCACACTGCCTATACTGTAGTAATGCCACAGTTTATGAAACCACACCATAAAACTCTTAAGCACTGAATAATATCATATAATCTTTAATGTTACCACATCTAGCACCTAGTACATTTTATACTCATAAAGATACCATGGATTTCCATTTAAACCATTGAGATGATAGATATACAATATTTACCTAGCACCATGCTGATATGTTCTTGTGATTATAACTACCTCTGAACTGTTTATCTACTCATAGCAATTGTTTTAAATGACAGTGAGTTTATGTGTATCTCAACCAGAAGAGTGCTGGAGTATTTGGATTAGTGAACAATGTTAGTGCCAAGCTTAAATACCACAGACATTTAGCAAGAAGAATGGATAGCCGTGCTATTCATCACATTCAAAATTGTTTAGAATGGCTAATGCAGAGCTAAAATACAGAAGATTCCCTAGCTAGTTATGTGTGTGTGTGTGTGTGTGTGGGGGGGGTGCTTTGAGAGAAGAAGGGGAAGAGAGGAATGGATAGGGAAGAGCAAATGTCTGTCTCTGTAGGCAAAATGCTATTCAACTAATATAGAACTGAGTAACAGGGTAGATACATATATTTATTCAAGTCAATACAAGCCAGTGGGAATTGTTAAAATTCTTGGGGAAAAAAATTTAGCATCTGTAATGAGCTGCAACTATTCAATTCCACAAATATATGAAAGGCACTGTGCTAGCCCAGGACTGGAAAAACAAAGATGAAAATCAAATAGTTCTTGCTTTTAAGGATCTCTCATCCTATTGGGAAAAAAGAAGATCACAGTTAAATAAAAAGTAATTTTAGAAAGAAAAAAGCACTACAGAAAAAAAAAAAGTGTGACAGAGAATTTTGATATTTGGCAGATTTCAAAGTCCCTTATCAGATGAGACAAACCTTCTCTACATCTTAGATTCAGACTTCTAATCAAATTATGTCTGCCATTATACAGTGAGATATAGTGCAACTCTCATTAACATGTTGGTGCTATTTATAAATGTGAAACTGCAGAACATTTAATGAAAAATCTAAAGTCAGGCAGGTGGTATAGTGGATAGAATGCTGAGTCTGGAGTCATAAGGACTTGAATTAAAACCTAGCCTCAGACACTATCTGTATGACTCTGGGAAAGTCATTTAACCTCAGTTTCTTCAACTATAGAAAGGGGAACCATAGTAGCACCTACCCTATAGGGTCATTATGAGGTTCAAATGATATAATATCTGTAAAGCATTGAGAGTAGTGCCTGGCACATAATAAGCACTTTAATAAATATTTTCTTCCTTCCTTTTTTATTTTTTCATTTGCTCAAGAACTTTGTTTATCTCTTACTCCCAAACATCCTTCCCTACAAAAATGGAAACATTTTGTATGATGCAATTACTCTATAGAATAAGTATGCTTAGGTCCTATATAGTCTCCCACTTATGCTATATGGCATAAATTGTGGAACACTCTAGTCACAACTGCAAGTGACTGCAAGGGTAAGGAAAAGGCACACAATGGGTGTGAGTAGGTTTCTAACATATTACCAATAACAGTTGACATGAGAAGAGTTGTGAAAGGCATCATCATGGCCATGTATGACAAAAAAGGAGGTAAAGTGGTAATTTATCAAGAATGAGCACTGAAGGATGGAAAATCTAGTTATTGCATTGGTTTTTGAAATACTAAAAGAACTAAAGAGAGGCACCTAGTGCCTAGTGCTTTGGGTACTTGTTCTATTGTGAATTTACAGAAAGATTTCAACAAGAATAAGAGGAAGTGGATAGACTTTCATCTGTAATAATAGAAACTGATAATTGCATGTCCATTGAAGGACTGACAAAAGTTCTTGTTGCTCTTGAAACTTTACTTTTAGAAAATGATTTTTAAAAACCACGCAAGAGAAAATTTTGTATGTAAAACTACAGTATCTGTTTGAATCTAAACTATCTGAGGGCAGGGACTGTGTTTGATTTTCTTTGCATCCCTAGCACTTAGTATTGTGACTGGAACATCTTAAGAGTTGAATAAATGCTTGTTGACTGACTGAGGTTGAATCAGGCCTAGAACACTGGAGAGTGTACTTGAAGAAATCTGTAACCACTCACAAGTTTGGTTTTGCTATCCACAGGGGTAAGCTCAAGTAGATAAAGAATGTCTATTGTCCAGAATTCAGGGGTGGGGCACCTGTGAACTCGAGGTCACATGGCCTTGAGGTCACAGGTGCCCCCACCCCTGGCCCAGATTATGACATGAATATACTTGGACAATCTATAGAGCTTATTATGACAGGGATGGGTGGGGTGCAATCTGCATCACTTTAGGGAACTTCTAAATTGGTCAGATCACAAATCTATCTGAGTAGTTACAGTTTAAGATTATTATGATTCTAGAATGCTGAGGACAAACGAAGTGGATTCCTCTCCTCCAAAGGCCAATTCTTTTCTGCCACCAGGTTACACGGCCATTTTCACAAGAGAAACAACGGTTTTGTGCATCTTTGTGGAATTCCTCATTCTCATTTTTAATATCCAGGTTGGTAGACACCTTTGTATCTTGATATTTTGGTATGACAGAACTGGAAGTTGAGTATATACTAAAAGAAACATTAACTTATTTCACTAGAAATTTGTATATACTTATTCCTTGCTCAAAATACTCATGCCTAAAAAGCCAGAGGAAAAAGTCTAAAGGTTTCAGAAGGAAGAAAGGAAGCTGACACCTGATCTTTCCTGGTCCTATAACCTTGAGATTCATAGTATCATAGGATTTAGAGCTAGAAGAATCCTTAGAGATCACCTGTTCCAACCCTCTCATTATATAGACAATGGAATTGAGGGTGGGTGGTGGTGTAAAGAGATCTGTCCAAGGTCCTCTGACTAGCAGAGCCTCTTTTTGAACTTGTATCCTCTGACCCCTAAATGTTCATATTCTTGCCACTAGAAAGAGCAAAGAAGCTATGAAAGTATGCTTCCTCATTGAAAGATATCTACTGAAATTTGTAATAATTGTCATATTAATTTATTTCTATAGTAAGAACTTAATGTTTTTTGATTTGAATATTTTCTTGTAGCATATTGTGATAGTCTATAATTGGTTTCTACTAATTTCATAGGATAAGGTTATGGATTTTGAGTGGTTAAATCACCTATTTACTGTTAACAATGCACTGAGAGATTTTCTGGGACAGAAAGGCACTTCTAGTTTCCAGTGAGGTGTTATCATTAAATCTGTGCTTTTTTTTCTATTTTCTTCCTCCCTCAGCAATATGACATCAACTTTTAACATACAGATACATTCCCACACTATCAGTTATTTTGAAGGGGAGAGAAAATAATTTTCAAGTACTGTTGAATGAAGTATGCATTTCCAAATGTTAGTAGGATGTACAAACACATACTTGAATATAATATGGTTCTTGTAAGAGCAATTTATTCCTCTGGATTGCTATCAATAACTAAAAATGCATGCTTGCAGGAAGTCTTAAAATGACCAGGACCGTCATTCCATTTGCCCTGTAGACATTCTTTGAACAAACCTCTTTTGGACTTGGAATATGAATAGGTCATGGAATTTGTACAAGGAAGAATCAATGAAGCAATGTGTCTTTCAGTGGTTACAGGCGGATAGATAAATGGGTATGGGGAAAAGAATCATAAACTTTATGATAACAGCAGAACCAGTTTTTTTTTAAACAGAAGCATTGAAAAAGATATATATATATATATATATATATATATATATATATATATATATACTGTAGAGTAGAATATATTGTTTTAGAGAATACAGTGATGACAATTAAAAAAATAAAAGTACCATGGATAACCATAATGAATCACCTATTATTATAATAGGATACACATCCTATTGTATATGCTAGGGACTAGCCTTGCTTTTTAATGATGTCATCAGGTTGGACTGCCTTGGGAACTGGTAGATGCTTCTTCACTAGAGTTCTTCAGCCAAAGGAAGGATAACCACTTATAGCAGATATAGAAGTAAATATTACTGTCTAAATAGTGGTTTACTTACTAGGGGTATGCAGGAGTTCTACCCAGCTCACAGAGCCCATTTTAAATTTTTATGATGAGCATTTACACCTCAGAAAGTAGCACTGAACAAATCAGGGCTTGAGTTGTTGTTTTTATATATGTATATGTGTGTCTATCTATCTATCAACTATCTGTCTGTCTATCTAGAGAGGCAAAGAATAGTTCCGGGTTGTTAAACATTTTACAACACATATGTGTAAGGCTCTTATAACACTGAGCTCAGCAGAAATGCAGTAGAAGGCTCAGGGAATGAAGCCATCACCAGAGTGGAGGTCTGGTGACTGTTGATGACTATTACTACTATAACTACAACAACAACAACAACAACAACAACAACAACAACAACAACTACTACTACTACTACTACTACTACTACTACTACTACTACTACTACTACTACTACTACTACTACTACTACTACTATTACTGCTATTCCTCCTCCTTCTCCTCCTCTCCTCCTAGTAATAACTGGCATTTATATAGTCCTTTAAAGTGTGCAAAGTGCTTTACATCTATTATCACATTATCTAGATGTACTTTGAGGTATCTTGAAATCCTGAGATTCAGTGATTCTATGCACACCTTCTGAGAAAACTATAGCTGGATAAAATACTTGACAAAGCAAGTTAAAGCTACTCCCTAAAATTGGTAGGTGTTTTCTGTTTTCAAAAAGCTAAGAATGCAAAGAAAAGAATACAATGGTGCCATAAATTCTTCGGGGATAAACTAGAAATGTCTTTTGAGAGTTTGCTAAAAAAAAAAGTTTCAGGAAAGAAAAACATCTATGGAAGGATAAAGAATACAATACTTGATGAGGCCATAGTATGGATTCAATAACAAAACTACCTGAAAATTCTAAAGCCAGTCCATGAATCACAGTGTATCACAGCTGGAAAAGACCACAGACAATAGGTTTAACTATTTTTGAGTTAAGGAAATTGATGAGAGGTTGCTCATCATAGTATGGTGGGAAAAAAAAGGACTGCCTAGAAAAGCAATCAAGGGGTGCTTGATTTTAATTTTAGCTTTAGCACCCACTATGTCTGTGACCTAGTGCTTAGTACAGTGCTTGGCACATAGTAAGTACGTAATAAATGATTGGTGACTGACTTGAACAAGCCAATTAAAGTAATTGGGCCTCAATTTATTTATCTAAAGTAAGAGGTTCAACTAGATTATCTCTAAGGTCCATCTCACTCTAAAGTTCCATGATTCTAAATGATTTGCATAAGGTCACTCAGTGGGGCGATAGATAGTTTAGCTGGATCTAAAACCCAGCCCTTTAACTCATACTTCCATAGTAAGATTACACTTTTTTTTCAGATGTTCCTTACCAAATGATTCATATAGTAAAAATCATTTTTGAAAACAAAAACTATTTACAATTATAGAAAAAGGAAAAGTAAGGTTTTTATTTAAAGAACACAATTATAATTGCACAATTTAGCCAATTTTTACTACTGCATTTTACTAGATGTCAAAACTAATGGAGACATTTGGGGTTTAATGTTGGTGAGCCACTTTCAAATGCTAGACACAGGAGAGTACTTATAGGCATTTAGTTCAAGAATACAGTCAGTCAGAGTTTAAGCCAATTACATCCCTCCTGCAATGAAGTGACAGGGTCTTTTCAACCTATGACTACTTACGGTTCTCTCCTGATTCAAATTTTTCTATTTGCTCCAGCTTGTGATAGAACTTAGTTTATGTCTGGAAGCAATAAATTAACTTGAACTAGATGTTGTATGGATTAGATTGTAAACTATCTCTAGTGTTTTGCACAATGCCTGGCATAGAGTGGGCACTTAATAAATGATTATATGGGCATATAAATTTACCTCAAGATGAGGAAATCTTTAATTTTCAGATAGAAGTTGCATCAGAAGGAGCAGAAACAGGTGACAGTGATAGCTCAGAAAATAAGAGTGATTGCATTAATTTCCATATGACAAATCAATCACTTTGAGTTTTATTTCCCTCCTTTCTACCTCAGCTCTTTTTCTAAAAAGGATTCATTTCTGTGTCTGCTTGTCATTATGGAAAATACTAAGTCCAATAGCCATAACAACTTCCTTTGCTTTTCTAAAATGTTTATGGCTTCTGTTCTCGAGGATTTGCCTGCTTATAAGGTGGAAAAAACTAAACTAGATTCAATCAAACAAATGTTGACTAAACACTGACTTTGTACTAAGGCTGTAGGGATTGTTTTTAATCTAATGGAAAGGTGATTATTTTAACTTGCAGCTCCATTTGTCACAAAATCAAAAACACTTAACAGTAAAGAAAATTATAATTATCTGTATAATTATCCTTTTAAGTTTAATAAACTCAAAATCTAATAGTCAAACTAAATTATACACAATCTGTATTATTTTTTATGCTCCTAAACTAGCAAAATAGCTTTAGATTTGTAATGAAGGCTTAAAAAAGTATTATGCATACTTCATTTTTCCTAATATTCCTTTTATGGCCTCATAAAATCCAGAATTCTTATATCACAAGGATTATCTCTGTCTTCTCACATCTATTTTTAAAAACAGATTCTACTATACTAATTTAGTGAGTTTTCCCTTCAGAGGAAAAGTCTGGGATAAGTGACTACCTAGCCCTTTAAAAGTTATATAAGTTTGTAGAGGAGTTATAGATGTACCTGCCATCTTATCTGTATACATAGTCTTGGGGAAGCACAGTTCTTCTTGAACCTAATGGAAAATGCCCCACTCACTGTTCTTTTTGGCACATTGTTGCTATAAGGTGGAAAAATGAAACTGATCCCTTCAAAAGAAAGAGAAAGGTGGATCTGATCTGAACAGCTTAATGTACAAAGGCAGGTATAAGAGCTCTGAGTCCCTCTTCAGTTACAATTCCATTTAGGGAAGATATGATGACACTTTTCTATCTGTTATTCCCATCTGGGATATTTCTTAAATGTCAAATTCTATTACAATTGACTTCAAAGACAGTAAAACCCTTCAGAATTTCAGTGAAGTGATAAAAAAAAACAGTTTTTGTGCATATTTTATATTGTTTTATTATTTTTGAATATTTTCATTTAAAATTTCCCTGTCTACTCTGTCAAATTGTGTCTTGAGTAGGACTCATTTCTAATATTTCTTATATTGCATACTTGATATGATCCAATTGTGATCTGCCTGCTTTTGATAGTATAATCAAGTGAAGCACTTAATTGTGGATTGGATTGAGAAAGAATGTTAGGTTCTATCCATGATTCTGATTCTGACATGCCTTTTCAAATAGGACAGTGGCCAACTCATTGTTAATATCATCTTCTTTGAAAGAGGGCATTAAAACGTAATTACAGGAGAATGTTCAATCAGGTCCAAATGTCATATCTACCCAACCAGAGACTTTATTCTCCTTTTCATTCTGCAAAATATTTGAGTTCATATTCCTTATATATTTTACCTTCCTCTGACAAATTCCTTAGCGCCCCCCCACCCCTTAACCAAGTATGGCAGTTAAATTTGGCTCATTATTAAGCATGTAACCAACAGGAGAAAAAGCTGAAAAAAGGTAGAAACCTACAATTACTATATTGCAAAGGAGTTTACTTTGTTATTTTAAAGAGATTGTTTTCTTCATAAAATGACAGGAACTCCTATTGTTTTCCCTTTACCCCTTAAGTCCTCCTACAAGTTTCTTAAGTCATAGATGAAGAATTCCAAATGTAACCTGTTTCAAACTGAAAATGAAAATGATTCTGTTATGTACTTAAAGTGAAAAGCTTTAGGTTTAGATTCAAGCAGATAGGCATGAAGATAGCTGCTTTTTATGGCAGCCATAATTAATTTTCCTCCTCAGAATCCTAAAGCCAAATGATAGGGCACCAAGGACTACTACTGGAAATCCACAGTCTGTGTCCCAAAGTATTGGGCTGTTAAAGTACAATATCGTTTCATATTCCTTTGTGGTTCTTGGCTAGAAGATGTCATCTTGGCAGAATATAAGATATTTACTCAAATGAATTCGACTTTTTGAGAAATTATAAAAATTGAAACCCACTATTTCTGGACTAGGCTATTAGTTATCATTCGAACATAGCGTCTATTCTCGGTAGTGCCTACTTTGAGAAAGGACATGGAGGTGTCAGACATATTAAAAGGAATTTGTGGCTCATTATTTCCACTAGATGGAGCTGTTTTCCCTAATCCTTTTTCGAACTATTCAATTTATAAAATAAATGCAATCCAATGCTACCTTAAACCACACGACATAATAGCAGCTCACAAGCTCCCATTAAAACCTCAATTTGGGGAAAATTGATTCTACCTCTTAGCAAATGCAATGCAATTATTCCAACACGCTACAATCAAGAATCGTATCAAAGCATCTTCCAACTTTTGCCCAGTACCCTAAGTACACCTGTTCCTCCCAACTCCCAACCCCCACCCTGTCCACTAACAGTGCTAACCTGGGAATTAGCAAATGAGACGTTTGAGATGCACTGCCCCGCGATAGTCAACAGCAGAAGCCTTGACAGGCATGGTCCCATAAGGCCATAGAACTTGTCATAGTTTTGCGACAGCAAAGATTCTAGCTGATACCTTCGGAAGAGACCAAAGTCTCCTCTCCCTAGCCAGGACAGGATGGAAACCCTAGAAGAGGGTTCCCAGATGAAACTACTGACAGCATGCTGGATGGAATTCACCCAACACCAACCACCACTCCACCGCCCCACCGCCCCCCTGCCCAAGGGCAAGCCACCTCTCGGGTATTTTTGTAGCGAAATGAATGGGCTTAATGCAAGCAAGATTGAAAGTTTGGGGCCAGCAACGGACCAGCCAATTGGGTTTTCCCGCGGGAGAGTCAGGCTCGCGGAGGTTTTCAAGGAGCAGACTGTTGCAAACGCGAGGTGTGCGGCGGCAGCAGCCCCTAATGCAAAACCGGTAGCGTACGAGACAACAAAACCAAGACACACGCACAGACGACACACATGCACACACATATCATGGAGCAGAAGTGGAGAGAAGAACCAGTCCACCAATATAAGCACGAGAGCTACACCAGGGTCTATTCCACTAGTGACCAACTGCTAAAGGGGAATTCTTTTTCGGGGGGTGGAGAGAACTCTGCCCCACAAAACTTTAAGGACAAGAACTTAAAAGCGAATTAGAGCAATCAAACAAAATCGAGGAAAATTTAAAAAACCAAACCCCAAACCAAATTGCATGGGGTTCCTGGGCTGGGGGGAGAGGGGCGGGGAAAGAATACAACATACGGCAGTGATAAGAACCCTAGAGTGGAATATACTACCGTAGGGGATGTCAGCAAACTCGGAGAGAGGTGAAGACGAGTCCTGTCTCTCCAAGGTGACCTGGTTCTAGCAGGGTCGGGACAGAGTGAGGAAGAACGAGTTCCCTCCTCCCCCGTGCGCCCCAGTCTCTTCCTGCCTCACCCTCTACAATTCCCGACTCTGCACTCTTACCTTAAGGGCTGCATGGGCCCCTCCGGCCCACGGGGGGTGGTGGTGAGGAGAGGGTGAAAGGGAACCGATCCTTTGACCCGAAGGGATTGAGGGAGGGTCGGCCGCCTCAGGGCGTAGTCCCCTCCACTCCTCCTCTCCCCACTAAATTCTCTGCGGCTGGGCTGGGAGCTCGAACCCTCCCTCCCTCCCCGACCCCCAGCCCAACCGCCCCCCGGTTCAGCTGCAGTTCGGGGAGTCCTGCATCCTTTTCAGCTGCATGTCTACGAGAGACTGGAGGAGGCAGGGACCGGGTGTGAAAGGAAAGTGATTTTCCCCCCAGAACTGATCAGCCCAGTACGCAAGAGATAACTAGATAGACTGGAAGGCAGGGCAAGCCCCCTCCCTCCGCTAACCCTCCACGTGCTGGTGTGAGAAGGTTCGTTAACATGCAAAAGGGGGAAGGGGTGGGGTGGGGGCGGGAGAATAAGGAGAAGCTGCCCAGCTCTGGTCTACTGGGAGAGGAGAGGAAGTAAAAGGGGGTGTCAGTGGGGGCAAATCAACCCCCCATCTTTAGCCACCCTCCCACATCGAAACAGGGACCTAAGGGAAGAAGGGACACCTTAAGAAAAAATAGGAAGGGGAGGTGAAGGGAGAGGGAAAGAGTGAAAGAAAATGGGGGAAGGGTCTCAAAGCCCCCGGAGCAACCGGGCGCACTGGTAGATCTGGGTGAGTGAGGGAAGTGAAGACTCATGCTCTGCCTCTGCCCGGTCCGGCTCAAAAGAGAGGCTCCCTACAAGTTTTTGACTCTCCCATGAAAATATCAAGGATTCCCACCCGGTTTTCCACCCTCGGCCCAAGTATGGTGAAGTTGCTGTATTTATCTCTTTAAAGCCTAAGGTGCTTTTCCACCGAAAATTCTAAGGTCGGAGGATCTTAAACCGGACTGAATTAGAGACAATGTTGTTGCTTCGGTGTTACTTCAGTACAGGGCAGGAGAGGCTTTTGTCTTTTTTAAAAACAGATTTATTCAGTGTACAGTATGTGTCTACTCTATGTAGACAATGCTGAGAATGACTGACACTTCTGTGGTGGGGAGAAGGCAAGAAGACAACGTCAGAAACTAACTACAGCCTGAGAAAAGAAAAGGGTATTTTTATCCTCATTTCCTTTATTTAGGGAAGTGAGAATAGAGGCATGCCAGCCAGTCACTGACTGTGTCCTCAGAGGACAAGAGAATTCGATGCAGCTAATGAAAAAGTTCAGTTAACCCTGTGAATGGTCCCTCTTACTCAGTTTCACAGGCTTGTTCAGTTGCTATACAAATAGTAAAACTTAAGGACCACCCAATCGATACTTGCAGATTTGAAAAAAAAAAGTGTTATCAATTTCAAACCTGAAAATCAGACTTGTGGTTGAGTCTTCTTGTTGTTGGTCCAGACCTGTGATTTCATCAATGTAGGAGAACTTCTAGTATGAGAACTCCTTCCACCAAAGCACCAGCAACTACTACTACTACCACCACCACCAACAGTCCTAAAACGACTAGCATTTAAATAGATCTTTAAGGTCTTCAAAATAATCCCATTTTATGGATGAAGAAACTGAGGTGTAGAGAGGTTAAGAGATTTGTTTGCTCAGGGTAACACAGTTTGTAAGTGTCAGATATAAGATTTGAACTCAGGTCTATCCTGATTCAAAGTCCAGTGCTCTTAGCCACTGTGCCACAAGGACAGAGAAAATTCATTCAAATTTATATTCTTAGAGAGTTGCTTTGGAAGTTGAGTTAAATGATATGCCCAATGTCTTGTCAGTAAGTCTTCCTGATTCCAAGTCTAACTCTCTATCCTCTAATCCAGATTGTTTCTCTGAATTAACATATGACATGTATTTACTTCTGTTCATTTTGAACATGGTCTTGAGCTTTCTCTTTTCATGGAAAATTAATTTTAATAGGAAGCTCTATATATGTATACAAAACATAAAATATATGTTTAAAAATAGTGTTTAAAATATATAAATTGAAGTGTAATTTTTTTATAGTTTGATAAATGTAATTTTAACTCAAAATTATGGGTCCCTCTTGGCTGTGCACCTTATTAGTAATTTATTTAAGATAGATGCCCTGGTGGAATCCAAAGACCTTAGAGTTCTGTAATTTGTGTTGTGTCAGAGGTATAGCAGCAAACTATTTTCTGAATTGTAAAAACATGACAGCTTGTTCGATCTTCTTCCTTTTTGACAAACTCTCTCCAGAGAACTTTTGTTTATACGTGGAAGCCATCTCATTATAAAATGAAACCACTGAAAAATTCCTAGTAGGACCTTCATCTGTATTGTTTTATATTTTAAGGGGGAGAGGGTGGTGGTCGGCAGAGAGTCCTGAAGCCTTTGAGGTAGCCAGACCATGAATGTACACAATCACCTTGCTACAAAAACACTCAGCCGGCATTCACCAGAGTTAACCTTTGCTATATAATCTTTGCAAAGTGTTCTTTTGGTTTGCTTTCCATTGTTTTATTTTTATTAAGACAAAAATTCTAATGTCACTCAGAAATAACTTCATTAGGTTTGCATTATATGTTTGGAATACATACATAGATAGGGTTTGGTTTGGAATTCTGATTCGATATGCTAGGGAGCTCTCATGTAAGGAAAGTCCTTTCCCCATTGCAGATCATCCGTAACTTACAGTTTGGTAGAGTTGGTTGGACATATAGAAATTAAATAAATTGTCCAGGCAATATGTATCAGAGCCAGACTTTTAGAAGGAAGTTAATAAGTGGTTAGGTATTAATAGCTGACAGTAAGATAGAGAATAAGGTATAAAAATGTCATAGGATCATATAGGACCATAGATTTAGAGTTTAGAAAGGATCTCAGAGACCACCTAGCTTAACACCTTCATTATACCTGTGCAACCCTGGATAAGTCACTTAACTTCCCTAGACCTCAGTTTCTTAATCTATAAAATGAGAGTTGGATTGGATTGGACAATTTATACTTGTCAATATGTACCATATTTTCTACTCTGTTCTTAAATGCCTATGAATTACTGGGTGAAAAGAGGGCTATTTAACCAGGGAGCCCAAGTTGTTTGTCCAAAGTCACTCCATAAAGTAATGAATCAATGTGTTTGCTACCCATATTCCTGAATTCTTTAAGCATATTAACAAGCTAAACTTGGTTCAACTGAACCATTTAAGAAATTACTTCACTAGTGGCTTGGTAGTCATCAGGCCTGGCTTGGACTTCATCAAAAGGTTGACTTAGGTTTTAGTGGCACATGCAAGAGGGGACTGTTGGGGGCCATGGAGGGTACCACTTTTCCTCATCTCCACAAGTTCCCTATCTCTATACTCCAGGTTCTACTGGATCAGACCTGAGGAGCTGGGGTGCAGTTTCTGTCCTCAGCTGCAGATGTACTGAGAACATGCCTTTCTGGAGGGGGGGGGGGGGCGGAAGTAGTTGAGTTGACATAATTGCTCCTTGGGCATTGCATTTGATCATAGCCCTCTGAAAGAGTGTCATCAGCCTCTGGCCTGGGTCTGAGGGCTTCTAATACCCACAAACTGGCTTTCAAACATCCACAGCTATTTGAGCATGTGACTTCTGGAACTGCATCTTCAAGGATACCCAACAGGTCAGGAAAAGGCCCCTGAGGCTCTCTAAAGATCTGGTGCTTTTCCATTCCATAGTGCCTATTTCCCTTTGATCTTTGCTAGTTAGATAGCAACCCCCATGCCCCTTGTACAGTGCTGCTTGAATGAAGACCCCTCCCATAGACTGAAACAATATTGGTTTTTACCAATACTGGAGAATACTGTGCTCCACCTTCACTCCCATCAGGCCTTGTATACCATCCTCAGCCCATTGTGCCTTAACCAAGAGGGTTTTAAACTCGCTCACAATTTCTTGTCATCGATGGGAAGTTTATTAGCTAATTTGCTGGGGATCTGGGAATGCCCCAGTACCAGGGAGTTCACAAAGTACAGTAAATTTCTTGCATGTTTTGCCAGTTACTTTATATCTGCCCCAGCCCTAAGAGTCCCTGGCATGATGAAGCATTTTTTTAATATTTGTATCGCCAGGGTCTGGGGGATACCAAATGAGGACCTAGTCCCACCACTTAGCAACATTTCTCCTATATGTCAATAACCTTGGCACCTATTCACCCTAGCACAAAAAGCAAATGTGGTTCAATACAGTTAAACAAGAGTCATATTCTTGGGATTATATAGGATCATAGAGATTAATTACCTCGTTCAGCTCCATTTTACGTATTAGAAAATTAGATTGAGTGATTAAGTGACTTGCCTAGGATCACACAGCTAATAAATATCCAAGATGAGATTTGAGTATAGGTGCTGGTGCCTCTTCATACTTCCCTTGATCCACTGGTGCCACCAAGTCTGTGTTTAGCGAGACTTCTATGAAATGCCTCTAAAACAAGCCACTTAGACCCAAACATTTAAAAAAATTCACTCTAGAATACTAACATGGAAACTGGTTTGGATTCAGAACCTGGACTGACATCCCATCTCTGATATTACCTGTGTTACCCTGGGTAAGTCACTTAACTTTTCTAGACCTCAGTTTCCTCATCTATAAAATGAGGAGGGTTGGATTTGGATTGAACAATTTATATTTGTCACCATGTAGCATATTTTCTGATCCATTATGAAATGGCAGAATTACTGGGTAAAAAGTGTGGTATTGCGGCAGCTAGGTGACAGTGAACAGAGCAGTGGCCCTGGAGTCAGGAGGACCTCAGTTCAAATCCAGCCTCAGACACTTAACACAAAAACTAGCCATGTGACCTTGGGCAAGTCACTTAACCCCAATTGCCCTGCCCTCCCTCCTCCAAAAAGCAAAAAAAAGTGTGGTATTTTAGAAATAATTGTAATTCAGTCATGATGAGCCCCCACCACATCTGAAATTGGGGACCTCCAAAGTAGATTCAGGTCTAGAGAGTCAGTTATGACTCTGCTAACAATGACAAAACCTAGGCAAACTACAGCATAAAACCAATAAAAATCATTTAATTGGAACAGAAGAAAAAATGAAGCAAACATTAGAAATATTCTCAGGGACTATTCCTTGCTTCCTTTCTCCTCCCCAGAAAGGAAGGCTTCCCTATATCTAGGTTCCTATCGGCAAACTGGAAGAAATCGTATAATGCTTTGGCTGTTTTGCTAGCTAACCTCCTTCTTTTTCCACCAGCACCTTGCATATCCTGGGAGTGCTAAGCTGTGGTTTTAGTTAGCTCTCTGAATTGGGAACCCTTACCTTCCTTCCTGTGTGGCCTCTCATTTCTTTTCCACCCCATCTGTACAATTAGAAAATATTCTGTGGCCAGCATCACTGTATCCTTGAGGGAAACCCAAGTTTCATCTCCTTGCCATCAGCCTCAAATTAGATGGAATGATGGATAGAACACTGACTTGGGGTGAAATCTGGCCTTAGACATGTGCGACCCTGGGCAAATAATTTGCCCTTGGCCTCAGTTTGCCAGTATGTATAGTACTTACCTCCTAGGGTTATTGTGAGGGTAAAATGGGATATATGTAAAGTACATCGTAAATCTAAAACCTATAAATATTAACTATTATTATTAGCTATTATATCTTAGGGGGAATTTAATACCAGATATGCCAACTGCATACTCTTTGTATGGCATACTAGAGAGGTTCTACTCATCTGATTCTTGTTAACTACAGAAAAATGAATGCCTAATACAGAATAAAATCAGTAACATTTGTTTCTAACATGTCAGAAGTTACCAAAGTTACACTGAAAAAAAAGGTGATTTAGTATTTTTGAGTGAAGATGGACTAGATTTAAGTTGACTAATCATTCTTGCCAAGATCCTATTTTTTTGTGGGGTGAGGAATGGTGGTGGTAGAGTTCTGTTCCATTTGTATTCTACAACCAATATGTCTTAAAAATAATAACTGGCTCCTAAGGGAGGAAGAAAATAAATACTCACTAAGTGTCTATTATGTACCAAATACTATGCTAAGTGCTTTAGCTATTATTCCCCCCATTTTACAGTTAAGAAAACTGAGGCAGATTGAGGTTAAATGATTTGTCCAAGGTCATGCAGCAAATAAATATCTGAGATTGGATTTGAACTCAGGTATTTCTGATTCTCAGTAGAGCCGCTCTATTAACTTGGGCACCTAGAAATTCATTATATCCAGCACCGAGAAAGCCTGTGTTATAATGCCAGGGAAGAAAATCGACAATTTGTTGTCCCTAGGTCTATGTATTATCACCTTTTCCCCACACCTATGGTGCTTGCTTCATTATGGTGCCAGCTTAGAAAATGGATTCATCATGAAATATTGATTAGAGATTATAACCTAATGCCTTACTCTAAAAATAGGATATAGCGTATATTTAGTGGGAGGGAAGGGTGTGCTGACTCCAGATATAATAATAACAATAAAAATAGTAAATATGTATAGTATTTTAAAGTTTAAAATGTACTATATATATGGTTTCCCCTTTGAGCCTCATTCAAACCCTTGGAGACAGGCATTGTAGGTATCATTAAACCTATTTTAAAGCTGAAGAAATTGAGGTTTAGAAAGGTTAGGGGAGTCACCCATTTTCCCATACCTTCTAAATGTCTGAGGCAGGATCTGAATATAAGTCTCTCTGACTCCAAATCCAGCATAGTCTGTCCATTATAGCCACACTGTCTCTGACTCTAGCCTAATTCCCAGGAATGTCACTAAAAAATAAATCACACTATTAAAAAAATCTTCCTTATTTATCCAGGTACAATTGAACTAAAACGGATGATGTCCTGGAACCTGAGGGATATGTGGAGAAGAGGAGACGAACAGTCTCATTTTATAAAGGTAGGATTAGACAGATTTTGGCAAAGACAGGAGCACCCTGTTTCTTTCTTTCTTTCTTTTTTTTTTTTTTAGTACCAGTTGAGAAATGGTATGATCTCCTCTCTACTTTACTTCACTAAATTATAGCTTAGAAACCCGGATAAGGGAGGGTGGGGCTCTCAAATTCTGCTCCAGCACCAATCCTCCATTCACTAAAGTATGTTCTCAATATATATCCCTAGACAAAAACAAACAAATGAACCAACAAATGATGTCTATTGCTCATGACAAGGCAAGAAAATATTAATTCATTTTCATTAATTATTTTTTCTTTAGCCTTATATCCCTAAACTAGACTTTTATTAAATAATATAAAGTATAAATCAAAACAGAAATCCTTAAACTGGTAGACTAAAGTGTATGACCTTTAAAATATTTAGCTAACGAATGAATGATTTCCTTCCTCATGGATGTTTCTACAATTCAAAAAACACTTATTAGTTCTTATCCTGTGCAAAGTGTTGTGTTAGGTGTTGAGGAAACACAGAGAGGTGTGCCGTGCCCTGCTTTCAAGTAGCTTAAATCAAATCAAATAGATGGAGGGAGTGGAATATAAATAGCTAAGGAACAATGAGAAATATAAGTGCACAGGATAGGTCCAGGTAAAGGGCAATGAGAAATCTGAAGAAAGAGCAATCACTTTCATCTGGGAGAGGGCCAAGGGTGTGGTGGGGTGTCAGGGAAAGTGTTGGGGAAATAAATTTGAGTCAGGTCTCGACAGAATAAAGGGATATCATCAGATGGAGAGAGGCCAACATCCATTCAATGCTTTAGGGATGCTGTGAACACAAATGAGGGAGACCAAGTTAAAAAAACAAAACAAAACAGGGAGGAGCCTCTCTGGACATGTGCAAAGGGGTTTAGTATGAGATATGGCCAGACAGGTAGGTTGGAATGATTAATGGAGGGCCTTGAATGCCGGTGTGAAGTTTATACTTTATTTGGTAGGTAATAATTTGGTAGGGCCACTAACATTTTTTTTAATAGAGAAGTGACATAATCATAATGTTGTATTAGGAAGATCATTTAGATAGCAGTGTGGAGGATGAATTGGAAAATGACATCAGGACCAACATGAAGATGGAAATGGGAGGGACTTTAGAAATCTTGTCCAATTCTCTCATTTTACAGATAAGGAAAGCAGACTTTGGAGAGTTGAAGTGATGCCCAAGATCACACAGGTGGTAAAAAGCAGTCAGGTTTTGAACCCAGGGGCTTTCACTCCCAAGTCTTGTCTTTCTGCTTTGTCACACTGCCTCCACTGCTGGAGGATAGGTTCGAGGCAGGTAGATCAGTTAGCAGGCTTTTAGAATGGTTGAGGTGAGAGGCTGAGCTGGGCTTCCTGCAGGAGGAGTGATTAGGAGGGGATGATGGAGGTGGGAATGAGGGACTGGGCAATTAATTGGATGTGTAGAGTGAGAGAGAGGAGAGGCAAAGAGAACTCCAAAATCAGCAGAGGTGGTGGTGGAGTCATGAACAGAAAGAGAGATGAAAGGGAAAGTTAGGTCTAGGGGAGAAAATGCTGAATGCAATCTGAGAAATGTGGATTTTGACATTCCAGTGAGACATAGAGGTGAACTATCAGTCTTTCATTAGGGACCTGGGAATGCAGGACTGGAAGTTTGGGGAGAAGCTGGAAATAGAGATAAATTTAGGGGTTTTCTGTATAGATAATTGATGAATGCAACAAAGGAGAGCATATACCCATATACATACATATTTGTATGCATGTTTATAAACATACACATGAGGGCCTAGAACAGAACTTTGGGGTACATTCATGATTAAGGTGTCAGCAGGGGATGGGAAGAGAGAAAATGAGACAGAGAAGGAGCAATCTAGGAAACCAGAAGAGAATCATGAGTCTAGTGTCATGGAAGCCAAGGGAGGAGAAGACATAAGAAGGAAGGGTGTTTCATGGAGTCAAATGCCAATTAGGTGAATGAGGATGAGGACAGAAGTGAGCACAGTAAAGGCTAGAGGGCAGAGGATAAGAACAACAAAGCATGGTTGGGGCAGAAAGAACCGTCAAGCTTTCTCTGTGAGGCATTGAATCATACAGATTATTGGCTACTCTAAGCTGTGAGAATACTTTGAGGATTTGAACAACCACAGATGCAGGGGAACAGATGGGATGTGGTAAGAGTACAGATCCGCAGGCCCCCACAACATCACCCACAGGAACCCTCTGCTTTACAATTTAGAAACCTTGGGGCTAGCTGGCACCAAACACTGCCTAATGGTGACTGGGAAAGAAACTGAACCGTGCTTGGAGCTCTGCTCTCAGAAAGTGATCCCCAAGGTAGGACGGTATCCAGATATTCCTGACTGTGTGTTGAAATTATATTCCTCTGCTATTGTACCTCCCTAACACTTAACCTAATAACTCCTAGCTTTGATCCTGTGGAGCTAAACTGTGGCACTGTCCATGCAAACTCCTTGCCTCTGGACCTGCCAAAGGTAGGTCTAAGTAACAATCTTCTTCTAATACAACCTAATATTAACTGATATAATCATTAATTGTTCCTCTAGAGCTTTTTGCTTAACACTGGGCTGCATTAAAAGCCCTAGGATAGTTTTGGACATCTCTGAATTCATCGTAGGTGTCAGATTAGAGCAAGAAGGGAACCTGGAGGCATCTGCTTTAGGTCACGTATGTCCCAGGGTCCTCTCTGGATTTGAGACAGAAAGTTCTGGGCTCTGGAACTCTTGATGGGGCTACTTTTCCCCCCTCACTGAGATATCTATATGGTATATGCTGGTAGATGTTTAATTAATGGCTATTTTACAAAAAAAAAAAAGCATGACACACTTTCAGGTTTAATCTGTATCAGTAATATTTTCTTGATCACTTTCTTAAATCTAGATAATCAACAGAACAATACATCAAGCCCAGTTTTTAGTGTTGGTCTATTTCTGAGGTATGAATACTTGCACTGAAAATTAGAAGCTGGCTTCAGAAAGCATGTGGCTTGAACATCTCAGGTGTACCAAGATGATAATGATACCATTGTCAGGGACCCAGCTCCTCATTCTCCTGTTTTCTCAGACTAGAAGTTGATCTGGAGAGGACCACCCCAGAACAGGCATGAGATTCCCAGATCTGATCAAGTCCTGACAAGAATCCCTGACCAAATATTTAATTGGTCCTAAAGCAGGGATTCTTTTTTTGTACCATGGACTCCTTTGGCAGTTTGATGAAGCCCATGGACCCCTTCTCAGAAAACTTTAACATATATAAAATAAATACACTGGACTTAAAAGAAAATCATTTGTATTGAAATACAGTTGTTAAAACATTACAAAAAAACAAAACAAAACCCAAGTTCATCATACGCAGGTTTAGAGGCTCTGTGCTAGATGCTCCTGGGCCTTATGTACATCCAAACTTCACACCCAGGGTGTAGACCTATCCCTTACTGAAAGAATGATTAACCTTCAATGGTATTTTGAAAAAATACAATGGGAGGGTTCATCCAGCTAAAGGAATCTTAAATTCCTGAGTTCTTATTTCCTAGCCAGGGGAGCTATGACTCAAAACTCCTGGGGCTTTTTTTGTTAAATCAACCTAACCACCTCCCACCCTTATTTTGCCAGCCACAAGAGTGAGATTTACCTTCACTCTTGTAATACTAGTCATGTTCTGAGCTGTATTTTGTGATTTCCCCCACCTTCCAGGCTGTTCTTGCTGCTCCTTTCCATCTGATTTTACTTGAGTAAAAATATTGGGGTGGAGAGGTAGAGTACAGTTTGAGGGACCATAGACCCCTCACCCTAGGAAGCCCTAAGCCCTGAGCTTCTCTAGAGTTGGCAAAGGAGAAGAGAAATGATTGAGGAGAGATGAGGATCCTTACTCTTGAAAGGACCATCTTTTCAGGTGTGAAAAAAATACATGGTATTTATAGTGTTTCATAGCAACCCACCAACTAAAGAGAAAAAAAAGTTAGGTATAACTTGATATAAGGAGCTTCTCTCCAGTCTTCCACCAGTTCTCAATTCTAGACTCAGAGTTACTCTGTCTTTCCCAGGAGCCTATGAGTTTGCAGGTAGCCTGGGGCTGTTTCTGAGGCAGAAAAGTTTTAAAAAACAGAGTTCTAGAGAGATGAGAGCAGGGGAAAACTAATAAGATTCCCTGTTGCTTTACCTCATGTCAGCTGTCATTTGCTGACATTTAGGGTTTCCATTCTCTGCTGAAACAGCAGCCTTTGACAATTAAAGCAGCAGTATTGCCTGGACATGATTTTTGTCCTCATGCCTGCCTTGGGCTCAGTATGGGTTTTGCTTTTCCAGTCCCTTGAGATTGCATCCATCTGTGCAAAAAGTAGCAATGCCACAATACTGATTTCTCAGTGATACTAGTGACCCAGGCATCTACTGACAGCATTTTCCATGGCCACTCAAGGGGCAAGTAAATAACCCACCCTGCTGTGTTCAGAGCAGTCTGAGGTAGATAATTTTGATATTTTACTAATCTGTAGAATGGTTTAAGTTTTGAAGCACTAATGTAGCTTTTGAACTCTTACAAGTTGTAAGAGGAGGAGACTGAAACCCAATATAACAAGCTACTTAGAAGACTATTGTAATAGCTCAGGCATGAGGTGATTAAGAGACAGCGAGGGTTAGGAGGCGGCTGAATTCAGGAGGTGACAAAGAAAGCACTAACTAGTGCAGGGGTGGGGACCCTTTGGCTCCCTCCACCCCTGAACTAGTGCTTTCTTTTGATTTAATTTAAACGAATGAACGTTTGCTTCATACATTAGGAAGCATCTTCAGACCAAACCTATTACCATTCATTCAGAGACTATGAGTTCTATTCAAAGGTAAAAGAAATTGTCATTTTATCACAGGGCAGAATGTAAACATGTTTGGAGTGAGCAGATACTTTAGATCAGGAGGTTCTTGCAGAAAAGCCCAGACCTTTAATATTCTTCATGGCATATGACACAATTAAGACGTGTGTTGTTTAGTGGTTTCAGTCATGTTTGGGGTTTTCCTGGCAAAGGTCCTAGAATGGTTTGCCATTTTCTTCTCCAGCTCATTTTACGGATGAGGACACTGAGGCAAACAGTTAAGTGACTTGTCCAGGGTCACACAGCTAGTATCTGAGACCAGATTTGAAATCAGGAAGATAAGTCTTCTTGACTCTAAGTCTGCTTCTCTTCTCCACTGCACCAACTAGCTGTCCCAAGGCATGTAGTAGGTTTGAAAAATCCTTCCTCCTTATTAATGAATTGAATGGAAAATGGTGTTAGGCAATGGGGATACAAAAAAAAAAAAGAATCCCTGTTCTCAAGGGATATAGTTGGGAAGCAGGACATGGAAGAATTAAAAAAAATACAAATTGGCATAATGCTAAGTGGCAAATTAGTGATGTAATTATCAAGAAGACCTAGGGGCAGTCAGGGAAAGATTATACAAGATGTGACATTAGAAGTGCACGGAAAGACTTGCATGAAATAATGAAGAGTGAAATGAACAGAATCAAGAGACCATTATATACAATAATAGCAATATTGTTTTAAGAACAACTTTGAGTGAGTAAATTTTTTCTATTATAAATACCTGAATTAAGTATAAAGGACATGTGAAGAAAGATGTTGTCTGCATCTGGAGAAAGAAGTATGTATAGAATAATTATATACACACATATGTATATATACATACACACATATACATGTATACATACACTTATTTATGTCTAATGGTAGCCATCTCTAGGGTGGGAGGGAGGGAAGAAAAAAAGGGAAAGAAGAAATTTATGTGATAATTTTGTAGTATATTTCAAAAGAATAGTGAGTTGTGCATAGTAGATTTGCAGTTTCATGTGTAATCATTTTTTTTGTTGTACTATGTTATAGGAATGCTTATTTTATTCCACAAATTAAAAAAATAAGTGGATGGCTAAGATTTAGACAAAGTGGGAAGAATGGTGAGTGCAAAGACTGGGAGAAGAAATAGACCTGGTTTGGGGAGCAATGAATATCTCAAGCAGGTGGAGCAGAATTCCTAAAAGTAGGAATAGGAGATGGGAAGTAATGGGACCTAACATTAGAGAGATGGCTTCTAGCTATAGTGTGGGGGAGCTGTGGAGAATAAGCTAAGGAGTTTGGCTTTATCCTATGGACAGTTAAAAGTTTTTGGAGAAGATGCATATCATATGCACATCTATGTTTTAGGAAGCTTGGTGTGATTTTGGAATGTAGGAGTGATTGGGTTGGGGAGAGGGGAAAATGGGTGCAGGAAGACAAGGAAGGAGACTGCTGTTGCAATAGTATAATCATGGGGTAACTGAAGACCTGGGCCAGGATTAGTAGCAGTGTGAGTGGAAAAGGATAGCTTCACCAGATGTTGCAGAGAAAGAACCGATAGACCTTTAATTCTACAAATACTTGTTTATTTTAGGATCTGATTAATCTTTTATATATTTTATCTTAACTTTCATTTTTAATTATATCCCACCCCTTACCCAGTGATCCATTCATCCCTTGAAACAAGGATTAAAAAGAGAAAAAAAATCAGTTCAGTAAAATAGTAATTGCTAATATTTATATAGTGTTTTATGGTTTGTAGAGTATTTTTTATATATTTTCTCATTTTATCCACAACAACTCTATAAAGTAGATAGAATTATTATTATCACCATCTTACAGCTGAAGAAACTGATGCTGAAAAAAAGGTTAAATGACTTATCCAGGGTCACACACAGCTAGTAAGTTTCTGTGTCAGGATTGGGAACGTAGGTCTTCCTGACTCTGGGACTAGTGGTCTTGTCTACTATGCTGCCACCTGCTTCTAAAACCATTC
The DNA here is from genome assembly GCA_011680675.1 of Gymnobelideus leadbeateri. Lineage (NCBI taxonomy): Eukaryota > Metazoa > Chordata > Mammalia > Diprotodontia > Petauridae > Gymnobelideus > Gymnobelideus leadbeateri. The sequence goes on along the minus strand of WOXC01008190.1, from coordinate 247,494 downwards.
AACATGATCAATCATGTCTGAGATGTAGCACATGCAATATTTCATACCCATATCTCTAATATCTGTAGAGAGGAGGAGGAAGTACATTTTCTCAACTTTTCTCCAAAACAAACTTGTTCATTACAATTAATCAGTTTCTCAACAATCATTGATTAAGAATCCCTTTTGTGAAAAGGCATGGTGATATTGAGAATACAAAAATGAAAGAAGATACAGTTTTTATCCTCAAGGAACTTATATTCCAGAAGAGAATGAAATTTTTATACAAACAACTGTAATTCAAAGTACAAAATGATCAAGTGCATATGAAGAGTGAAGGATTTCAGCAAAAGAGAGGTTATTTGTCGCTGAGGAAATCAGGGATAGTTTCATGGAGCACATGGCATCTGAGAATGCTTGAAGGAAAATAATTTTGTCAGTTGGCATGCATCAGGGATCAGATACATAAAGGTACCAAAGGTATGATGATGTGAAAAGCAAGAGTGGAATCCTAATACCTTGGCACCTGTGTTCCTATACTATTGGTCACTAAATGTTCCAGTTTGTGTAAAGCACAAAGTACGTGAAGGGAAGTACTGTGAAATAATTCCAGAGAGGTAAGCTTTATATTTTACATTTTTGGTGATGAGCCACTGAGAATTATTGAGTAGGCAAATGATGTGACTAGACTCTGAAATCAGAAGATTACTTTGTCAGCGGCATAAAGGTTGGATTGGAAGAAGGAAAAGCACTTAGGAGACTGTTACAGTAACCTGGATGAGAGGTGAGAATGGCCTAAGCTAAGGTGATATCAGTATAAATGAAAGTAAGGGACACAGAGAAGATACGTATCATCTACCAGACCTGGAATCTATTGGACTTGTCAGCTAATGATATGTGAAGTATCATAGAATGACTCAAAAACTTTAAGCTTGGGTGATTGGGAGAATGGAGGTACCATCAACAGATATGGGAAAAGTAGGGAGAGGGGCAGAGGTAGGAGGGAAGATGATGAATTTGGTATATTTTCATTTTTGTCTTTGTGTGTTGCTGTGTGCTTGATATGTTGTGTGGCGCAGAGTAAGTGATTAATAAATATTTGTTGCATCGAATCAATTGTCGTTTGATATATTGGCAAGACATCTAGGTAGAGTTCCCTAAGAGGCAATTGGAGATATAAGGGGGAAAAGAGGGCTAGAGATAGATTTGAGAGTTACATGCATGAAGGTGATACTTGAAACTATAGAAATGTATAAGGTTGTTAAGAGAGATAATGTAGGGAGTGGGGAAGAAAAGATAGCTGAGTTATATATTTTGTAGGGCTTCCCTCAAGACTTTGGCTTCCTCCAAAACAGGAAATCAATGGTTAGAAAAGGAGTGATTTGGGCGGCTAGGTGGCACAGTGAGTAGAGCATCGGCCCTGGAGTCAGAAGGACCTGAGTTCGGATCTGGCCTCAGAGACTTAAGGCACACACAAACAAAAACCTAGCCGTAAGACCTTGGGCAAGTTACTTAACCCCAATTGCCCTCCAAAAAAAAAAAAAGAAAAGGAGTGATTTAAGAAGAAGAAGAAGGAAAATTAGGAGAGAACTGAGTAGCAGAAGCCAAGAAAGAGAATATCAAGGAAGAGGAGATGATGGTCAATGGGTCCTTTAGATCAAGGATAATGAGGACTAAGAAGAAATGAAGTATTTAATAATTATGAAGTCATTGGTGACTTTGGAGGGAGAATTTTCCATAGATTAGGCAGGGTGGAAGTCATACTGCAAGAGGCTGAGGAAGAAGTAGACAGTATGGAAGTGGAGGTACTGAGGGTGGAATGCTCTTCTAGATTAGCAGTGAAATCAATCAGTTAATAAATATCTATGAAGCACATACTAAGTGCCAGGGAATAGAGAGGAAAAGGGATGACAGCTTTAGTGAGAAGAGGTTCTAGTGTTGTTGAAATGACTAGCCATAGGGTCCAGATTGTCAATGTGGTTTCTAAGCCAGAACAGAACTGGTTTATGGGGGAGCTTGAGGGGCTGTAGGATATAAGAGCAAATAGCTGTGTCAGAAGGTGTGAAGTGTGGCAAAGTTGAGAGGGTGGGACAAAGAGAGAGAATTTCAGAGTTCAAGATTTGGATTTTGAGTAATTTCAAGGGATGAAGAGAGTATATGATATTAGGGAGAATATATGATAGGTGGGGTGATACATATTAAAAATTGTTGTACTTGGATTTGGAAAGACTTGAGTTTAAATCCTAGATCCTAAATCCTAGAATTTACCATGTGACCAAGATAAAATCATTTAATCTCCCTAAGCTTCAGTCCCTTTATATGTAAGATGGGGATACTAATACTTTTAGTGCTTACCTCAAAGGATTGTTGTGAGGCTTAAACAAGATGACATTTGTAAAATACTAGCTAATTTTAAAATCCTAGATAAATGTCAGGTATTATTATTCTACAGTGTGGAGAACATTCCCATGGGTAGCAGAAATAGAATGAATATGGATGTTATAGGAATTAATGAGGTTATGAAATTGAAACCCACAAGGGATAGCAAGGCCATCAACATGAATATTGGTTGACAAGGATGATAGAGAAGAGAAGAATTTCATACTAAAGTCATTGAGGAAGTTGGGAGAGTATTTTGGCTGTCACTAAAGCAAATACAGCCACAAGAAAAAGGAGGTATAATCAGACGATCAGAGCTGGAAGGGAGCTTTAATTTTATAGATGCAGAAATTGAGGACCTGGGAGTTTAAATGACTTCTCCAGTGCGTCTGGGGGTAAGCATCAGTGGAGAGCAAAGAGTATGTCACCCCTTCTCTGGACTCCTTAGTAGGGGACATGAAGAAAAAGTGTCAGGAAGAAGTGTAGCTAACAGTGAACATGAACAGAATCGGGTTAGTGTAGGGTTTTGGAAGTCAATACTAGAGGCCATTTCAAGAAGCAGATGTTGATATCCAGGCTGCAAAAGAAAGCCAGGAAAATGAGCACTGAGAAGAGGGCATTGTGTTTGGTGATTAGGAGATCGCTGGTAACTCCTTGTCAGGACCAAATTGTAAAGGGGTAAGGAATAAATGCATAATAAGAAATTTAAAAGTGAGTGTTGGCTGTTCTTCCAAGAAGTTTGGGTCTGAAAATAAAGAAAAAGATTTAGTGGTTGAAAAGTCAAGGGGAAAGGGTGGGGTTTATTTTGTTTCATTTTGTTTTGATTTTGGCTGTGTGTAAGCTAGGACAGATGCTAAGATGTAGGGATGGAAGAGATGGAAGGGAAACAGGACAAGAACTTAACTGGTAGGATTAGAAGAAAGGATAGATGAAAATAGAGACACCTTTTAGAGTGGTGAGAAGGGCAGAGTGACATTTTGAGGGTGAGAATACAAATGGGGGCATAGGAGGAAGGCCACATATTCATTGATTGAGAGAAAGCTCTTGAGACCACAGTGATCTGAACCTCAGTATTTTGGGACTGGCAAGTAGGGAAAAAGATTATATTCATATTTTAAAATTCACTGTCTCCTCAAAATCAGCTTGCAAAGGATCAGTCAACCAACAAGTATTTATTAAGCGCTTATCAAAGACTTATCAAAGACTTAATTTAGTCCCCTATTCCATCTCTCTAACCTGAAATTCAGATCAGAAAGTATTTGTGGGAATGATTGAATTCGACTTTCTCTGGGCCCTACAAGTCACCCAAGATCCTATTACCCTACTGGCTCCTGAGAATTACTGTGGTCTGTCTCCAACTTTGGTCGATATTAGAATACAAATTGAGCACCACTAGCACTTGGGATAAGATTATATATTTGAGTGGGGGAGACCTCATCTGTGACTAAGAAGGTAGGGTATTATACAAACTCAGTCACTGGGGCATCACCCTTTCAAAGACCCAATCGCTTACAAATTACTTCTGAATGAAAATGGGAATTTCTCTCTCTTCAAAAGGCCCTCAAATTAGCATCTTTATTGGAATGGAGGAGCTAAAGTTCTCCATTCTGCTGGTTGATTCAAAGCATACCTAACTCAAATTAGATTGGTACTCAAGAACTAAGGCAAAGACTAGTAAAGATTTACGGCAACCTGTCTCACATTCAGCTATGCAGTCACAAAGGTTTAGGGCTAGGAACATAGCCTGAACTCAACATCCCACTCTCCTTCCCACACAGCCTCCTACAGACCCTGCCCTCCCAATGGTGCAGCCCTGGACCCATTTCTTTCCTACAACTTCTTTTCCACAGCCCAGCTATTTGTTCCCATCCAGAAACGCCCAGCTGGCACCAATGAGATGAATGGATTACAGGAAAAGAGGGCAAAGGCAATGAGTTTCTACTTCAGGGCTAATAATGCTGACCTTTCAGGTTGAATGGTGATCATAAATACTACTTTAAAAAGTCCCAAACTGGCCCTTGGCAGGAGCACTTTGCCAGACCCCCTATTCTATTGAAATGCAATTGAAAATCCTAAGGCTTTTGTGTTCTACTTTGCAGTGGGAAGTAGGTGACAATGGATAAATAATGGGAATGAGATTATCCTCTTTAATCTTTTATTTTTCTGCTATCCTTTAAACAAAAGTGTTAAACACTACCAAGAGGGACAGTTTATTCCCTGATTCATTCCCTAGGTCTTTTTTGGTCTAGAAGCTTGGGAGTTGTGTCTTTTGTATCACCTTTAGAGGGGGCTGAATTGGGGAGGCAAAGAAGTTTCCTGGGAGGGAGGGAGGGGGAGAGAGAGAGACAGAGAAAGAGAGAGAGAGAGACAGACAGAGAGAGAGAGAGAGAGAGAGAGAGAGAGAGAGAGAGAGAGAGACAGAGAGAGACAGAGAGAGAGAGAGACAGAGAGAGACAGAGAGAGACAGAGAGAGAGAGAGAGAGATATAGAGAGAGAGAGAGACAGAGAGAGACAGAGAGAGACAGAGAGAGAGACAGAGAGAGACAGAGAGAGACAGAGAGAGAGACAGAGACACAGAGAGAGACAGAGAGACAGAGAGGAGGGAGAGAGAGACAGAGAGAGACAGAGACAGAGAGAGACAGAAGAGACAGACAGAGACAGAAAGAGACCAAGAGAGAGACAGAGAGAGTGAGAGAGACAGAGAGAGTGACAGAGACAGAAAGAGACCAAGAGAGAGACAGAGACAGAGTGACAGAGACAGAGACACAAAGAGACAGAGACACAGAGAGACTCAGAGACAGACCGAGACAGACTCTCTCTCTCTCTCTCTCTCTCTCTCTCTCTCTCTCTCTCTCACACACACACACACACACACACACACACACACACACACACACACACACACAGTGACAGAGAGAGAGAATTGTATCTTTTTTTCTCCCCATTTAAGTGCACGGCATTGCTGTGAATGGGAGGGTCACTCCAGAAACTGCTAAGATGCTGATTGATTTTAAGGTTACTGTTGGTTGCTTGAGTTACTATTGACAGTCAGCTCCATAGGTAGAACTCCTATTCATTTTTTTTGTGTGTGAATTTCACAGTAAGGCTTTCACAATTAGGCTTCCTGGGTGGTCTTATGACATCACACTAAGTACTGAGTTCTGATTTCTTTTCCTTTGGGTCAAAGAGGGTTTGCAAAGGCTGCTAAGATAATGATTTTGGGGTGTGGTAGATAAATCCAAGTTGTGAGTAGAGATCTATGAGAAAGGAAGCACTTTCAGATGATTTTCAGGGTGGAGATCTTGGGAAACTGGAGAAGCTACTCAGACACAGGGTAGGGTTCTATGATCTAAAGGTGTGTGAGGAAAGAAAATGGGAGGGAAATGGAGGAGAGAAAACACGAGGGCAGATTCTTCTCTTTATTTCTCACCAACCTGTTCCTTCTCTTAGCTATTCTAACAACTTCTTCTTCTACAGCTAAAGCCTTTGTATTGCAATGGCCTTTCACTTCAGTTAGAACTCTCATTTTCCCATGTCTTCCTGATAATGGGGAAGCTCTTTGTGAGAGGCATGTTCACTCAATGAGTTCTAAGAAAGCATGCCCTAGCCACTGATTTTAAAGAAGTTCCAGAGAAGTGAACAGATATTCTTGCATTTTCTTGACCACTGACTATGAGGTCCCGCCTCAGTTTATTTGGGGTTTTATTTGTGGAGAAAGGTTTTGAGAATAGGCACATGATACCATTAAAAACAACCCAACACCCCACAATACATTATCAATTAGCTGGCATACTTTGAAGATAAACTGTGAGGGTGGATGTTTATTACCTCTCCACAACATTTTCTTCATTTGGTCAATCTGAATCCAGGAATACTTGGAGGTGTATTTTTAGGAGATAAAGAGACCTGTCTCAGACTGCTTGGAGAACAATCTAAATTGATTTTCAATAAGATCTTGGATTTGACCTATGACTTTTCTGTTACAAAGGATCAGTGATTGCAACTCAGGTTATATTACAGGTTAATCTAACTTTTTGGGAATGGAATTTTCAATATAAGGCAGGGTATCTTAATCTTTTCTGTGTGTGTCAAGTACTCCTTTGACAGTCTGGCAAAGCCTATGGATTCCTTAGAGTAAAATTTTTAAATGCATAAAATAAAAAAGTAGGATTACAAAGGAAACCAATTATGTTGAAATACAAATATCAAAACAACAGCAATAACTTTCTAGTCCCCAGTTTAAGGAAACTCTAATTTAAAGGATAATTTTCAAATAGCAAACTAGGTCAATATAAGATTAAATTTAAATCGCAAATTGAAATACCATAAATAAGGTTAACATAATGATATTTACTCATTCAAGAAGAACTCCGTCGTTAGAGTACATATGTACAGTGCTTCATGTTCATGTGACCTGCTCTGTATCCAATCAAATTCACTTGGTATAGAAATCTCATCTTAGGAATTTCTGCACATTGTGGTGCTTACGTGTGTAGCTTAAATGTTGCATACCTCTGAGCTTATGGTTTGTACACACATATCTAGGAAGATGCATAGAAAACTAATTAACTACCCCAAGCTCCCCAAAAGGTCGAAAATGAAACCCTACAGCTGCGTTGGCAATGCTAGGATAAGAAGAATCTCACAGCTCCAGCACAGCTGGCACTATTTACAAGGGGGAGGGGTGATGGGATACAGCAATTAACTCCCTGGGGTGGGGTGGGATGGGGTGGGGTGGTGGAGGAGGGAGACTGGAGTTTCAAGTCACAATAAACAGAGAATTGGAACTCTCCAACTCTCCCCTTGAGTTCAGTGAAATGGGGGGGGGGGAAGGGGAGGAGAGAAGAACACAGGAGTTCAAAGGAATTATTTGCAGCCACCTGTTACTAAGGAGCAGGAATTAGCCATGCACTCTTGGAGGAGGAGGAGGGGTGGAGGAAAAAGAATCTTACAATAGGGTAGCAGGAAAGAAATATCCGTTTGGCAAAATGGAGAGCCATACATTCACAGGGTATATACCATATAGTTTTGAAGATTGTCACCAGGATGAATGATGTCACTTAGATAAAAATCCTTTCCTTTCCAATTTTTGTAGTAGATTTGAAATAAAAAAGAATAATTCTATTACATGCCAAGTAGACTTTTGGTGAGGCATAATTTGAATTTCCTTAGGAATTTCAGAGTTTTTCATTCTTTTTAGGACATTGGAACATAATTTAAAAAAATTACTAGCATTTATGTAATGCTTATTATGTGTCAGGTGCTGTAACAAGTGCTTTACAATGATTATTTTATTTGATCCTCACAACAAACCCAGGGAGGTGAGTGCTATTATTATCCCCATTTTATAGATGAGGAAACTGGGGTTAAGTGACTTGTCTAGGGTCACATACTAGTAAGTGTCTGAGGCTGTATTTGAATTCAGGTGTTCCTGACTCCAAAAATAGTAATTGTAACATTTTGTACTTATATACCATTAAAAAATCCCTTCCTTCCTTCCTTCCTTCCTCCCTCCCTTCCTTCCTTCCTCCCTCTCTCCTTTCCTTCCTTCCTTCCTTCCTTCCTTCCTTCCTTCCTTCCTTCCTTCCTTCCTTCCTTCCTTCCTTCCTTCCTTCCTTCCTTCCTTCCTTCTTGTTTTCCCTTTCTCACACTGGTAGGAAATGCTGGGGCTACTGATAGGCTCATTCAACTACTGATCAAGAAGGGAGCTTCGATTTGCTCTGTTTTTGATCTGGGTTGAGTGTCTTTCCTTAGAAACCCTAGCGATTTCCTGATTTTAGTACCATATCAGTACAAACTTAGTCTGCATACCAGATGTGCATAGGCCATTGCAGCTCAGAACTAAGCTTAAGAGATCCTCTAGGTTTAGCCTCCTTGGCAACAAGGAGGATAAGTATACACCAGCTTCTTTACTTTTGAAAGCATTTTCCTTACACTGCTCTATTTAATATAGAGTAGTAGGCAAGACATAGGGAGAGATGAAATAAGAACAAAGTATTGGATGGAAATTCTTTCAGAGATGTTTTCCATATCTCCTTCCCCTTTCCTGTATCCTTCGTCTTACTCACACCAGCCCTTAACTGAAAGACAGTGGGATCCAAACTGATCACATCTTACCTAAACTGGCTGCCATGTCTAATATCCTCAAGCTAGAATTGGTGAGACGCATCCCACTTTGAGTTTGGAGCAGCAAGCATGTGGATGCCCCAAACAATGCTTACACACTTTGCAAACCACTCCTTTTGGTAAGAGCTATGAATACTGTCATGTCTGTTTTTCTTTCTTTGCCTTACATATCTCAGGTTAGGATTTATACAGTAGGTACTTAGGAGACATAGTTCCAGTTTAGCATGTTTCATCTTCATCTTCAGTGGTGGGATTTCTGTGTGACTCAGATCAAATGCTCTAGTCTTTGCTCAGTTGGAAATGTCTTCTTCCTGACACATAGAAGCTGTCTAAGAGTCCTGCTGCTGGGATTAGCAATTACTCATCCAGGGGGCTAGATAATTCAAATTGCTGATTTTCTATGCTGATTTTTTTTGTCATAGATCATAGAACTTTACTGTTGGAAGAGACCTCAAAGGTCATTGGAGACAGTCTCTGTTTAAATGCATTAAGTGTCATAAATTTATCAGTTAGCTCATTTCATTTTTTGGACTTCATTAATTGTTAGGAAGTTTTGTGGTATGTTGAGTCAAAGTCTGCCTCCCTGTTAACTTACACCTATTGATCCCAATTCTTCAGAATAAGTCTAATTTGATAGCCTTCAAATACTTGAAGTCAGGCATCCTATTCCTCCTAAGGATGTTCTTTCATTTTGTTTGAATTGTGCTCTTGGGTAGCTCGAATACCATCATCCTCACTAGCTGGTGACTTGTTCTAGGCAGTGAATTCACCTGAAAGTAATGAGCAAGTGACATTTCCTGAAGGTCAGAGACACAGTGGTGAGAAAAAACAACTTTTTGCCTACTAGGCTAGCTTTTCTTTTTAACACTCAAGCAGATTGAAGGATTTCCTCACTGTCCATAGAAAGTTTAACTTTCTACCTTTACTTTCACCTTTCCCATATTAGCTTTGCCCATGGTGTATTTGTACATTGGTGTCACCTTGGATAGCAAGAGCAGTAGCTCTTAGGCTAGGTTTCTGTTACCACACTTCCCCCATCAATAAACATTTGCCCAGCCTTCTCCAGTGCTGAGATGGGGGCCCCACTTACCCCACATCAAACACCCAGAACAACAAGCCCAATCATGATCTCATCCTCACCTCCTTGGAGGTTTAGTGGAAAAGGGAGATAAACTGCTTTATTCCTGGTAAACAAAGCATGGCTGCCTAGTGAGTTTAAAGGTCAAGAAGGAGAACAAGACCAAATATTCTCAGGGTTAGTACAACTCCAGGGGCTATTTGCTGAGAGGCTCCCTCACCTAAATGTTTCTATAGGTTTCTTACTTTAAGTTATTAATGCTGCCTTTTAATCTATATTGCTCAAAAAAGTCATTGGTGAGTTTTATCTTTTTGGTTTCTGGACACTTTTGTTGAACTTTTTGTTATTGTTATTTAATAACATTAATAAAGCATGATTATGTGTGTGTATATACATATATGTATATCTAAAGAAATATACACAGCTAAATGGTGCAATGATTAGAGTGTTGCCTGGAATGGAGTCAGGAAGACCTAAGTTCAAATCTGACCTCAGATAAATACTAGTTGTGTGACCCAGGGAAAGTCACCCAACCTTGTTTGCCTCAGTTTCCTTATCTGTAAAATGAGCTGGAGAAGGAAATGACAAACCACTCCAGAAATTTTGCCAAGAAAACCCCAAATGGAGTCATGAAGAATTGAATATGACTGAACAACCAAATAACAACATGTAGATTTCTTCAACTTTCTAGTCAAATAGAAACCAATTGCAGGAAATAGAAGCCTCTAACATTAAACTCTTACTTTAATCTTTTCTTGGAATGAAAATGAAGTTCATCTCTGGGTTAGAAATACCTGTCTTCCTTCAAATACAAAAACCCTGACATGTCTAAAAGGGGACTATAGCCTAACAGAACCTTAACAATACAATAAAATGTACTATAACAAAACACAGAGATATTAGGCAATGGAAAATGAAATGTTCCCCATTTTTCCAGCTAAGACCTAAAAGTGAGGTAAGAAGCATTTGAGGCAGAGAGACCCCAAGAAGACAGTTCCAGGAGACAGTTGGCAGAGGGAGAAGGTTTCTGGGGTTGATCAGTCCTCCTGCTGCATAGGGAAACTACTGGCAATTCATCAAAGGAATCTATGCATAGGATTGGTAGATGGTTCCCTGAAGCTTCAGGAGGGCAGGTTTGAGGGAAGTTATTAAAAAAAAAAAAAAGCTCCAGCTATTCCAGATTTCTTCTCTTAGGTAAAAGAAATGTATAAAAGTGCTACAATTAGTTGTGTGCTTTCTTTTGGGTTCTTGTTTCCTGTTCTGTCTCAGTTGGGGTCAAAAAGGCCAGTGTGTGAAAATAAGCCACCAAGCAAAGATGCTGAGTGTTTGGTAGTCTTCAAAGAATCCTAGGTGAGGTGTGAGGAAGGGAATAATATTAGTTCTTTATCTAAACAGGTTCACTCCATTTATCCTTTCCTTCTTCTGTTTTTTTAAAAAGAATTTCTCCATGAAGTGTTCAGTGATATCAGTTGAAAGAAACAGTTGAAAGAAAACAGCCTATATGGAAATTCAAGTGGTTTTACAATGAGTAATAATAATTACTATTATGATAGGTTTTGCTGACTGAGTCTTCTCTGTGGGGGAGTGTTTACAAATTAAACACACTATAAAATATTCAGCCTCTTGCCATAGTTACAGTTGATTTGCATAATCCCCCTGTTCAGACTCTGGGGTGAGCTATTCCCTAATTAATTATTTAATTCCCATTTTCATCAAGGTGCAGGATGAGTAGTATATAGAAATTGGTGTGCCCCTTACTCACACCAAAGCTGCAATCATGGCAGGCTACTAGCACTAGGGGCTTGTTTCGTAGTTAGGACTATCTACCTTTCCGATCTGTGTTCTTTCCTGTTCATTTTCCCAAAATGACTAATCTTAGATTTGGCTGATGACTGAAGTGATACTGACCTCCCTGTAACCTAAAATTCCATTATTCTATCACAACCCCCAATACCACACACAGATTGGCCACTAAGGAATCATTTAGCCTGTCCAACATGGCTTTATAAGGACATTTTCAAGTCCTTCTGAAATCTGGATTGGTTAATGTCTCCAAAAGTTAATATATTTTCCCGTTACCTCATTTTGTATGTGTGTGTTTTTCCATGTGGCAAAACATTAGTTTTATCCTTCAGTCATTTCCATTGAGCTAAAAATCTATTTTTTTTAGTTTATTTTCAGACTCACCCATGACACTGTCACTATAGCTCTGGGAATAACAGCACAGCTGGTAGAAAGGGTAGATGGATTTCCTTTTTTTTGAAATCACTAGGTGAAGGGGCACATTTATATTGGCAGATTTGGGGCTAGCCGCAGGTCATTTTGCCTTCTGTGCTCATATTCCCCTGGGAGAGCTGGAAACACAAGCTTGGTGTTAGTCCATAAAAAAGAAACATTATTTTAAAATTGATGCTTATGAAGCATTCCATTGTGGATTATGAGTATTTTCAGGTTGTTCTAGTTTTTTTTTGGGGGGGGGCATGCCTTTGGGTAGGGCCCCTGAGTGTGAAGGACAATGTTCATTAGTAAATGTCATGATGATTTTCTTCATAAATCACTGAAAAAAAAAAGCCTAAGGAACACTGTTGACTAGGAGGCTGCTCCAGGTCAACTAAGAAGCACAAAATATAATGCAAAATAGGAGAAAAATCATTCTTAGAATCGATGTAGTTTGTACTTGTATATGTATGCTAAGCACCTCAACTCGGTGTTGTGGAAGGTCTACTGGTTACAGAGTCAGAAGACTTGAGTTCACATTCTTTTTTAAATGGTTACTCTGAACTGATTTCTACCCGTTGTTGCCAGAGATTTTCCTTGGGCCATATCCTTACTATTTCTCTGTTATTCTGCTAGGCCTAAGTCATTATATTTGAAATATACTGGATCTCAATAGTTAGATATCTCCAATTACACTGGACCTGGCAGGTTAGGCCCCTGCAAGTTAAACTGATTTCTATAATTATAATGTACCTTAACAGGTATTTCTCCATCTTGTCTCTTGGAAGGTCTTGGATTGTGGATCCCGAAGGTAATCAGTTCAGACCTAGATGGATAGGAGGGAATTAGGTGTTTACCATGGATCTGATTCACCTGACTTTTCTGAATAATAGAGAAGAGAGTATCAGTTCTTACCATCTTGAGGGACTAATGAGGACCTATACCTATGATATCCTTTTCCTACTGAAAGTTGCTCCTCCCATCAGTCTATATATGACTGTCTCAGAAGACAATTCTTATTGAACTTTTGGATTGATCATTTCTCTTCCATTGTGGTGATATTGACCCTCCAATAAGCTTCCCAACATATTTACCACCAGAATTCCTGTTATCCTGAATGTTTGCTTAAAACAGAAACAAAACAACAATTATCTCCCCCTTCCCCCACCTTTTTGGTGCCTCTTGCAAACTCTCGTTCTCATAGGTCCAAAACATGCTGCATGCTCATTACACTCATGTGGATATTAGTCAGATCTTGGTTTTCTGGATCTTGGTTTTCTGATCTGAAAAATCAGGGGGTTGGATGGCCTTTGGAGGTATCTTCCAGCTCTGAACCTATGGAACTTCTATGTCACAATCTCTTCCTTCCCGAAGATTTTAGCACTTACTTTTCAGTTTTCTTTTCAAAATATATTTTTTGATAATCCATGCAGATGACCCTTTTAATACTGTGACATGATAAATCCTTGAATATCTAAGTTCAGTGAACTATATATCTCCACTTCCCTTTTGCCACCCATACACATGGCCACACTAAACCTTGTCATCACCCTATATTGTTACGATCCTAAAATCTTAAGCTTTGAAATTCCCTTCTGACCACAAATGCCTGTACTTCTATTTCTCCTATTCTCTCAGTCCTTTTGAACCTGATCTTTAAGAGAACCATGGGCGCCAGGCTCTCAACCCTTGTTTATTTCAATTCCTCACCCCTGCTCTGGCTTCTCTTGGCCCCCTGCTCAGCAAGGGCCAAACTGTCCACCATTCCAACTCATTCCCTATCATCATCTTCATACCTCTTCACTGTCAGACTCCACTGCCCTTTTATCCATTCCCGCAATTAGGCTGGTAGTGAAAGTCACACTAAACACAACCTCAGCAGGACCTTGCTACCACTTGAAAATATTTTTATTTACCACCTGTGTGCTTCCCAGAGTAACCATTCTAAACCTTCTCTCCTTTCAAGCCTCCAATCTCCATGATCTTAGCCAATGACCACAGTTCATACTTTGCTGCAAGTCTTAAGGCTATTCCCTCACTCCTCACCTCAACATTTCTGCATCTTCACTCACTTGTCCTTTCTCTTTTCCTCCCTCCTTCTGTCCAAGGTTCACTTGCCAGCCACTTATTCACTCAATCCCATCCTCTCTTATTTCACCCTCTTAGTTGGCTCTTCTCATTCTATGTATTATTATTATTTTGCACTCAAGTTTCAAATTCTTTTTCAGTCACATATATTATAGATACCCCATTGAGTATAAGCCTCTGAGGATAAGAAATAAAGTTAGATGATAGATATCCTAAAACACTTAGTAAGCATTGTACTAAGCATGGGGGAGTAAATACAAGCAAGTAAGACACTACCCTCAGGTAACTTACATTTCAATGGTGAAAGCCAACATATAAAGGAATCTTGTCTGGCTGGGACACAATGAGGAGTTTAAAAGCACCTTGGGGCTGGGGGGGTGGGGAGCCAAGTGTAGACTCCAAGTTTTAGGTGTATATACACATACATGCACATTCACACACATATATGTTTCTATATGTGTATGTACACATAATGCATGTATGTATGTGTGTATTTCTATCCCACATGGTAACTAGTAAAATATTTGGCACATAACAGTCTGTTGGCCATTATTAAGTAAAACTGTGAATAAGAGACAGATTTTCTTGGTGCTCTTCCATTTCTGTAGAAAGCACTCCCCTATTCTCTTCTGGTGTCCCCCTTTATTTTGCTCCCATCTCCACCTTCAGCTTCCTCCAGGCGCCATGACCTAAAAAGCTTCTCCTAGCTCTCCATCTCCTCTCATTTCAGAAGTTCTCTCCTTCTTCACTTAAACTCTTGCTGTTAGTTATTCACATAAACAGATATGCTAATCAGTGTCACTACTCCTTCCAGATAAGCTAATGCATTTATTTAATTAAAATGCTCATATTGCTAAGGACTGTTCTTAAGGAAGGACCCTTAAGGTGGAAGAATTCTATGGAGGGCTAGAGGGAAAATATTTGGGGAGGGAGCTTGGAGGGATCTCCTAGTCTCTTCACTTAGGAACAGAGTATACTTCACTGATGAATTGTCTTTTCCCAGACAGTCTCCCTTGTGTTGAATAGGAAAGACCAGGCTTGGGATAAAAGAAGCAATTTTACTTTGGGGGAAATAGAAAGGGACCTACAAAGGTTGGGGAACTGAATAGCTTTAGGTTGCAAACAGGATTTAGAGTACTGTTCTTGGGTCTTTAGGGTCTTAGATACCCTTGTTTTTGGAGGGTAGAACACACAATTCTGTTGTTTTAGCTTACGTTTCTGGGAAGAGGAAAACACTTTCCCCAAACTGGAGGTCAGTGTGTATTGAGAAGAATCTGCTAGAACTTTGTCTTGTCTCAGGAGTACAGCTATCTCAAGCTGCCCCCTCCTCCTCCACCCCTCCCCCTCTTACTCAGAAGTAAATGTTCTTTTTCTGTGAAGCTTGACTTAATTTCTTTTTGCTGAACTTTATTAGAATGGAAGATATATTTGGTTGCTGAAGAAAACCCAAGACTGCTCACTGCATTTCTTTTGGCAAATGTGTTCTGGATAAGGAATGTAGAGAATTTCCTTTTCCATCAAGCAAGATCATCTGGCTTGGGCCTGGCTGATTCCCAAGAGCACAGCGGATACAGCTGGAGTAGGGCAGGTCCACTCTGACTGCTGAGGTAGGAGGTTCCTACACTGTTCAATTTTCCCTCCTGTGAGAAGACCAAAATGTAACAGACTGGTGGGTGTTAAGGAATAGCAAACGTTCAACCATTGCTTGATGAGTCGTGAATCTCTGAGGAGAGATGTCTTATTTGGGGTGGAGAGTGAAGCAGAGCCAGGGTGTAAATTGAAGAATTAAGGGAGATTCAACCTTTGGATACTCCTCCCTCCATTAAATGTTTTCATCCTTGAACTGTTCAGGGATTATGATTTGAAAGATTCTTGATAGCTCTTGGCTATATTGTTAAGTTGGTCTCTAGATCAATACATTATTTTCCTATACTAGTGCAGAAAAACCAGACACAAAAAGAATGAGAAGTCAGTTTAGTTTGGGGTTCAGTTTGCTTTCTGTTTGCTAGAGCTTACATTTGCTAGGTAAATGATGCCTCCCCAAAGGCAGCTCCTCCTTAAAGTCTTTCTTTGGAAAGAAAAATGAGTAAAGCTTAGGTTCACAGAAATGGTTTGGTAACAGAAGGATTCTTCCAGCTCACTAGGCTGCATTCCCACAAACCAATTTTTGTATTGACAAGAACAAGGGAGGGGTGGGTGTAAATTGGAACTCTGTGTTTTGATAGAACACAGAAATGGTTCCATTGCTAAATTGTTACACAAAGCATCCTTCAGTTCTTTCAGGAGGCTGGCCTGAGAAGTCACACAATCTTATATTTGTAGGGTTGGGTGGGGGAAGGGGAGGGGGCAGAGGGGAGGACTCTGAGATTTCTAGTTATGGTACTGCCCTTCTCATTTCTTCTATTTACAATACATGGCAGTATTCTTCATTAATACTGATCTTAAAACCATTTAAATAGGAACTTTTCTTGTCTTTCCAGGACAATTAGTAAAACCCATCATCAAATAATACAAAGATTTGGTTTCTGGAATGATTTGCATATACTGGCTTGAGATGTTTTACAAGGATCTTAATCCTGATCAGCCTTTCCATCGATATCATGCCTGTTCCTCAACATGCCTCATTAAAAGGGAGTTTCATTACGAAAACATTGCATTCCCTGATGTTTGTTTTACAAGAGACAAAATCACAGTATTGATGCTTTTAAAAAAATTTGCATTTTGAAAACAAGGGCTTCTAACTTCAGATTCATTAATTCGGCTGTAATGCACCCTGTAATTGAAAAGAGCTTCTTACTCATCCTGTGTTTCATTATCATCAGAATATATTAAATACTGTTGTCATGGATGCTGTTAAGCTGTTTGCGTCTGTCTGCCTGTATTACAGTTTTTAAGCTATGAAACCTCGAAGGCTCTTTTATATGACCTGTACAAAATTCATGGAGTGCAGACTCCTGTTTAGACCTTCTCAGAAGGGAGGTTGTACACATGGTGAAACCTTGATTGATATCAGATTAGTGGGAACTCATCATTTCAAGTCAGGATCACTAAACCTAACTGAATACCATGCAATATAGGCATCCTCCTAATGAATAAAGACTTAGAATAGTGCCGTGCATTATTTACCCAAGTATGCTTAGTATTATTGTAGTAATTTAAGGCAATTTGTTACAGGGACAGCTCTGGCTGATTGCGATCAGTAGGAATAAAACCCAAAATCCAGTCTGAATAGTGGTCCTAGTCTTCACAATTAGATCTTCCTAAGCCAGGGAATTTTCTTTTCCTTTCTTTTCTCTTCCTTTTTCCTCTTCCTCTTCTCTCCTTTATCTCTTTCTTTCTTCCCTTTCTGTCCCTTTTTCTTTTCTCCCTCGCTTTTCTTTTCTTCCTTTTTTCCTTCCTTTCCTCTCCCTCTCCCTCCTTCCCTTCCAAGCCCAGCACTTTAATAGATAAGTTGTAATAAAAGTCCTTTCAATAGTATCATTAGTTATTAAGACACAGGGGGATACATTTGGCAATTTTTCTTCCAGCTTCCTCTCCAGAAAACGTTTCACTGTTGTGGAAAGGAAGTGATATTGAAACAAAGTGAACCCACAGAATCTCATTTGTGCAACTCTAGAGGGCAGAAACACCAGAACTACCTTTTTGGAGATTTCAGGTCCCAGTCTGTTGGAATTATTCAGTGGCTACTTTGTGCTGATCACTCAATTAAGGCCCTTTGGGGACCACAAAGCACATGGTTTCTGACCTCAAGGGACTTACAGTCTTTTGGGGTAGATACAATTTAAAAGTATGATAATATAACCTTGTGTTATTATATCATTATTAGAAGCATGTAATAAAATGACAATAGTTGATATTTATAGTGACTCAAAAGTTGCAATGAAGTTTTAAGCAATTAAAGC
The DNA here is from genome assembly GCA_011680675.1 of Gymnobelideus leadbeateri. Taxonomy (NCBI): domain Eukaryota; kingdom Metazoa; phylum Chordata; class Mammalia; order Diprotodontia; family Petauridae; genus Gymnobelideus; species Gymnobelideus leadbeateri. The sequence continues at coordinate 229,725 of WOXC01008190.1, read as the reverse complement.
TTTTAAAGTTTTAATAGCTTAAAACTGCTCTAAGATTTTGGGGATACCCTGTGGTTCTTTAAAGTTTAAAATCTCTTTGCATTTGTGTTGTTGTAAAGCTTGACTGAAATCATATAAGGTAGGTACCGAAGGCTTTATTATCCCTGTCATGCCTCTGTGGAAACTGAAGTGTATAGAAGTTTATGTGGCTTCCCTGCCTCCCGTAGATAGAGTTGGTGATGGTTTTTAAACCGTTGTTTGCCCAACTCCAAGTCTGGTACTCTTCTCTAGTTGTTAGACAATACTAAATATACAAAGATATTAACATCTTCACATCCAGTGGAACTGGTTTTGTTGACCTTCCATGTAGAAAACAGATGCCAAAGTTATCAAGGCCAATAGTCCTTTATAGCTTGGCCATTTGCCACTGGTAAACTGATCAACTTCACATCAGTCTACACCTCTCCCCCTCCCCACCCCCTCTGCTTTGCTACCATATCAGTTGCCAAGATGGTATGTTTGATTAACCTGGCTATGCTCCAGAGCTCCTTGTAACACTGACTGTGGCTCTCACATTCACACTGTGTGGAGAGAGTTACACTCTCCACATATTGCAAATGCTGAAATTGACAGAAGTGACATTTATTATAAAACATGTAATTCACTTTATTACATTGCCCAACCAACCAGCTATGAATTCTTTCCAAAATAAAGCCTTGAATGGAATTAATTCAGCAAATAAATTTTGATATAACTTTCTTTGTTAATCTTTAGCCTGTCATGAATTCAGGGATAAGCGGGGTGATTTACCTTGCTAATTGGCTTGTAAGAGTCTCAGAGCTCTATTCTTTTTTTGAAGTTTGCCGTATGGGGTTGGTAGACGAGATTTAAAAAATTATCCTTTAACAACTAAATAGAGTTCTAAGTGCAGTGTAAAGAATATCCTAGTTTAAATCAGCCCTCTCCCTTCCACACCTTCCCCAACTTAAGGGAGGCTACTAGGTTTAGGATAGGAACTCCCCCCTCTGCAGCATCTGGTGAGGAGGGGGAATGTGAAGATAGAGCTCTTTAGGAAAAGGTCAAGGGAAGAATGGCGAGAGGAAGTTGGGTGATGGAGAAATGCAAAATGGGAATTGATGCCAGATAGGAGGGGACTTAGTGAATCAAATGGGCAATAGAAGGGGAATTTCTATTAATATATGAGTACTATTTTAATTTCATGTAAGCCATGCATATTAACATCTATTATTTTTGATTTATCATAGCCTAGTACTATAGCCCTACAGATTATAAACTAGGTTGTCCTACTTGATGAATTGACTCTAGATCTAATATTACACACATACACACACACATACATACACACTCCTTTTGAAGGTAGATCAAGATTGAATTAATAAAAAAAGATTGAATTGAATTATTCAAAGGTAGTGGAGATTGAATTATCCTTCCTTATCTCTGTATCATAGTGATTACTACCGTATAGAATGTGAATTCAACTAGTTGAGTTTTTTTTCTTGGGTCTTTCCCACTTTGTGTTTCCTTTTTTGGAGCAGGTCACTGAGATTCAACTTAAAGATGAACAAGTTTAGGCATAGTGGTGACCTTGTGAGTTCCAGATGTCCAGAGGTTCATCAATTTCAGTTGACTGGCAACAAGAGGGAGTTTCTTTACTGAACATGATGACCACTAGAAGGAGTTATTGGGAGAGTGCAGAAACTAGATGAAATGTTGCTGTATCTATTAGGTGGTCCCCTAAAATCCTTTATTTATTTTTTTTACAAGGTCTAAATTATTCCCAGCTTCCAGGGAGTATATACCAGTGAATATGTTATTGAATTATATTTTAAGTCATTTTGTCAATGAATGCTGGGAAACTTTTGTGTCTATTAGATTTATTTGCAGGAAATGCCAGATTTGTATTTTACACTGAGTTCTTTTTTATTTCCTCTCACTCCCTTTGGGGAGACCCAAGAAAACATAAAATCTGTAATCTTTAAATAATTTTATATTGGGGCATTGGAGTGATGATTTAACAAATTGAAGAGTGTGAAAAAAGGTTATCCACTTTTTAAGATTAGGGTGTAGGCTCCCCCACAACAGAACCCAGTATAGACTTACTTCTTTGGTCTAGAACAGAGGAGTCTCTTGGTGGAAGGGATTGGATACAATGCTTTAGCCCCTTGGGTCCAACAGTGGTTCTTTAATATTACACAAGTATTTTACCCTTTAGAATCTGACAAAGTAATACATAAAGTGAAAAGGCAATTACCACAACTAATGGATTGCCCTCCTAACTACTGTTGGCCATCCCACTGATACATACCACAGCTATCATTAGGTGGCTACATATAGATAGTTCAGCATAAACCTCTTTACTATCACTGTAACAAGTCCAGGGACATGACTCAGAGTTCAACTCTGACATGTCATGCCCTAGTTAATATCTAGAATAAAATCAGATATTAATTGAAGTTTAATAGATAGGTTTTGATGATAGTTTTAAATCTGGACATTCCTTCTTTGATGGTGTAATGCCAATGCAATACCCATAGCAGATGCTATGAATATCAAGGGTAGATTCACAAAATATAATAAACTCACTTCCTCAAAGACAAAACCAAAATATTTATTTGAAACATCACTATTAGGATACCAGGAAGTAAGATTTAGCAAGGTACTCATCACTAATCTAGGGAGCACCAACATCTTAAGCATTCTTTCTATCAGGTTTCCCCAAAAATAAATTCCCCTAGGCAAGTTCCTCCCTCTGCTCTCTGCTCTGCCTCTCTTGCTCTGTTTCAGTCTTAACACTCTGCTCAATTGGGCAAGCTCCTCCCAACAACCTGGGCTCCATGTGACTCAGGCTATATCACAACTGTGAGCTGGGCCAGAGCTCAAAGCAGGTCACATAAGCCTATTAATGGGTAGGGGAAGATCTTTCTATTCCATTAACACTACTGACATGAAATGTGGATGGAGTTTTAGATTCTGGTGAAATGTTCTATAAGTGAATCAAGTAAAATAAGTGTTTATAAAGTATTTACTATGTGCAAAGCACTATGCTAGATGCTAGGGATATAAAGGCCATTGACAAATAGTCCCTGCCCTCAAGAAGTTTATAGTCTTCTAGGGGAGTATAACATGTTAAAAAATAAATCTATACATGATAATTTGAGGAGAGGGAGAGAGAATTAACGACAAAGGGAAAGGAAGAATAACTTCCCATAGGAGGTGGAAACTGAGTTGAAAACCTGTGGCTGAGAGTCCCTCCAAAGCTCTGAGCTTACCCAGTCCAAGTCTGATCTGAAGAACCTGACTATAAGTAGTCCAGTATTGCTTTTTGGTTTGTTGTCCACCATCTTTGCTCCAGAAAAATCTAATATTTTCTGGTCATAACTTTCATTTAGGTTTCTCCAAAAATATGTAAAAGAAATTGGTTCTAAACTCCTATTAGTCACTCAGTTTATAAACAGACTGAAGCCCGTTTGCTCTTGTAATAAACCCTTAGAGTATAGAAGCATAATAGGAATAATCAGGGATCCTTTCCCTCCCTATCTACTGGTCTGGAGAAAATACCTCTTGGAGCTCTGAGTATGCAACCTCACCCTCATGATAAGCAGGCCACTTGCTAAAGGGCATTCTAAAGCACAAGCTTCTTATTGGTCCTCATGTGACCCTCTAGATGAGGGCAAGACTGTACCTCAAAGCCCTGAATCAATGGCCTTTCTTTAGAGGCCAGTCACCCCTAGGATGGAAACTGGATTTGGTAAACCCAGAACTGGTGCCCCTTGTGGGAGCTGGTAGGGGGTGAGGTAGTCTTCTAAATCAGCATGTCTTTTGTATCTAAAGGATAGTACTCACATCCCAGTTCCTTGTACCTGGAATAACCCAATGCATGAGAAGAGTTAATAATTTTTTTTATAGTGATGATATGTAACCTAAACAGAAAATGCCAACAATGATGATACTGATATTCATTATTGTTTATTGATCACAGTTTTGCTTTTTAAGTCTCATTTGAAAGGTGATATGTCTGTGTAGACATAGTCTCTAAGAAACAGGTTTGGTCCAATATGTTTTTTTTTTAATTAAACAAATGCTTTATTAACTTCTGGTTTACATCATTCATTTCCACCAGATTATGAGTTACATTTTTCCCCCATTTTTTCCCTACCCACCACCCCAGAATAGCAGTCCCACTAGATATTCCCTCATCCAATCTGCTCTCTCCCATATCTTCTCCCATATCCCCTTCGACTTTGCCTTTAGGGCAAGGTGAATCTCTGAGCCCCAATGCTTGGACATCTTATGAAACATTTAATTTTAAAACTTTGATTTTCGGATGCATTCCCTTCCTCCCTTGTCATCCACTCCCTCTGAGAAGATAAGCAATTCAGTATGTGTTGTACATGTATAGCTATGTACAACATTACCATGGTAGATATATTGTAAAAGACTACTTATGTTTCCCTCCCACCTGTCTCACCTCCCACCTGGTCCATTCCCTACTTTGATCCTGTCCCTCTTTGTCCCTCCCCTCCCCCCAGAATGCCCTCCCCTCCATCATCCCCCTCTCATCCCCCTTTCCCCTACTCAGGAGAGTGAGTGAGGGTAAGATATTCCATTTAGTATGTATGTGATTCTTTCCTTGAGCCAACTTCAATGAGAATATGCTTTTGCCTTTTTGCCTTCCTGTTCTTCCCCTCCTCTGTAACTACTTCCCCTTGCCTCTTCTACATGAGATAGTTTACCCTACCCTGTCTCTCTCCATCTCCTCTTGCCACTTTTCTCTCTCACCTCTTGACTTCAGCCCTTAAGAATCATCCCTTCCTTGGGGCGGCTAGGTGGCGCAGCAAGCAGAGCACCGGCCCCAGAGCCAGAAGGACCCAAGCCCGGATCCGGCCCCAGACACCCAACACACAAACAAAAATCCAGCCTCGTGACCCCGGGAAAGTCACCCAACCCAATTGCCCTCCAAAAAAGAATCATCCCTTCCCATCAAATTCAATCTGTGCCCTCTATCCATGTATACCTGTGAACATATGCCATGTACCCTTCTTCAATTATTTTCATAGTGAGAAAGGTTTCATCAAACACAATTATTGTTTTTCCATGTAGGAATGTAAATAGTCCAACTTTGATAAGTTCCTTTTGATTTCTTTTCCTTGATTACCTTCTCAAGCATCTCTTGCTTCTTGCGTCTGAATGTCAAATTTTCTATTCAACTCTGGTTTTTTCATCAAGAATGCTTGAAAGTCCTCTATTCCACTGAATGACCATATTTTCCCCTGAAACAAGATACTCAGTTTTGCTGGGTAGGTGATCCTTGGCTTCAATCCCAGCTCTTTTGCCCTTTGGAATATTATATTCCATGCTCTTCGATCCCTCAGTGTAGAAGCTGCCAGGTCCTGGGCTATTCTGATTGTGTTTCCACAATATTGAAATTGTTTCTTCCTGGCTGCTTGTAGTATTTTCTCCTTGATCTGGGAGTTCTGGAGCCTGGCTATAATATTGATAGGAGTTTTCCTTTTGGGATCTTTTTCAGGAGGTGATCTGTGGATTCTTTCAACCTCTGTTTCCCCCACTGGGTCTAAAACATCAGGGCAATTTTCCTTGAGAATTTCTTGAAGGATGATTTCTAGGTTCTTTCTTTGATCATGGCTTTCAGGTAGTCCAATAATTTTTAAATTATCTCTCCTGGATCTATTTTCCAGGTCAGTGGTTTTTCCCATGAGATATTTCACATAGCCTTCTATTCTTTCATTTGTTTGAATCTGTTTAATAGTATCTTGATTTCTCATAAGGTCACTAGGTTCCATTTGTTCCAGTCTAACTCTGAAGGAATGAATCTCCTCAGTGAGCTTTTGAGATTCTTTTTCCATCTGGAAAATTTGGCTTTTTAAGGCATTCTTCTCCTTATTACTTTTCTGAGCCTCTTTTGCCATTTGATTTAGTCTGTTTTTTAAGGTGTTATTTTCCTCAATCAGGCTGTTGACTGTCATTTCATACTTTTCTTCCATCTTTTTCATTTCTCTTCCCAAATTTTCCCCCACTTCTCTTATCTGCTTCTTAAGGTCCTCTATGGCCTGTAGCCAGCTTGTATTTTCATTTGGGGCTTTTGGTGCAGGAGTTCTGACCTCACAGTCCTCCTCCATGCTTTGAGCCTCTTTGCCCCTAAAATAGGAGTCCAATGTTGAACTTTTCTGTTTATTTTGTTTCATTTGCCTAGGCATGTTGCCCCTTAATTACTTGATTTTTGGGCTTGTTGCCACAGTAGGACTCTGCCACCAGACAGGGGAGCTTCCGCCCAAACGTGGGGTCTTCACAACTTCTGCCAGTTGGGTGGCCTCTGTAAAGCCTCCACCCACTGTGGCAAGTTGGATACCCACCCCAAACTTCCCCCCCAGACCACAATCCAGATCCTGGCAGTTTAAAGCAAGAGCGATTAACCCCCAGACTGATTGCTGGATCTCCCTACAATTCTCGGACCAGGAGCTAGAGCCACTACTGAAGCTGCAAAATGGCTTCTGTGCAGCTGTTTCTTCAGCAGCTTTTCGCCCCCAGGGGAGGAAGCCACGCGTTCCCCAAATACTGGTCCCAAAGTCCATATGGCACTAACCTCTCACTTTGTCCTAGGCATATCTGTGCTGATAATTCTGGAATCTCCACAATTGCTGGTGTTCTGGGGTCCCTCCAGCCGGCTGAAGGCCCAGCCACCCTGGGGCTAAAACCGCGGACCTGGGCTCGGCTCTGCACACTGCGCTGTCAGTTCCCGGTGTGCTGTGCTGCCTGCTCTCAGAGCACTGCGCTGGCCACTCCCTGCAGGGCTGCTGGGCTGTCCTCAGCAGGAGGTTAGCTTCTCTGTGCCGTTCTGTGGGTGCTGGGGCTCCAGAAGTTTTTCAGAGTCCCCTTTTACATAGTTTGAAATTTGTGTGGGGCAGAGCACATTGGAAATGCTGTTTCTACTCTGCCATCTTGGCTCCGCCCAACTTGCGTTCTTTTGAGAAGGACATCGGTTTGATCCAATATTAACACCAAAGGGGGAGATCTAATAAGCTCATTTTTGTGGCATTCCAAAAAAAAAATAGACTGAGTAGTTAAAACAGATTCCAGACTTCACCAGTTCTCCCAATCACATAAGAATTTAATCCAAACTGACCTTAAATTTGGATAGAGAAGTTCTAATACAGGCTTAAAATGGTTCTTCAAAAATCATTATAATGAAACAATTACATAGTTTGAGAATATTCTTTAACTCTTTTTAATGTTTACTAATGCTATCTCCTTCTGATCATCCCTACTTTCACCTACTGCATCTATTCCCTTTCTTCCCCCCCTTAACTGCACCATACATATTACATGAGAAATGGGTGAACTGGAATTGTTGATGGGTTCCTTTTGGCTGTCTTCCCACTCAGTGTAAGTTGCTGTGAGTTTGATGCAGCTATACTAATAATTCTAATTGTGAAAGTGATTAAAATGTTCCATTGTTCCCCTCCAAAGAGTTCTATGATGCTATGAAGGAAGATTGTAATTTATTAATTTAACAAAGATCTTTAACATGTAAGTTTTGATATAGGTCTCAGAATATAAAGGTGTTGACTAAATCTGGCTTCTTTTTCTGTAAAATTCAAGAATGGAAAATCAGAAATATTTTCAATTATCCCTGGCCAATCCAGGCAAGAAGTCTTACTTAAACAATTAATTATCCTAAAAATAGTATAAACAAAGCCCTAAAGTGACAAGGTAATTTAAAAAGTTAACACCATTTAAAGCTATATTAATAGAGAAGGTAGAGTTCCGTCATGCTCCATCCTAGTCAGATCATATATAGAATACTGTATTAAGTCTGGGGTACCATGTTTTAGGGAGTTTATTGACAAATTGGAGCATATCTAAAGGAAGGTAGAATGAAACGGGGAGAGGATTAGAATCCATGTCAGGTGAAGATCATTTGAAGGAACTAGCACTATAGAGAAAACTTGGGGTGATAAGAGACTTGGGGTATGGGAAGCATATAGCATCCAATTGGCACAATGGAAAGAGTTCTGGTTTAGATTAGAGGGGCTGAGTTGTTTTTTTTTTTTTTTTTTGCTTTTTGGAGGGCTTGGGGTTAAGTAACTTGCCCAAGGTCACATGGCTAGGTTTTTGTTTGTGTGTGCATTAAGTGTCTGAGGCCGGATCTGAACTCAGGTCCTTCTGACTCCAGGGCCAACACTCTACTCACTGTGCTACCTAGCCACCCCCAGAGGGCCTGAGTTTTAATCCCAGTTTTGCTGCTTACTGTAATTTTTATTCCAAGTCATAATCTCTCTGGGCCTCAACTTTCTCATCTGTATATAGCACTTGAGGCACCCTCGTCTCACACATGTGGTTACCAGAATATCTACCTCAGATCCAAGGTACACTGTGTATTCTCATCCAATCAAAACCATAACTCATGAACCCCCACTGATGAGTTTACTTATTCTCCAGCCAGCTGGAAGATACAATTAATCAAAGTAATGACATATATCAAATTACATAGTAAAAAATCATATAACATCCCTTGCATTAACCTAGGACATACTCTCACACAAATGTAAGCACTCTGAATGGGGAGAGTGTGTATACATAAACAGTACACATGAAGAACATGCATATTTGGGGATATGTGGAGCCAGGGAACATGTATGAAAAACATTTCATGTCTCTGATGCTGAAGAGTGCCAGTGTGGTCTGGCAATATTACCATGTTGTTCTTATTAGGTCTGCTCTCTGTTGGGCATGTTGACCACTGGTCTTATGTTATCTGCTGGACAATTAGTCTCAGCTGAGCATTGGTCCAGTAGTATAATGGAGTCTCTGTTGGACGCGTCATTTGCTTGTCTATTGGTGAATGATATGTGCATATCTCAGTTAAATATTACTCTAAGAGTAATCCCCTAGATTCTGCTGACTATTGCATCTTCCTACCAGCTTCTGGGCTTATCTCTTTAGGATTACTTGCTGACCATCTCAACTCCAGTCTGCTAGGGTATATTGATGAAATCCTCTCTCTGATAAAGACAGGCATGTAGTCATGAATCCATAGCCACATACAGCTAACAAAAGCCAGGCAGAGTACTTCCAGGCTAAGATTAAGCCTTTTCTGTCTGAATCTTGTGTTTGAACAAAGATCTAAGCCTTCTGTCTGACTTATGATTAGACATTCCCAAGATCTTTTTTGGCTTAGCATGTAAATGAATTTGAATCAAAAGAAAAAGTAAACAAACTCACAAGGCAAGGTTATTTTCTCCACTCTTCTAGCCTGCATTCATGTTTCAATTATGTATATCTGCTAGTAGCAAAATTGCTTTTGTACAGTATTTTGGCCATTGGAAAACCACACTGTATTCTCATATTTAAAAATAGGAGTTGGAATAGCTGAATTCTAAAGTCTGTGATCCTCTGATAGCTGTCTCCAAGCATTTGGAGAGCTATCATACAGAAGAGGGATTAGATCTACTCTGTTTGACCCCAGAGAACAGAATTTGAAGGAACAGGTGGAAACTTCAAAGAGGCAGATTTTAACTTGATATAATGAAAAACTTAACCGCTTTAGCAATTAGAGTTGTCCAAAGTGGAATGGGATACCATATAAGGTAGTGAGTTCATTGTAGTCAATTAGAGGCTAGATGACTGCTTTTGAGGGGATCTTGTATGAGGTGGCTCTTTTTCACATAAAGTGCTCAAATAGAGGGCCTATGGAGTTTTGCAACTCTGAGATTCTGAGATTCTTTGAATTTGCTAATTGTTCTCTTTGCTATGGGCAATAGGTGCAGTTAGATTAGTGACGTGTATATATACTTGGCCTAAGACAGTAGAAGCACTGAACTGCAGCAAATCCATTGAACATACATCTCTTTTAAGCAGATTCTTGTGAAAACCATGCTTAGAGGAAATAGAAACGAGAGGACAAAGGTATTATACTTCTTTGAAGAGTCTTGCTTAGTTGTTATCAGGCACGTTCTGATTTCTTTTAGGTCATGGAAGTTTAGCATATGGACTAGTGCTTATTTTCACAGGCAGCTTTAACTACCATAAGAAATAACTTTAAAAAAGTTATTTTGGGAGACAGGGAGGATCATAGGACACGAATGACAATTCTCTGGGTCAATTTTGCTTTACTAATGTTTTAGATTCATGAATTTTCTCTGTAGATATTGTTGACTTGGACAAAGTTTTTTAAAATTTAAAACAAATATATAATGTATAAAAGGACTATTATATTTCATTGGTCTTTTTCCTATAAAAGGGAACCACCATCCTAGTGGTAATTTATTACTTGAAGTGTAAATAAAGGTTTATGCCAGATTTAACCTTATTTCTGTGAACATTTGTGACATCTGTTAATGATTTAAAGCACCTGAGTTGTCCTGTATCAATTTTATTGCTTTCCTAAAACACAACTAAAGAAATAAATCAATGTCTGATATTATTTTTTTAAAGGTACTATGAGAAACATTGATCCTTTCAGTAATTTTGGTCTATTGTTTGCAAACATTTTTACATATAAACACTGGGTTTCCCTTTTCTTGACAGTTGGAAAATTGTAAAAGTAGAAAGTTTGTCAAGAGAGGGAGAAAAGAAATACTGGACCTCAAGTGAGGTGTGAACAAAGAAAGGTATAATAATTAAGCATATAACAGAGCTACATCTATAAGATTAACTCAGAAGGGGATCCATGTAAGCTCCTTATGTATTCTCTGTCTCTCTGTGTCTGTGTATCTGTGTCTGTCTGTCTGTCTCTGTCTCTGTGTCTATTTCTGTCAGTCTTTCTGTGTCTGTCTCTCTCTTTGTCTATCTTTCTGTCTCTCTCTGCCTCTCTCTCTCTTTGGCTCTCTGTCTCTGTCTCCGTCTGTCTGTCTCTGTCTCTCTCCTTAACAACTCACAAAATGCTTGGGAGAAACTTAATACGTTTTGCCAAATGAATATATGAAAAGACATTTATAAAGCATCTATGTGCCAGGCATTGAGGACACAAAGACAAAAGTTAGACAATCCCTGCTCCCAAGGAGTTTACATGCTAATGGACATTCCCCCATTCCAGGGAGGGAGTTTTGGCCCAAGGAATCAGAGAACTGCATTCAATTTGGATGTTTTGACAAAGGACAGAGTATTACCAAAGCCACCATTTTGATTTTCTACATTTAAAATAGGAAGTGGAAAATGTCACCAGAGTTTTCACTTGCTACTTTACACACACTGACAAATAGTATTATTCAGCTTGCTGTCCACTGAACACAAGTTAGAATTCATTAGATAACCTTCTTTAAAATCTTTGGACAGCAGCTAGGTTTAGAGCCAGAAAGAATGAGATTCAAATCTGGCCTTAGAAACTTATAAATTGTGTGATCCTGGGCAAGTCACTTAACCTTTATTTGCCTTAGTTCCCTCAATTGTAAAATGGGAATAATGACACCTACAGGCAGGGTTGGTTTGAGGATTAAAGTGCTTAGCACAATGCCTGGCACATAGTAGGCAATATATAAATGCTTATTCCCCTTCCTTCTTTCCTACCCTGGATTTCCTGGCAGCTTTATCCACACCAGAGACTTTGTTTTTGTACTTCTTATATTTCTGAAATTGGCATTTTGGTTGTTTCATAATAGCCTTTGTCACTGAAAAGGTCGCTTAATGACTTCAGATTTTATGTGTTTAATCTATTTCTCTAATGTGGACAAGTCCCTGTCTTGCACCAATAATTTCCTATTAGTTATTTAGAATGAAATCTTTTAAATGCATCTCACCTCAATATGTCCAAAACAAAACCCATCATCTCAGCCCCTCCTCTCCCTCCTAATCCCCAACCCATGTTTTTTCAAATTTCCATATTTCTCTCAAAGGCACCATTTTATCCTGCATATACAATCAGTTGTCAAATTTTGTTATTTCTACTTCCATAACATCTCAAATCTGTCTTCTTTTCACCCCTCCAAGCTATCACTCTAGTTAAGGCTTTCATCACCTTTTGCCTGCCTTATTTAAAAAGTTTCCTAATTGTTCTCTCTTCCACAAGTCTCCCTGGACTCTAATCCATCTTTCATACAACTACCAAAGTGATTTTCCTAAACCGCAGATTTAATTATGTCACTCCCCTACTCAATAAGCTACAATGGCTCCCTCTTACCTCTAGGAACAAAAATAAACTCTGTTTGGCATTTGAAGACTTATACAATTTACAACCTACCTTTCTAGCTTTATTATACATTACTCCCTTTCATAGAGTTAGTGATTTAATCAGATTGTCCTTAATGTTCCTGTACTTGGCATTCTATTTTTTATTTCATGTCTTTGCACTAGCTGTCCTCCATATCTGGAATGCACTTTCTCCTCACTACTGCCTCTTGGAATTCCTAATTTACTTCAAGACTCAACTCAAGACACTTTTTGGACACCTCCAAGACATAGGGTATTCACTTTGACCTCTTCCTCTTCCTTCCCCCACTGGAACTAGGGCATATTTTCCTGGGACCTTGGACTCTGATTGCTGTACTTTCACCTTCTCTTGTCTGTTCTTGGGTTCATCACACAACATCCCAAGTAGCCTGTACCCACTGCTGTGCCCTCTTTCTCCTTACTCATACCCTCTTGTCTACTCCTTGAAGGCAGAAACTATCTTCCTTGCTTATATTTGTATACTCAGCACTTTACAAGCACTGAATAAATGCTCATTCATTCATTCATGCTCCGCTCTCTACTTGAGACCTTTTCTTTATCCCTCAGTTGTTATTGTCCAAACCCCCCAAATACCTTGTATCTATCTTCGACCTTCCAAGTGAGATCATATGATAGAGTGTCAGCTATTTGAAGTCAGGGACTCTTGGATCTTTGTCTTTCCATCATTCTCTTCTAGATGCCCTTTCCTCTCTATGTTTTTGAATCAGTGATTTTTCCTGGTTTTCCTCTATGTCTTACAGTTCCTTCTCAGCCTCCTTTGCTGGTTTTTCAGCCAATAGCTGTGGGTATATTCGAAGTTCTGTCCATGGCCTTATTCTCCGTTTACTTTATACTATCTTTCTTGGCAATTTCATTAGCTGTCACAAGGTCTCTTATCATCTTTATTCAGATTCCCTGATCTGTATAACCTGTCCTAATCCCTCTGCTGAGCTACAGTGATGCATCTCCAGTAGCTTTTTGGACATCTCTAACAGGATATTTTATAAGCACCTTGAACACAACCTTTCTAAAACAAAATTTTTTTGCCCCAGACCTTCCCGTCTTCCAAATTTCCCTACTATTGTTGAGAACATTATCATCTTCCCATTCATCTAGGCTTATAATTTATTTATTTATTTTTTTTGCTTTTTTTTTTGGAGGGGGGGAAGGTAGGGCAATTGGGGTTAAGTGACTCACCCAAGGTCACACAGCTAGTTTTTGTGTTAAGTGTCTGAGGCTGGATTTGAATTCAGGTCCTCCTGACTCCAGGGCAGGTACACTATTCACAGTGCCACTTAGCCTCCCCTAGGCTTGTAATTTCAATATTGTCCTCTACTTCTTACTCTGACTCAGCCCACATATCCAGTATTATCAGAACTTGTAATTTTTACCTTTAAAGTAGCGCTCATATACATCAGGTAGAGTAAATTCTGTACTCTCCTTGTCTACCTTTTTAAACACAAGGATAAAAATCCCCTTTAAATGAAAACTAAAATATGCTGATGGCTCTTCTTTTTCATCACAGTCATTTCTAGACACATTTCCCTTTTCCACCAGAAGCTCTCCTTTGTAACAGCACTCAGCACAGTGCCTGACACATAGTAGGTACTTAATAAAACTTATTGACTTAAAGTTAATAAACATGGTGAATCATATATAACATTATTCTTTAATTGTTAGTACTATTTAATTAATTTTAAAAGTTATTTAGTATTTTATTTTTCCTCAATTGTATGCATAAGCAATTTTTAAATATTCGTTTTTAAAACTTTGAGTTCTACATTCTCTCCCTTCTTCCCTCCCCGCCCCGCATTGAGAAGGCAAGAAATTTGCTATAAGTTATACATGTGTAGTCATGCAAAACTTATTTCCATATTAGATGTTGTAAAAGAAACCATAGACCAAAATAAAAAAGAACCTCAAGAAAAATAAAGCAAAGCAAAGTATGCTTCAATCTGTATTCAGACACCATCAGTTCTTTATATGGGAATGGATAGCATTTTTGGTCATAAATCTTTTAGAGTTTCTTAGATCATGGTATTGCTAAGTCATTCACAGCTGATCATCTTAACAGTATTGCTGTTACTTTGTATACAGTACAGTTCACTTTGCATCAGTTCATTTAAGTGTTTCCAGGTTTTTCTGAGAGCATCCTGTTCATCATTTCTCATAACTCAATAGCATCCAGTCACAATCACATAGCACAGTTTGTTCAGTCATTTCCCAATTGATGGGCATTCCTTTAATTTCCAACTCTTTGCCACCAGAAAAGAGCTTCTATAAACATTTCTGTATATACTAGTCCTTTTCCTTTTTGTTTTTTGTCTCCTTTTGGATATATACTTAGTAGTGTATTGTTGGGTCAAAAAGGGTATGCATGGTTTTATAGCTCTTTGGGCATAGTTCCAAATTGCTCTAAAGGAGGGTTAAATGAATTCACAATTCTACCAATAGTGCATTAGTGTCTTATTTTTCTCACATCCCCACCAACATTGGTCATTTTCCCTTTCTGTCTGTCTTATTAGCCAATCAAATAGGTATGAGGGAAACATTTAAATATAAAAACAAGCAAGTATATGAGGGAGTCACAAGGTTCAGGGGGAAAAAGGAATGGTTTTTGTAGGTTAGAGAGGGGAATGATGTTCTCTAGCTCTCACAGAGGGTTAGGGACCTAGGTCCAAGGCTGATATAGTGAGTTTGCAATGGCACAGCTCTTTGTAGATCTGCCAATGAAGTTTGGGCATGACCTACTGATTGAAGCTGAAGGACTGAGAGAGGACCAGGTACCTACAATACTTCAATATGAAGGGACCACAGCTACTGTCATTATTTTATCTGGCCACATTCATCTTGCACTAACCTTTCCATCCCTGGTGGAAATCTAGCCGATCTTCTTTACTACCTCAGCCTATAGGTACATAGCAATATTCTTGGGATATCTTCAGTTCAGGGTGTGCTGTGAGTCAAAATAAGTGATGGTCTATTGCCTCACATCCACAGAAATGGGTGACCAGTGTACTTCCAGGTGGATAGGGATCAGAATTGTTTTAATTTGCATTTCTCAAATCAATAGTGATTTAGAGCATTTTTTTATATGACTATAGATAGCTTTGATTACTTTATCTGAAAACTGTTCCTGTCTTTGGATCTTTTGTCAATTGGAGAATGACTCTTACTTTTATAAATTTGACTCAGTTCTTTTTTGAGAAATGAGATCAGAGAAACTTGCTTCAAATTTTTTACCCCATCTCCCTATCTTCCAGTGTATTCCTCTTTCTTACTCCTTACTTTTAATTTTCTTATATATCATCCCTTCATATTCAACTAATATCTGTGTCCTCTTTCTTTATATACTTCTTCTAACTGCCCATTTCTTTTCCCAAATTTCCCCTTACCTTTCTTACTTGATTTTCAAAATCCTTTCTGAGCTCTTCCATGGCCTTAGACCAATTCACATTTTTCTTGGAGGCTTCGGATGTTGGAGCTTTGACTTTGTTATCTTCTGAGTGTATGTTTTGATTTTCCTTGTCAGCCCAGTAGCTTTCTAGGGTCAGAATTGTTTTCTGTTGTTTGCTCTCTTCCAAGTCTATTTCTTGACTTTTAACTTTTTGTTAAAGTGGGGTTCTGCTTCCAGGGTGGAGGACACACTCTCCCAAGCTTTACAGTTTTTGTGCATCTGTTTTCACAGATACATCTAGGGACCTGTAAGTTTTCAGTTCTTGATGATATGATCTAAGGAGAGGTGAGTTTACTCATCCCCTGTCCTGTGCTCTCTGATCTGTGAATGACCACAAGCACTCTTTTCTGCTTTGAAACTGTGACTAGCATTCCTACTCCACTGTGGCCACAAGCTCTGCTATTCTAGTGATCTTCCTTGCTGTGGGACTGACATCGAGGACTCGGACCTGGATCTGAGTATTGGCAAAGCAACAGAGTTATGCCTCCAATATGAGCAAAGAGACCCCTGTTGTCTCCTTCTGATCAGTTGTTCGACCCCCTTACCTTCTGAGGGTTGAGAGCTCTGGAAGTAGCTGTTGCCACTGCTAATTCAGTGACTCCCAAGGCCTGCTCCTGGTTTGCTGGGCCACTGGATTATGCTCCACTCAGACTCTGGTATGACAAACTTTTCCTGCTGACCTTCTAAGTTGTCTGTGGCTGAAAAATTACTTTACCCCATCCTTTTGTGGGTTCTGCCCCTCCAGGAATTATTTTATGGCATTATTTAAAGGTATTTGGGGGGGTTTTGGGGAGAACACAGGTGAGTCACTGCCTTTTCTCCACTATCTTGGATCTATCCTCCCATATATAACTTTCTTTACTCATCTTCTTCCACCAAAAAGAGGTAGATACATTTCCTCACCTGTCCTCCTGGATCAAAATTGGTCATTATAATCTTACCATGCTACCATTTCTTAAAACATTCTTGATCTGGGGCGGGAAGGGGGCAGCTAGGTGGTGCAGTGAATAGAGCACCAGCCCTGAAATCAGGGGGACCTGGGTTCAAATCCTGACTCAGACAATTAACAGACAAACTAGCCATGTGACCTTGGGCAAGTCACCTAACCCCAATTGCCCTCCAAAAAAGCAAAAAAAAACCCCAAACATTCTTTATCTTAGATCTTGGATCTTCTTGGAAGAAGCTATAGCAGAGGAATCAGAAAACCAGGTTGCAAATTCTGACTTTGCCACTTCCTAGTTATGTGATCCTGGGGAGGTCATTTCCCTTCTCTGAATCTTAGGATTTTTTTTTATCTACAGAATGAATGGACTGAATATGTCCTCTAGTCCCTTCCTGTTAAAAAAAAGTCTCAACTTTGCCTCTACTAAAGATATCCCCACCTCAGATTACATCTCCTTTTTTGAGTATGCCTTGATAATTTTATTTTCTCACATTACAAAAATGTATAGTCAATGCAAAATGAATTTCTGCATTAGCTATGTTAAAACAAAAGCAAGAAAAAGAAATAAAGTAAATAAAGTAAATAAAGTCAGTCTGCATTCTGAGTCAATTAGCTCTCTATCTGGAGGTGGATAGCACATTTTGTCTTGAATCATTTGTAACTGTGGTGAGTCATTGTATTGATCAGAGTTGTCATCTTTCAAAATTGATTATCTTTTCAATGTTATTGTTACTGTATAAGCTTTTCTCCCGGTTCTGCTCACTTCACTTTGCATCAGTTCACATAAGTCTCCCCAGGTTTTTCAGATCACATTTCTACAAGAAGAGATCCAAAGTGTTTTAGAGTATGGTTAGAATATCCATATTTCTTCCCGATTTTGGTGGACACAACAGTAATTTGAATGTTTGTTCACAAACCAAGCATATTTTAGTCATCTTTAGACATTTGTGGGTTTTACATTCACAGTTTTGATTATTCACAAGTTGGCCATTGTGTTATTAAGTGTGGATCTGCAGCTAACTGAGGGAAGTAACGGATGATGGGTGTTGGTAAAGAAAACTAAAAAAATCGAGTAAATCATAAATGCATAAATTCTATATATTATCAATCTATTTTATCATTTACTATCATAAGTATATATACATAAATTTATTATGAAGTTTAGTTTTGTTAAAATTTTCAGTGTGTTAAAGAATTCTAGGTTCCAGGCTACATACTCTTTTGGGGAATGCCTCCTCTTTGTCTCTACCATTCAGACTCAGTTAAGTGATTTTCTCCCACACTGATCTTTGAATCTTGGGCTTTTTGAAGGAGAAAGAAATCTATGAAGCAGTTGCTACAGCTACAATGGGGAAAATTCTGCATAGTGTGGGAAATCATAATCCCTCACGTAGAAACTGCAACTTTTTTATGGGTGCAGTGTGTTGTTTTACTTGTTTTTTGTATTAAATTAATCTGATCAGAATTATTAAAAATAAAGGGTTGGGTTGGGGCCTAGAGTTATTTATGGCTTTACACATTTGCAGGGGTCCTGTGTCTCTAACCCTTGTGAATGTTGAGGGTTGATTGTACTTTATTCCTCAAGTCTTACCCAACTTACTCAGGAAGTAAGCTTTTGAGGGCAAGGACTATATTGGAGACCTCTCTTGGATTGCCTATGTCACCTGGCATAGGATTGGGTGAAAAGCAGGCACTCCAATGTTTACCTGATATCTCTGTTTAGTTCCTCAGTGCAAACGATGATGCTTTGTGCCAGTGAGGCTTGGTCCTCCAGCCCTTTCTTGTGTTCATCTATTCCTGTGGTACTAGAAGTCCTTGGACCTCAAATGTGACCTGTAGTCCTTCCTTTTTGTTTCTTCCCCCAACCTCCCTGCAGTTCATGCCGAATATGCTTGAATAGTGACCTTCCGTTGTCCCGTGTCATTCCATCCCCATGGCTCTCCTGGAGCCAGCCTGAGAGCTGTGTCCAACTGTTTGGTAGTTTTGTGATTACAGGCAATGTCCACTCTGGGGATTAGGAGGAGAGAGCGCTGTACTCATTGTACTGTGTAACCTGAGCCAGGATTTAAACTGTGAACTCCAGAAGTGTGAGGCTAATGCACTGCCCTGCTGGGCCAACGAGTCCCCTTTGCTTTGTTAAGGCCATGTCCTGGCTTTGTGACATTACTAGTGCATGCTGTAAATGATGCATGAAATGAGAAATCCCTGCCCAGTGCACAGAGGAATACAGACAGCTCTGATAACCACTGGGCAATTTGCTCTGTAATATGCAGCTGCAAAACTACTCCTCTCCTCCCCTCAGCCAATATCTCAGGGAACACAAGAGTGGAATAATACTTCAGAAGCCAATGAGAACAATGCAGTTATTCAAATAAGTGCAATTATGATTCAGCACTTGATGCTGGGACATATGGGGGGTGGTTTCCCTTCCCCTCCTCTTATTTTTGCCTTGAGCCAGACACATGCCCTAAGTTGCATTCTCTGGGGCCTTGGACCAGTGTGGCCTTAGAAATTGGGTTTAGCTCTTCGAAGGAATTTTGTTCAGATTACATATGGGCAAAATAATGTACTTGCAAAGGAAAAAGGTCCAGACAGTGAAAAGGCTCTAAAAGTTCTGCATCTGAAAAGAAGAACATGAATTAAACCATAAATACTTCCTAACTAATGAAATAGAAAGGCAGGGGTTCTTGAATGGCTGGGTGGGGGGAACCTTATAAAATCTAAATACCTTCTCCTTAAAGATGAAAGTGTCCACCAGCATTCTTTTACCTCATAAATACCAAGCTGGGTTCCTAGGTGACCAATGAAGCCATGGGACAGAAAAGGTTTTCCAAAGGTTTGCTGAAATGCTTAAAGTCTATAATAGCAAGAACTGGAAATGCATCTTTTCCCTCTTCTCCTAAAGGATCTAAAGCTCCCATGAGAAATCAAGACATTTCCACTATGATAAATTGAGCATGACTGGAGAAGGTCTTGGCTTTTCTGAGATCTCAGTTGACTGGAGTTACAGATGTATTTGGTATAAAAACATGCTTGACATTCTCCTTCCTCTCTTCTAGATTATTGGGTGAATTGACTGTCTAGTGTGATAAAAGGGGCATTGGCCTGGCATCCAAAAAACAAAACACAACTGGGCTGTGGTCCTAGCTCTGCCACTTATTAACCCTTTGACCTTAACTTGTCTGTCTCAGTTTCTTTATCTGGAGATGGGGATGAAACTTGCACAATCTACACACAGCATTTGTTGTGAGCGGAAAACCGTGTGTGAAAGCACTTTATTAAGAGCTGTTACTACTAGTAGTACTCTTTAGTTTAGAAGGTCCAGGGGAATGCCCATCTCTAAAGATTAAGAATATTTCTGTGATTGATTGCAGTGCATTCTCAGGGGAAATGGAGGAAATCTCAGTGATTGAGGCAAGGTAAACTTTAGAGCAAATCTTTTGGCAAATAAGAGAAAGATCTGTGATGTATCAGTGCATGGGGAGCTAGGAGATTTGATGAGGCACATAGAGAGTAATGACTTGGCTAGGGTCACAGTGTTGAAGGCAAGATTTGAACTGAGACCATCCTGACTTCCAAGCCCAACCACACTGGCATACTGCTTTTGTCTTCTTACAAATATCACTCAGAAATAGTCTCTCAAATCACTGGATAAGATGCAATTGGGATAAAGTACTACCCTACAATACTAGCTCTGATGTGTTGCCTTCCTTGCTATCAGCTGCCAAGGACTAAGCAAATGGCAGGGGCCAATGATGGTTGTCTTTCAGTATTATTTTGATGTTTTAGAGATCTCTGATTTCCTTATTATTGGTATTTCTCCATTGATGCATATTACAAACCCCTCTATGACTTTGTAGATGTTTTGTATTTGAACTGCTCATTTTCCTGGAGTCATGGTGTCAAGGAAGCTTTCTGACATTCATTTCAGAGTTAGGGCAGGACTGGAAGCCTTCCCATCTGGCTAAGACTGACCAGAAGTAGTCTTTGTTCCCATAACCTTCCTACTTACTTATAAAATTGAGGCATTGGAAGATGACTTCTAGTAGAAATTTTAAATGTGACATAATAAGCAGAGAGCTGGCCTTGTAATGAGGACAGACCTAGGTTCAAATACTACTTCTGACATATACTAGTCATGTGACCCAGACAACCTTTTTTTTTTTCCAGGCAGCTCTCTAAAACTGTAGGTTGCAGAGAAAGTGCTTGGCTATGTTGGTAGATCATAAGGAAATCATAGGTCCAGTCCCTGTCCCTGTCCCTGTCCCTTTAATATATCTATATCTATGTCCATATATGTGTCTTTATGTATCCCATATATCTATTCCTATATTTATCTAATTTTTTGTTCTTCATGGTACAGATGCATTTGTTTTATGACAAGTCAAGTTGCATCAAAGGCTTAGTGTCTTCAGTACATGGATGTAGGATCATAGACCTTGAGTTAGAATCTTCCAGGTCATTTAGCCCCACCCACTCATATTACAGATGAGCAAGCTATGACCCAGCAGGGTGAGTGACTTAGTGAAAGTCATAAAGGCAGTGAGCATCACAGGAAGGACTGGAAGCAAAGTCCTCAGGTTCTGTGGACAATTCTCTTTGCCTCATAGCATCATACTCGTCCAGAAGAGTTAGATCTGGTGTTTGTGCCTTGTTTAAGCTTGGAGATGGACCACAGACTAGAGAGCATAGAGAACTTTGGGAAACACCTTATCCAGTGCCTTGAGACTGAAGATAAGCAATGGAGTTACAGCGGAAGGCTGTAGAATGAGAAGACCTGAGTTTAAGTTCTACTTTTCATGTCATGTGTGAGTCTGTATGCTGTGTATCTGCCTGTGTGCATGTGTATGCATGTATGTTTGCACATATAGTTCTGTGTGCAGGTATATGTATATATATTGTAGGCATGTGAGCATGTATGTATATGCATGTGTGAACATGTACATGTGTAGCTATGTATGTGTTATAGATTTGTATGTGTCTGAGTTGAGTATGTATGTGTGTATGTGTATATATGTGCGTGTATGTATATGTGAGATCATGGGCAAGTCATTGGCATCTTTGGACCTCAGCTTTCTCATCTACACAATGTAGGGGTTTGATTAGATAGACTCTGGAGGCTTTTCCAGTTTTAGGTCTATCATCAGGGGTATCCTAGAGACAGTTGTTAAATTTTCAGCATGAAAGTTTACATCTTGGAAATTGGTAATTGCAACAAATCAGGACTTGACTTATTGTTTTGTTGATTGCTTAGACTTAAGAAAAATGATGGAGAAAATTTAGTAATGCAGCTTAATTTTAAAAGTGTGTCCTGTGTACATTTCCCCCCCTTCTCCCCAACCCAGAATTGGTGGCTGAACAATTACCGGCACACCTGTGTCTGTAATACTCTATGTACAAATAAAGTCTATTTCAAACCCTTAAATTGACCTAACAGAAGAGCCTAGACCTTGAGGCAGGCATAGATAAATAGAATCTTCACTTCTAATTCTTGTTCCCCTGATTCATCATCTGCAATGGAAAACTTTCCCATGATGCCTCAAATGGTCTCTTATTACTTGAATTTCAACTATCATTAATAGAGGAAAGAATTTTGAATGCAAATTACTATCAAGGTGGGTGTTTGGTAGGTATTTCAAAATGAGTGAGATATAGTCAGCAGTGAACTTGTTAATGTTTAATTACTAAGAACCCTGAGAGAAGAGAAGATGACATTAATTATTCACTCTTATGGAAAGATTAGCCTTTTTCAGATTTGGCAATAGGATTATATGATTTTTGAACTGAAAGGATCTTAAAGGTAATGGAATCCAGTCCTTTGAGGGGAATGAAAACCCAGAGAAGTAAAATGATTCATCAAAATTTATACAGGTAGTAAGAAGATTATTATGGACTCAAAGCAGGGGTGTCCTGGAGCCAGCTTTAACCTGCTTGTAAGAGTAATTGTTAAATTTCATTCTGAGTATTTTCACCTCAGAAATTGACAATTGTTAAAAATCAGAACATGACTTATTGTTTTGCTTATTGTCTAGACTTAACAAATTATGAATTAATGATGAAGATTAAACTGAAAATGTGTATGCATACATTTAAACTAAAAATTATTTTATTTTTAATTTATGGAATAAAGCAAGCATTTCCATAACATAGTATAACAAAAAAATATGATTGTACATGAAACTGCAAATCTATGTACAACACTGTTTCTTTTAAATATATATTAAAGTTATGGAAATTTCTTTTTTCCTTTTTTCTTCCCTTTCCTGCCACCCCCCTCCCCCCCCAGTTCTAGAGATGGCTACCATTAGACTGAAATGTGTGTTGTGTGTGTGTGTGTGTATGTGTGTGAGAAATCTTTCTAAACATACTTTTAATTATCAGTTCTTTCTCTGGGTACATATTCTCCCTCCCCCCACCACCCCAGACAGCCCAGTTGTTAAATATTTACCAGCAGACACCTGTATTACCCTTTATACATTGCTCAAGCTCCACAGGAGTGCATTAGAAGGCTCAGAGAATGAAGTCATCACTAAACTGGAGGCCTGATGACTGTAGGCTAATGATGATGATGATGATGATAACCGGTGTTTTAAGGTTTGCACGGTGCTTTATATCTATTATCTCATTTGAATTTACAGCACCCTTGATTCAAAACCACATTCTGTGTCTAGAGCAAATGGTGCTCTTTTCACTACACCATGCTAAGGGACAGTTAATGTAAGAAGCTGTCTGTTGAAGTAAACAATTTATACTTGGTCTCAAAACTTGCTTTATAGCTTCATCTTACATTAGGTGAAATCTCACACTTATTTTTTCTTGATGTCCTGACTGAGAAGTTTGCTAATCATTAGAATCATAGGAGCATGGAAGTTCAGAGTGGTGGTGGTGGGGCCCTAGACATCAGATATAACTCCAGTAATTTACAGATGAAAGAAGTAAGGTGGCAGAGGCACAGTTAACCTGCTCCAAGTCACACAGCATAATAGAGTCTGACCTGAAATTCATACTCCCTAATCTAGTTTTTTTTAAAAAAATAATACTGTATTATTTAAAATACTGTATTATTACAACATGAAGTTAAAAAGGTGAAGATGATGATAATTGATAGTATTCTGAAATTATTTAGTTCTTCATTTACTGTCTCTGGGGGAGAATGAGGAGACTGATCTGATTGAAGCAGAGAGTTCATTTTGGTGAAAAGGAAAAAATAAGCTTGGATAAGTCAATTAGGGTCAGGTTATAATAAACATTTATATAACATTCTAAGATTTGTGAAGCACTTTACACATATGATCTCATTTGATTCTTACAATGATAGGTGCGTTCCCATTTTACAGATGGTGAAAGTGAATCCAAAAAAGTTTAAGTGATTTGCTCAGAGTCACACATATCTAATAGGATTTAAACCCATCTTTCCGACTCCAAGTGCATATACACTATACACTGAAAGTCAAGCTGAAAAGTATGAAAAGCAATGGAAGTTCTTGACCAAGATTATGACATGATGAAAGTGGTATTGTAGGAAAATTAATTCTTTGCTGTCAGAAATGGAAAAAATCATAGCTAAATCTTTGGCTGTTGAGACTTGGAATTTTGCAAAGTAGGAAGGAGATGTTAGCAGAAGAGAAAATAAAAACTAAATATGTTTATGTGAAAATCTGTCTGATGCAAAATATAGAACAGCTTTTACTTTCCAGGGTTAAAGTTGGAAATTTACATTAAGCATGCAGGAGACAGCTTGTTCTGTGTTAAGCATGAAGGGGGATGGTATTGACAAGCTATTGCTGTTCAAAACCAGAGGAATGCTGCAGTGTGTCAAAAGTCAATGCATCTTTTCAACAGTTTAAATGTACCTAGCAGTGTTGATTCAGATACTTTTACTATGTGTTATTATAGGTGCTGCAAGCATCTGGATCCATGGATTTTCAGCGCTTTGAAAGGATGCAAGTTGAAAGAACTTCAGTATTTGCTTTTTCAATGAATAGTTGCATTTTATTTCAGGGACTGAGGGCAAGTAAAACGGAGATAAGACTTGAAACAGGTGGAATTAGTTATTGCTTGGGAACATGAGCAGGCCTAGGGTCCTATGAGACCTGCTGATATGGGGGGCAGGTTCTTGGGGAAGGAGCAAAGGGCAGAGGAAAAGACCTGAAGGAAGTTACCTAAGAGTCAGTGGTACAGCAGCCCAGGATCAGGAAATGGGCTTGGTCTGTGCTTCCCTTTATATGTGGATATTTTCAATATTGCACATTGCAAATATCAGTCGTTATAGTAACTGATATTATTCTGTGGGTTTATGTATTTTGGTCTAAATGAGGTGAAGGGCCATTTGACTATTGACTTCTAGTTCTATATCAGCACATAACTTCCCTGAGAGCAAGAACTGTTCCACTTTTGTCCTCTTTGAATCTCCAGTTCTTACCATGGTGTCTGGCACACAGGAGGTGCTTAATAAATGTGTTTTGTTTTTTTTTGGAGGGCAATTGGGTCTCAGTAACTTGCCCAAGGTCACACAGCTAGGTTTTTCTTTGTGTGCGTTAAGTGTCTGAGGCCAGATCCAAACTCAGGTCCTTCTGAATCCAGGGCCGGCACTCTACTCACTGCACCACCTAGCCGCCCCAATAAATGTGTTTTAATGGATAAATGTGAGTTATTATGAAGAATGACAGAATAAGAGAGATATCTCTGGACTAGGGTTGGGGGCCCCAGGTGACTTGGGTTCTAAGTTTACTCTTAGGTGACTCATTTTCCTAGCCTTCAGCTTCTGACAAGCTTGACTACATGATACACCAGGTAACTTGCAGCTCTGATATTAAGATTGTGATGAATAATAACAACTACTGACATTTATATAGCACTTTATATGTTATAAGGCACTTTACATTTATTATCTGTTAGGTGGATACTATAGGTATTATCCCCATTTACAGATTAAAACACTAGGGCTCAGAGATGTTTATACGACTTGCCCATGGTCACATAACTGTGTCAGAGGCTAAATTAGAACACGGGACTTCCTTACTCCACATCAATTCCTTCGTTCTCTTCCATTTGATTTGGGGCCATTCCTTGGCTCTCAACCTTGTAAGGTAGATGTAGTGCTGGGAATCTGTAGTCTTCCTGCACCCACAGGGAAAATTTTGTTGTTGTTCAGTCATTCCAGTCATGTATGATTCTTTGCAGCCCTATTTGGGGTTTTCTTGGCAAAGATACTAGAGTAGTTTGCCGTTTCCTTCTCCAGCTCATTTTACAGATGAGGAAACTGAGGCAAACAGGGTGACATGTCTTGTACAGGGTCACAAAGCTAGTGCATGTCTGAGGCCAGATTTGAACTCAGGAAGATAAATCTTCTTGATTCCAGGTCCCTTGATCCATCCTCTGTACCTTGCAACTGCCCAGAGGGTAAATAGATGACTCCAAATTTAACACTATCACTGTTTCTGAATTTTTAAAATTATTTTTATGAAGCAGTTCACAGATTTTGGGTAGTAAGCAGAGAGCGCTTAAGTTCCTTGCCTTTAAATTGATTATAACCCAAACTTTTGCTGACAGTGATCAAATATGTCACACATTTATAAATCATGTACAAGACTTTTACAGCATTTTTGTGATGATTTAGTAATTTCCCAGGGTGTTTAACAATAAAAGCAGTTTCCACATTCTGTTTGAAAATGTTGGTGGTGTAGAATCCTGGAACAGGTAGAAAATTTGAGAGATCATGGAATGCTTACTTTCCACCTTTAGGGAAGAACAAATCTACACCATTTTACATAGAGGTGACTCTGTCCTGCCTCAGACTATTACTTAGTTATGTGACCTCAGGCAAATCACTTAACCTCTTTCAATTTCACTTCCTTCACCTGTAAAATGGGGATAATGATAGTCCATACTTCCCACGGTTGTTGTGATGATCAAATGAGATAATTATTTGTAAAGTTCTTTGAAAATCTTAAAATATTTTATGAGTACTAGTATTGTTACTATTATTGTTTTAATATATAAAATAAAACAAGACCAAGTAGTTGCTGCCTTCAAGGAGCTTACATTCTATGTGGGGAGAAGGGGAATGTGTAGCCTTCCTCAAAAAAACTGTTCTGAAGCTCCAGGAAGATCTTCTTCATATCTTCAGGCATAATTTCCTCCCGCACCCATGGTAAGACCATTGGTTAAGGAGACTAACTGTCAAGTGCTGGCTCTAACACTTAGTATCTGTGTAATATGGGGGTAGTAATATTTAAGCTAACTCTCTAATAGGGTTATTGTTAGAAAAGTGTGTTATAAGTCTTAAAGTTCTCTATAAATGTGAGTCATTATTATGTGGCAACTTAAAGCCATGTCCTCATTCTCAGTGTAGGTAAACAACTGGCCACAAGCCTTCATGCATATATCTGAAAAATCTTATTGCCTCCCTTCAACTTCAGTTCTCTAGACCAATTAATTTTAGTACTTTAACTTTTTCTCTAAGTTTTACTCATCTCATTATGCAATATTATATGTTATAGTTGCCTGTGTCTGTGCTTTATTCTCCCTAAAGAGGCCGTAAGAACCTCAAGGACATGGATCTGGTCATTTTAGTTTGTGTCTTTCTTTTACCTTCTCTTCAGTTCCTAGCACAGTGATCTGTACACAGAAGGCACTTGATAATATTTGTTGAGTGAATGAATTAATGAAACAATCCTTGTTGCTTTTTGTTGAACTCTTTCCAAGTTCTTTATGCTCCACTTAAGTTGTAGAGACCCAAAGTAGACAAATTCTCACAGGTGTTTTGACATTGGGAAGATTATTTTATAGTTCTTATATTCAGTATGACTTTCAGTGCCCTTCTGGATAAAGTACTATACAATCATAAGGTAATAGTATAATTATCTTATGGATTGCTTCATAAATTATCACATGATACTGTTGACTTAGGCTTCAAGCTTTGGGTAATTTTTTTGCATTTTCCATTCATTCCTATTCTCTGTGGGTATATACTAATTAGTTAGTACTTTCTCATTTCTTTGCCTAATTATCAAGGCCATGAGGAATCCAGTTCCTTTTTTTGTGAGGTCTTGGCTACTTCTGTCTCTCAGCTTGTACTTATATTCAGGTTTAATGGGGTTGTTTTTTATTCTGTTTATTATTATTTATTCCTCCCAAGAGGAAAAAAAGTAGAATTATCAGAGGAGAGCAGGAATGGAATGGCTAAGAATAATTTTCTACGTGATAGGTTCAGGTTAAGCCCAGGGATGGGTCTACCATTAGTTTCTGTGAAGAGGGTAGGATGTATATATTGTGCTCTCCTGGAATGAATGGAATGATCCTAGGCTTGGCCACCCTGCTGATATTCTTTAGGCCCTGTAGTCCTCTTTGAGCTTTTGACTTGGGGAAACAAGACTGTAGCTTATTTTTCTCTTTGTGACCCAAATAGAGATAACTTTTCTGAAGCTTTTACTTGACTGAGTCAAGAAATCAGCTGCAGTGTTTGGATGGCTTAATTGTCCAAGAGCAGCTGTATTCTGACTCGTCTATCTCAGAGAATTTGATAGCATCATGGAGGCAGGCTGTTCTCCCCTATGCAATGGTGCACGTTTCCAACCTGATGTGCTCCAAAGGAGGAATAAGCATACTCTTTTTTTTCTGACTGCTAGTAAATTTTGATTTTTTTTTTTTACGTTAGCAAATTTGAGTTACAAAGAGAAACCCAATGCCTTGCAAATAGTAGGCACACAGTAAATATTTGTTGAATGTTACCCAAGTCTAAATGACCTAATGGTGAATATATGCATTAGGGGATTGAATGAAGATGTCAACCAGCTTGACCATAAAACAAAACAAAACGAAACAATCTTTATGGCGTCATAAAAAGGGCCAGCTGGATGCCATTGCCAAGAACAATAAATATTTTGCTGAAGTTGATTTGCCAATCAGGAAACCATATCACATGCACTTTCAGAACCAATAGCTAGTTTGCAGTTTATGCAAAATGCCAGCTTTTAGAGGGACTTATTGGGTTTGCAATTAACCAAAGTGCACTGTAATGATGTTCACCTCAATTGATTTATGGAGCATGTTATATTCCATGGAGGAAGACAAAAGAAATAGAGAGATTGTGATTATTTTTGTCCCATATACTACCAAAAGCCATTCACTTGAAGTATAGTAAACCAGCAACTGAATTGATTAAAGGGGGAAAAAGAGAAAGGAATCTGACTTTGTCTGAAACCTAACCTGTTCCTGGCACTCTGACCTACAAGAATCAGATAACTTTATTTCTTTTTTCATTCCAGGAAAATGTCACAGGGCAGAAAAATACTTTATTAAACATGTACATTTTAAATACCATTTTTACAGTGCTTGGCATGCATCGATGATGGCACGTTTCTTCATTACCAATAAACCCCATCACCTTTTATGGCAATCATCAGAAATTGACTTCTTTGAAGTCTTTCAGCATCCTGATTGAGCTGTCATTTTAGGGCAAGGAAAAGAGAGCTGAAAAAATATCCTCCTCTTTCCCCTTTCCCCCCTGTTCTTGTAATCAAGTATCACCTGTGCAAATTTGACTTCCCACTAAGGAGGTACTTATGGAACATTAAAGGAGCTGTTGCTCTGAAGGTGGAGTCCTCCAAGGGGTCCCTGCTGTGAGCATGGCCTTGTTCGTCATACTCCAAAGCTGCTTTTAATTGTACAATGACCAGACTTTAGCCAAGCAATATTTATCGAGAAGTTTCAGGTTCACTTCCAACCCCCTTCTCTCTTAGAGCTTGATAAAAGCAGATTCACTCTAGGCCTTTTCAAACCAAACTTCTGCATTTGCCAAGGGCCTCAAAATAGCAAAACTCACCAAGATGACCTGGGCCCAGGGCAATCCAACAAGTATTTATTGATCACATGCTATATAAGGCACTGTGCTAGGCACTGGAGATAAGAAAAAATAAAACAAAACCAAAAACCAGTCCCTATTGGTAGTGTTTACATTTATCCAGGGAACTACAGCACATCAATAGCTAAGTATTTGCACTCAGACACTAGAGTCTGAGGGAACCTTAGGATACAAATTGTAAAATGAAATGGGTACAGACTTACATTACTTTTTCAATAAACCATTATTCCAATCTTTTTTTAGACTCTCCTTGTTTCAACATTAGTTCAGCTCTAGGATTACTAGAAGGGATTTTAAATATCACTGAGTTCAATGTCCTTTTTTTTTGTAGAGATGAGGCAATTTAGGCCAGAGAGGCCTAGTAATAAGAAATAGTTCAAACCCAAGCCCCTTGACACCAAATCCAGTGCTCTTTTACTATCTGATGCTGCTTTTTCCAGAATAACAGAATCTTGGAGTTGAGAGAGATGGCAAATATTATATACAGTTTCTTACCTAACTGAAGAATTCTACCTACAACATCCCTAAACAACATATTATCTAGCGCTGGATAGGAACCCCACTTTTTTATGAACCTTCTTGTTTAATTTTTGAGATAAAATCTGCTTGGCTGTAAGGTCCATGCACTACTCCTAGTTCTGCCCTACTGAACAAATTTGCAGAAGTTGAATTGCTCTTCCAGTTCTTGAAATGTTTGCAGACTGCTACAACCTGCCCTTCAAGTCTGTCCTTCTTCAAAGTCACATAGCTCTAATTCTTTCAATAGCTCCTCCTATGGCATCATTTCTAGACCCTTACTTCCCCGGTGATTTTCTATGCAATGTCTTCAAGTTTGTTGATATTCTTCTTCAAATGGGGTGATAGTATTGAAAATAAAACTTTAGTGTGGATAAAGGGGTCTGACTAGTGCAGAGTAATCTCCTTGGGTTTGAGCCCCAGCTCTGTCATTAACTGACTGTGATTTTGGTCAAGGTGCTTAGTATGAATCTCAGTCTTTCTATCTGCAAAATGGAAATCATCATAGTTACATTATGCCTTATAGATTGCTGTGAGGTAAGCACTTTGTAAACTCTTAAGTGCTGTTAATAACAGGGCATCCTAATATTAAGGGCAGCTAGATAGTATAATGGATAGAGGGCCAGGCCTGGAGTCAGAAAGACCAGAGTTCAAATCTGGTTGTATTATCCTGGGCAAATCACTTAACCCTGTTTGCCTCAGTTTCCTCATATGTAAAGTGAGCTGGAAAAGGCAATGGCGAACTACTCCAAAAATCCTAAATGTGATTGTGAAGAATCAGGCATGACTGAAATAACTGAACAACAATAGCAACATCCCAATATTCCATTAGGTTATTTTTTTTCAAATGCTTTATTAACTTCTGGTTTACATCATTCATTTCCACTAGATTTTAAGTTGCAAATTTTCTCCCCATTTTCCCCTTACCCACCTCCCCAAAATAGCAGTCCCACAGGATATCCCCTCCTCCAATCTGCTCTCTACAATATCTTCCCCCATATTCCCTTTGATTTTTCCAGGAGGGCATGCTGGATCTCTATGCCCCAGTGCCTGTATATCTTATTTCCCAATTACATGTAAAATAGCATTAATAATAGTATATATATATATATATATAGAAAACATTTGGTTTTGAAACTTTGAATTCCAGATTCATTCCCTTCCTCCCTTGTCACCCACCCTTACTGGGAAGATAAGCAATTCAATATAGGTTGTAAATATGTAGCTAATGCAAAACATTACCATAATAGATATATTGTAAAAGATTGATTATATTTCCCTCCCTCCTATCCCACCTCCCACTTGTTCTTTTCTCTACTTTGATCCTGTCCCTTTTCAAAAGTGGGTGCTTCCAACTTCCCTCCCCCAAAGCCTGCCCTCCCTTCCATCATCCCCCTCTCATCTCCTTCCCCCCCCTACTCTCCTGTAGGGTGAGATACACTATTTAGTGTGTATGTCATTCCCTCCCTAAGTCAAATTCAATAAGAATAAGGTTGACCTATTCGCTTTTGCCTTCCTGTTCTTCCCCTCCATTGTAACCATTTTCCCTTGCCTCTTCTATATGAGATAGTTTACCTCCTTCTGTCTCTCCCCATCTCCTCTCATTATATTTCTCTCTCACCTCTTAATTTATCCTTTTAAGTATCATTCCTTCCTATTAGATTGGTCCTGTGCCCTCTTTGTATACTTGTAAACATATATACACATTCACATATATATTCATACACCCATATACCCTCTGATATGGACTATATGTGTGTGTGTGTGTGTGTATTTCTATTCCCCACAACTATTTTCATACTGAGAAAAGTTTTATCAGTTATAATTATTGTTTTTCCAGGTAGGAATATAAATAGTTCAACTTTAGGTAAATCACCAGTCTTTCAAATGTCTCCAGTTCCTCATTTATAAAATGCAAGAGTTGAACTACATGGCTTCAAATGAGACAATATTTGTAAAACACTTAGCAGAATGTCTGCTACATAGTAGGTGCTTGCCTACTTTCCTTCCTTTTGAGGTCCCTTCTAGATATAAACCTCTGACCTAAGTTGGTGCTGTTATCTTTGTTTTATAGATGAGGAAACTAAAGCTCAGAGAAGTTAAAAGACTTATCCAGGGCCACATGTACTAAGTTTTCAAAGCAGGATTCAAACTTAGGTCTCTCCGACTCAAGACCAGCATTCTATTCGTTACTCCATGCTGCCATTGATAAAAGCACTGAAGAGGATAAGGCCAAATACAAAACCTTGTTGCAGCCTGCCAGAGACCTGCCTCTAGGTAGATATGCTCCCAAGCCTTCTTCTTAATAATCTGTTATAGAATTTTGCTACATATCAAAGCTGCTCTTCATATATATCATTTCATCTCACAAACTTGTTCCTTTATACAGACTGTCACGTAAGTATGGAATGCACTAACTCTTCATCCTGGCTTTTTAGAATCCCTACTGTTCTTTTGAGATGAGTGGAAATACTACCTCCTACACTAGGTATCCCTCTGTGAGCTCAGTTGTTATAGCCCTCCCTCCTGTTACTTTGTATTTACTTTACACACAGGTACATGTGTATATACACATCCACACATTTACATATGAGTATATGTACACACATGTCTCTATAAATGTATATATTCTACTTATTTGTGTACATATTATTTCCCATCTTGCTCTAATAGAATATAAGCTTTTTGGAGAAACTCAATTTGTCTTTAAATACCTTGCACTTTGCACAGTGCAATCTATATGCAATAGATGTGCAAATTCTATGTTAAGAGTGAATCACAATCATAAACCTCAGTGCCATGCAAAAAGAAATGCCCACCATAACATATTGGGCCAGGAGTCATCCAGTTTCTGTTTGAAAACTTCTAATGAGAGTGAACCTACTACCTCCTGAGACAACCGATTATATCTTTAGAAAGCTCTAATTATTAGGAAGCTTTTCCTGACATTAAACCTTAATTTGCCTCAGCAGTTCTACTTAATTTTCTTGGTTGTGCCCTCTGGGAACAAACAGAACAAGTCTAATCTTCACAAGATGGTTGTTCATATACTTGAAAGAAGCCATTCAGTTGATCCTGAGTCTTTTCTCCCCCAGGCTAAACATTCCCAGTTTCTTCAAATGATCCTTATGGCATAGACTAGAAGCTCTCACAATCCTGGAAGCCTTCTTCTGGACATCCTCAGCTTACCAATGCCTTTTCAAAATGTGGTCCACAATACTTTAGGAGTGATCTGACCAAGAATGAGTAGAGTGAGACTCTTACATCTTTATTCTTAGAAACAACTCCTATATTAATGCGACCCAAAATTACATTAGTTTTTTGGCCATCATGTCACACTGCTGACCAATATTGACCTTTGTTATTCTAATCTCTTGCCCTGATCTTGTCTAGAAAAGTTGATATCAAACCATGGTTCCCAATCTTGCACTTGTGAAGTTGACATTTCGAACCCAAGTATAAGACTTTACACAAAATTTCATCTTTTAGATTTGGTCCAATGCTCTACTTGTCAAGATCTTTTGGGATCCTAATTTGATCTTCTAGTGTGTATTAGCTTTGTAAGTTGCAAATTTGGTAAACACATGTAGCAGCAAGCACCCTAGCATACCCAGGATGGCTGCCAACACAGGTTCTTAGAACTGCTTTTCTAAAAGAAAGCAACTCAAAATGGGTTAACAATCTTGTTTTAATCAATCAAACATATCATTTACCTAGTTCAGGGGAAAAAGTCAGCACCCCAAACTTCAGAGTATACAGACAGAAGTTACAAGCAGACAGAGAAACAATTCAGTAGACAGGCCTCCAACTGTCTGACCATTACATCCATACCTAGTCACAGTTACCAGAGAGGGAAGCACCATCATCTGGGTTTTCAAAGTTGGGGGGGCTCAACAGCTGCCCAGATTCTTGTCTGGTCAAATCACATAACTTCTCAAAGTGAGTCCCAAAATAAAGCCTCACATCAGGGTTTATATAGCCTTCTTCTGGCTCAGAGAATGTAACAACCCTCTTGACTCACTGCCCAATCACAGAGCACCAAGGTGTGGGCATTCCTGAAAACCAAGCTTCCTGCCACAGGCTCCAGGTGCACTTAAGCCTATCAAAGGGCCTACAGGCAGGGAAGATCTTAAATTCTCATTCCCATAACAACATGCTATGTCTCTATTTAGATCGTTGATAAAAAATTTAAAACACAGGACCAGGCACAAAATCCTGAGAGACTGGAAGCCTCTTGCCAAGTTGACAGTCCCTATTAATGCCTATTCTTTGAGTCTGGACATTCCACCAGTTCTATATGCTAACTGAATTAATTGATAGGTATATCTTTCCATGTGTTTCTGGATGAATAATTAAACTACTTTTTTTTGAAGATTGGAGTATTTGTTCTTCTCCAGTATTTTGATCTCTCCCATTGACCGTGGTCCTTTAAATATTGCTGACCATGCTTACCAATCATTTTTACCAGCTTTCAGTGTTTGAGAATATAGGTCATCTGGACTAGAGGACTTGAATTCATCAAAGCTAAGTAGGTGCTCTTTTTTTCCCTCTTTACTTATCTTGGTTATAAAATCTCTATTAGTCATTTTTATTCTGTCCTTTGCAGTCTAAAGGTCATTCCCCATGAAAGAGACAACAGAAACAACATTAGCTCTGAGTAGCTCTACCTTTTCTCTGTTGTCAGTCCATCTACCACATAATTACAGATTTTCTACAAAATGTATATTGGCATATAGATGACTAAGGATTGTTCCTGATCCTTTTCCCTTTTGCTTTCTCTTATGAATAATTGGATGCTCACTCTGATATTGTTCTTTTTATGTCACACCATCTGCCCTTCAAAGTATTTGTTCTTACAGTTTTATCTGGACATTTTCTAGGTCCCTTTCTAATTTTAGTTTAAAGCCTTCTTCAGCATATTGGTGACCTTCCTTCCTAATATGGTTTCCTCTGTTTTTATATAAACTTCCCTTTCTGGTATCCCATCATGGCTTTGATATCATAAACAGTGGTTTATAAAATTAAGTTCAACTTTTTGACAAAATCTATACAGATAAGTCAAGTCAACAAGCATTTATTAAATACTTACTCTGTTCCATCCACTGTGTTAAGCACTCAGAATACAAATACAATTAGAGACTATCTGGGGCTTGCATTCTAATGGGGGAAGATGGGTGAAAAGGAACAGAAGAAGAGATGAAGGTATCCTACATGTGGTGGTGGAGGGGAGTGGCAAAGAAAATCTGAAGAGTTAGGAGGGCATCCTGGAGAAGAAAGAAAATATAGTTGGCCTGGTTGGCCTCCATACCAGTCAGAAAGAAAGGCTGAAGGGCAGAGGGTATTTTTAATGTGAGAAGTGCGGGAGTGGAAGGAGGTTTCTGTATAAAGAGGTTTCTATTGCATAGTAGTGAAAGTGTGGAAAAGTCAGGAGTATAGCCAGGAGAGGAATGCAGACCACAACCACTCATTTTCTGTTCATTGTTTTCTCTTTTGAAGTCTCAATCTTGAACTGTAGTCATAATCACTATCATCAGAGCTAACATTCATAGAGTGCTTTATGGTTTATAAAATAAATGCTTTAATATAGGATTTCGTTTCCTTTTCACAATCTGTGTGACAGGTTGTACAATTATCATTACCTCCATTTTATAGATGAGGGAACTGAGTTCAGAGAGTTCACATGGTTTGGCCAATGCCACTGCTTACAAGTGACCCAGCTGGCCGCTCTTTTCTGTGCCCAAACCCAGTGTCCCTTCAGCATAGCTCTTTTTTCTATCACTTGTGCCACAAAATCATTAGGCTTCCTTCCTAGGGCTTCAAAGTCACTGGAAAGGCATTCTAGGTTTCTTCGATCAGTATCATTCATTCCCACATGAATGAACAGATACGGCTAGCAGCAGGTGACTTTGATGAATCTTTACAGTCTTCTTACACATCCTAGATATAAACTAAAGGAACACAGACTTCCCAATTAGGTGTATTAGGTAGAAATACGGGGGATTCATCAGGGGGTCACCAATCATCGCTGTGTGCCTCTTCCTCTAGGGACAATGGCCATATTCTTTCCCCCTGCTAGTGCTTGTGAATCCTGCTGTTCCCTCATTAAATTTAGATTCATCTCCTAAAGGAAGAGTCTAGTTCAGAGTTTGGACAGCTGGAAGAGAGTGGCTCTGACCTGGAACCAGTGAATAGACCTATGGACCCTGGCTTCCTTTGTGAGCAAAGGAGCTAAAAAGTACCCCTGACTTGGAATGGGAGTGCAACTTAAAATAGACAGAATAAGGTTGGGGATTATAGAAGAAATATAGTTAAGACTTCTCTCCTTTCTTCCCACTAGCAAATAGGCATGGCAAAAAAGGGGCTAGGAATCTGTATTTGAGGCACATTTTAGACAAGGTGTGTATGTGTGTTTGTGCATGTGTGTGCAAGGCGCTATGCACAGCAGTGTTTATACACCGACACACAGTGTATATGTGCACATATGTGCATGTGTGTGTATGTATGTGGTGATAGCTCCTGTTATGCAAAGTTTCTTCCTTTCTTGGGGCATTCTTCCATTCACTGATATTTTGATGCTACTTCTTTGAATGCTTTTGTTCCTGTAATTTTTTTTTTTCTGGAAGGAAACCATGGTCGCTGACAAATCAAAACAGAGAAGTGTTCTTTAGATCCTTTCCCTGTCTTTTCTAACTTGATGACCAGTTTGAGACCATCATGGTCAAGAAGACAAACATAGTAAATCATCTTGATATCACTAGATGGGCTTCCTCAGTGTCTGTTTATGGAAAGTCTTGATTTTCTTTGAGAAATCAAGAAAATGCTTGAATACACAGTTTCATTTAGTTTTTATGATGAGCGAATGATAGTACAAATATTATTAATATTAATTAATAATAATAATAATTAATTAATTAATAATTAATATTAATATTATTAATCTTTTCTTTGTATCTCCTGCTACTTTCTTTGTATCATTTCTTGCCATGTCTATTCAGAAGGCGGGGAGAACTTGTGAATTTTTCTTGGATGCCTGTCTGACTTATCTGCTTCTGTTTGCTGCTAACCTCAATGGAAAAATAAGCAGGATCTCTGCTCCGTACTTCTGAGAATTCTGGTTGATATAAGCCAGGTCTGATGGTGTGTGTGTGTGTGTGTGTGTGTGTGTGCGCTAAACAAGGGGAGAGGTTGTGGCTTCAGACTGTTTATATTTTGCTTCGTGTCTGTGTTTCTGAAGCCCGTGGTGTTTTTGCTCTAACTGTGCCCTTGTTGTCAGCACTGTAAAACTGGGAACTGCTCACAACTCTCAGTAGGTGTTGCATTCACCCAGATGCAGGGACTCACAGCCCTCTTCTCTCCACCAGTGGCAGAAAACTCAATTAGAAATAGTGTCCACTCAGTCATACATAAGGATGCCTGTGGGTGGGCCCCATACTGACTTAGAAAAATCACATATTAACATTATCTAGTTTCTATTGTATTGTATATTTATTTTATTAAATATGTCCCAATTATATTTTTATCTGGTTTGCGGCCTTTCAGGAATGTTGTGGACAGCTGGTTTGACATATCTGGTCTATAGTGTTCCAGAATATGATTATTGCCATTTCCTGCCCCATCACCCTCTTTCTTGTTTCTTATTCTCCGTTTCTGTCTCTACCTCAATGTCTTTTTTATACTTGCTTACTGGGAGACAGGATAATTCCCCCTTTAATCTCAATCCCTTACAGTGTACATTTTCTTTGAGAAATCAAGAAAATGCTTGAATACACAGTTTCATTTAGTTTTTATGATGAGCGAATGATAGTACAAATATTATTATTCTCACTTTATAGAACAGAAGCTGAAGATCACTGAGGCAAAGTAAGTTGCTTTTAAGAGACAGTTAATTTTCAAGTCCACCTTTTCTGATTCCAAGTCCAGCATCCTTTGAATATACCACAGAAGATTCAGGCTACTCATCTTTCCTTTCTGGTATACCCTTAGTTTCACTCCTATTCCTAGCCAAAGGTATTCCTTTCAGCTCCCTTGTTTGCAGAAGGGAGCATGAGCTTTTATGTCTGACCCTAGGTCTATTCACTAGTTCCAGGTCAAAACTACTTTCCTCACAGCTGTCCAAATCCCAACTCAGTGTCTTCTCTGTATTCTATTCCAGTCACGCAAATATTCCTTGTTCTTGGGCACACAGGCCTCAGGTCAACTCCCCTGAGTAGCTCCCGTTTTTTTTTCCTTTCATAGTCAGTTAATATATTCCTCTTCTGTCTGCCCCATGTAGCTCTATGATCTGCATCAATCATCCTGCCTTCTATAAAGTTTCCACATGATTTCTGAAGCGCCCCCCCAAGCCTCTCAAACAACCCCCTCTTTACTTTTCACATCTCTACCCTAGAGAGTAACATACTCTTACCATACAAAAGAATTTGCAGCTTTTAGCTCACTAGAATCAGAGCTGTAGATCACTTTTCTCTAGGTGCCTATCTCCTGGCATCTTTGTCCATGAGTTACCAACTCTAATACAAATATAAGCATAGCAAAAGACTCCATTTACATTTTACCATTGTGTCTATCACAAAATAGTCTGTAATTCAACCTATAGATATTTGGGGGAGGATGGTGTGTGAATCTATAGCTGTGATGCTTTCTGGAAAGAGAGATAGACAAAGAGAGACAGAGAGACAGAGACAGACACGGAGAGATACAGAGATAGAGAGGCAGAGAGAGTGTATGTATAAACTGGGGAGAGTAGAGAATAATAGAGGGAAAGCGGGAGAATCGCTGACACCCCAAATGATCCTGTCATGGGCTGATTATTTATGTGTAGTAAAGTATTCCTCCTCACATTCTTATGGTTGGGTCAGGAAAAAACCTGACCAGAGGCTGTGACCTGGAGCCCTCAGCAGAGTGGAGGTGACAATGATAGGTCCTCTGGCAGAGGATTAGAAGCTAAGAGACCATTTTAACTCAGTAACAAGTATGCAGGAACTAGAGGCCAAACACTTGTTTAAGGTCCAGAGACAGGTCAGCGGTTCAGAAGTGTTAGGATCCATAAGGGCAGAAAAAGCAAATGTGGTCAAAAGTCAGGCAGGCATCCAAGGAACTGGGTATCTAGGATTGAACTCATCCAAACAGGTAAATTTTCCAATTTGACTCTCAACTTCCTGAGCATGTTGCCATTTCTTTAAGCTTCGGCATTTGGGCAAGACTTATTTCTCTTGATCATCTTCCTTGGCATCAGCTGTTCAGAGTGCTGCTGCTGTCAGTGTCTCCTGCTTTTGCAATGGCTATGTCTGTGTGGTGGGGACAGTACAGATGGGGCTATTATCTCCCTTGATTTGGATGCTATGCTTCTCTTAATATAGTCTAGGATTAAATTAGCTGTTTTGGCTGCCACAATACACTGTTAACTCCCATTAAACTTTCAGTCCACTGAAGTCCCCAGGTTGTACTCACATGAGCAGTAGCCTAGACATGTGTTCACTTTATCATACTTTTGCAGTTGGCTTTTTGAGTCCAAGAATGACACTTTACATTTATCTTTATTTAATTTTATCTAATTAGATTTGGCTTATCACTGAAGTCTGTTGATATAACTTTGGATCCTGATTTGTTATTTACTATTTTGGTGATCCTTCCCAGCTTAATATTAGTTGAAGACAATAAGTATAGCAGCTGTTTGTACCTTCATCTAAGTCATTTATAAAAATATTGAACAGAATAGGGCAAAGGACAGAGCCTCATTTTCCTCCATTAGAGACTTCCTTCCAGATTGCCCTATGTTTATCAATCACTATTCCTTAGATCTGGGTATCCAATCTACCCCAAAGCTACCTAACTGTACTATTATCCAGTTCATACTTTCATCCTTTCTAAAGAGATATGAGAGACTTTGTTAAATGTCTGTTTGAAGCCTAAGTAAACCAAACCTAGTATATTTTCCTTATCTACCAGTAGAGTATCTTATTAAAAAGGAAATAAGTTTAGCCTAGTATAACCTGTTGGTTAATCCAATCCATGGTGGGTTCCTTCAGTGATTACTACTTCCCTTTCTAAGTGCCAACAAACCATACCTTCATCATAGTATTCTAGAATTTTTGAAAACAAGAATTGCTATCAAGCTCACAGACTTATAGTTTAAGAATCCATCTTCATTGTCTGAAAAAAGAGTTGGCCAGTTCCAAGCCACCTCTCCTGCTTATACATCATGGTTTTTCAAATATTTTTTGCAGCAATTTGGTAGCTATGCCCAAAAATGCTTTCAGTACTCTGATGCCCAGTTTTTCTGGGCTTTATGATTTGAATTTGTTGAGTGCTGTTAGATGTTTTCTCATCATTCCCTCTTTTTCCATGGGCTCCAACTTCCTGTTAATAATTTTCATTCTCTTTTCTTTCCAGTCTGAAGATAATTCTCCTTGGTGGAGGAAGTTCAGACAGCTTGCCTCTGGTTGCATTGCCTGTGAATGTCAGAACCAGGATTTGAGTGTAGGTGATTTTTTATTCTAATACTGACTTGCACCTTTCTGAGGAATCAGGAAATCTGGATTCTAACCCTACCACTAACTGGCTATGTGACCTTGAGCACAGTTAATCTATATGAACTTCAGTTTCCTCATCTGTGAAAAGAAGAGTTAGATTAGATCATTGATTTCAAATAAGTTGTATATTTGCTTTAAGGCTAGAGCACTTATCTATTTGGCTGTAGTTACCTAAATATTTTTATTTCTCTTCACAAGAACTTGTTATTTTTATGATATGTTTATTTGAGCCAACAGCTCCATAATATCTCTTTAGGGGCTACAAGTAGGGCAGTAACCCAGGGTTTGATGTTCTTGGATTAGATATTCTGGAAAGTATCTTTCAGTTCTAACATTCTATGATTATTTTTGGTTTGGCCTGAATTTTTTTCATAGCCTGGACCTAACTAATAACTCATGCTAATCTTTATGACCACCATATTAGCTAGTCATAAATTCTGGTTCATTATCATCTAATTCTACAGGGACAAAGGATTCACTGGAAGTGCATTGCAAAGGAAGAGTTCTTAGCAGAAATCTGGGTAATAGTTTCCATAGAATTTCTTTTTGGAGTCGGGTGGGGGTTGAGAATTCTCTCCCCGATTCCCTCTCCATTCTACTTCCCTTCATTAAAACTGTGTATGAGATCAGCAAGATCACAGTATTGGCGTGCTTTCTACAAGCCTCAGAAAAGAAGATATGAGGCACTGGAAAGAGGGAACAATCTGGTCCATATAATATTTCAGATTCCTCCAATGTAGGTTGCTATGTAATTATACAGAATGATGTTTATTATAGATGTTGCAGATGCTTTGGATTTCCTCCAGAGCCCAAGAGCCAACTATATTGAAAGAGCATGCTGAATGAGTAGGGAAATGTTATTAAAAATGAACGCTGTGTCAAACCCAGTCAGTTTGCTCTTTTGGGCTGTTAAATGGTGTCGAGTTAGGAGGTTGAGAAACCTTCTGCCTTTACCTCCAGAATCAATCACAATATTCCAAGTTTTCAAAAGTCTAGAGACAAATGTTAGAATGACTTTCCTTTAGCAAATCTTTCAATTATATAAACCTTTTCACCTTTGATATGTGTTGATAAAAAAATTAAAGCAAAACAAAAACAAAAATCTATTGTGTGAATGTGCTTTTTGGTGGTTGGAAGAAGTTATAAGTTAAGTTGGTATCTGTGGTTTGGTATGAAGGTCAAGTGATTCATTGAGAGCTGAAAGGGACCTTAAGACACAGAGGAGCTAAGTGACTTACCCATGGTCACCTAGCTTATAAGTGGCAGAGATAGAATCTGAATCCAGGTTCTCTGGTTCTAAGTTTAAATCTCTTTCCACTGGTTAGGGTTATTCATTTCCACCACCACCACATTCATATAAATAATCTAGTTACATCATCACGATGACCTTGTAAGGTAGATGAATAGGTAAGGTATTATTATACTAAATTTCTAGATATGAAGAAACTGGTTAAGAGAGGTTTACAGCTAGTTACTTGACTAAGGTCAACAAGCCAAGTCGACAATCATTTGTTAGTAAAGTTAGTAAGTGGTGGGGCTGGCTTGAAGCTAAGTCATTGACTCTTGTGGAAAAAAATATTAAGGGAAAATTCCAATATGGAACCAGGTTTTGTATTACTCATAAGCAGCTTCTATTATGTTTATGTGGCATTTTGCATTTCACTCAATGCTTACCTTACAGAAACCCAGTGTGATAGGTGCTAGAAACATAATTATTTCTGTTTTACAGATGAGGAATCCAGGAGGCAAATGTGTCAATGAGGCAAATAAACTGACGTAGTTAAACTGCTGGTGTCAGAAGAGATTCAGATTTAGGTCTTCTGATCTCAAGCCTAAACTCTTTTTGTCATGGCAACCCCCTCTTATGAACAAAGAAATGAATGAACAATACACTAGCACAATTTATCCTTCCCAAGTCTGTCATGATCTTTGTCGATGTGTTTATTTTATTTTATTTTATTAAATGGAATTGTCATTAATGGTCATGTACTGTTTCATGATATTTTTTTATTCACACTGCTTTCTTATAGACAGTTTCACATTTATTAGGTGCAATTCACATAATAAGTGCTTTTTCTGAACCACATCATGCTTAGGTTCATGCAGTACTGTTATCTTGCTATAGTTTATTTATATTGTCTTCATGCACTTTGCCTTTTTTTGATAGAGACTAGTTATTACATTTCTTTTGGTTGTTATCATTTGCTTTTATACCACAATGATTTCCCCTTACCCACCCCACCACATCCATAACAAAGAAAATCATTTCAGCAAAACTAACAGACACGACAACTACACCAGATGTTCAGTTAATAAATATTTATTAAATTCCTACTGTGTGCCAGGCACTATACCAAGTAGGGGGGATACAAAGAAAGGTTAAAAACAGTTTCTGCTCTCTAGGAGCTCACAGTATAAAAGTGGAGACTGAATGCAAACAACTATGTACAAACAAGACGCATGTATACACACATAATATACATACACATGTATATGTATATATGTGTACACACACATATATATACACACAAATTTGTACATACACATATTTATGTGTGGGTATATGTGTATATATATGTAGATACACACACACACACACACATATATATATACATACATATAAATTGTAGATAATCGAG
This sequence comes from Gymnobelideus leadbeateri, assembly GCA_011680675.1. Taxonomy (NCBI): domain Eukaryota; kingdom Metazoa; phylum Chordata; class Mammalia; order Diprotodontia; family Petauridae; genus Gymnobelideus; species Gymnobelideus leadbeateri. Next base: position 186,614 of record WOXC01008190.1, on the reverse strand, counting down.
AGAGAAAGAAGACACTAATATTAAGGCAGATTGGAAAGGGTTTCTTGCAAAAGGTATGATTTTAGCTGGGACTTTAAGGAAATTGAGAGGCAGAAATGAGGTCGGAGAGAATTCTAGGCATGGGGGAAAGTCAGTGAAAATGCCTGGGGTTCAGTATGAGAGGGGGCAGGAGAATGAGAAGACTTGAAAGGTGGAGGGGAGCAGGTTATGAAGGGTTTTGAATGTCAAAGAGAAGGTTTTATACTTGATCCTGGAGTTGATAGGGAGTCACTTGAGTTTATTATATAGTAGATAAGACATCTGTAGTTTTGCCCCTCTCTCCTAAGGAGAAGGAGGCATTTTTTCTTGATCAGTTCTTTGGGACTGAGATTGGTCATTGCAACCAATCACAGTTAATAGCCTTTTAGCATTTTTGTTTAACTTCTTTTGCTTATTGTGTCTATATTATTTTTTTTTCTAAGCAATTGGGGTTAAGTAACTTGCTCAAGGTTACATGGCTAGTCATTATTTATGTGTGGGTGCTCATTTTCTGAGGTCGGATTTGATCTTGGGTCATCCCAACTCCGAGGCCGGCGCTCTTAATGTGTCTATATTCTTAATGAATATATTTTGTTTTGTATCAGTTCATGGAAATCTTTCAGTGAATCTCTGAATTATTTATGTGTTATTTCTTATAAGGGAATAATATTTCAATACATTCATGTGCCAAAATTTGTTCAGTAATTCCCCAGTTAATGAACACCCATTTTGTTTCCATTTTTTATTACCTATAGAGAAGGCCTTTCTTTCTGACATCCTTGGAGGATATGCCCAGTAACAGAATCCTTTTAATAAAAGGATTTGTTCTGTAAAACTTGGATTCAGTCAAAAGGCCAAGGCCAAGGAGCTAGAGGCCACATGTGGCCTCAAGGCTGCGGGTTCCCCACCCCTGCTCTAGGTTCAAGGATACAAATCATTCAGTGATTTTTTTCTTATATAATTCCAAGTTATTTTTCAGAATGGTTGGGTCAATTCATACCTCCAACAATAGCATATTAATGTGCCTATCATCTTACAACCCCTCCAACATTTTTTCCGTTTTTAAGTCATCATTGCCACTTTCAAGGATATGAAGTGATCCCTCAAAGTTTAATTTATGTTTGAGAAACATGTTTTGTAGAGACTTCAAGAGCTTTGTTTACTAAAACCTTTTAAATTATAAACATTTCTTAGTAAGGGAATGGGAAATTCTGGACATCTAGACAAGGTCTAAAAACATTAGTGATAACATGATGGGAAAACTTTTAAAGTGAGTTTTAAAATTTTGATTGTATTTTATAACTCTTGCTCCACACTTTATAGAGTGGGTATGAAGGGTATGAAACTTATATTTTGCTAGTATACCACTGGAAAGGCAGCATGAGATAGTGGAAAAACAATATATTTGAAGTTAAAAGATCTGGGATTGAATTCTGGCTCTCATTTATTACTTTTATAATAGGCATGGACAAGACTGTAGGACTTCATTTTCCCTCCCAGATACTTGGGGTTCAAGGAGTCACACTTGGTAGTAGTAAGGGAAAAATTCATTAGACTTCATTAGACCTTGAATTTGTGGTAACTGTCTTTCCCATGGAGGGGATTATTTGGGTTGAAGGAGACAGATTATAATCCCCCTTTAACCTGTAAAGATTCATATCCATTTGTATACGGAGGCAGAGAATGATTCTACTTTATTTTACTTTATTCAATCCACCAATCAAATAAGTATGTATTTAGTGCCTATTATATGCCAGTCATTATGCTAGACAATAGGGATACAAAAATAAAAAGTAATGTCCTTAAACTCATACTTTGTTAGTGTGTGTATATATATGTATGTATGTATGTATGTATGTATGTATGTGTGTGTGTGTGTGTGTGTGTGTGTGTGTATGCACATATATAGGTACTAGCACCTGGGGAAATCAGAAAGGGCCTCATTTGGGAGGTGGTTCTTAAACTGAACTTAGAAGGAAACCAGGGATTCTACGAGGTAGATGTGAAGAGGGCATTCTAGGCATAGTCAACACAGTCTATACAAAGACACAGAGAAGGGAGATGCAGTATCCTATGTGAGGAAGAACAAGAACACCATTTTGGTTGGACCATAGAATACACAAAGAGAAACATTATATAGAAAGACAGAAAAAGTAGGTTAGAGCCTCAGTTCATGAGAGATTTCCATGTCAAACAGAGGAGTTTATATTTGATCCTCTCAGTAATAAAGACTCACTGGAGTTTATTGAGTAGGTGAGTGCCACGGTCAGATTGTGATTTAGAAAAATCATTTTGGGTAGTTATATGGAGGATAAATTAGGGTGGTCAAAGACTTGATTAATTCAGGGAGAATAAGAATTTATTATCTTGTGTTACTCACTTTATTCTTATGTCTTGTTATTTTTGCTAGTGGATTTGTGATTCCTGCAGGACCTGGGAATAAAGAGGATGAAGTGAGGACTAGGACTTGTACTTGCTTAGGCAAAGTTTTGGTGACCCCAAACAGACACAATGAACTTGGAAAAAGTAGCAATGGCTTCCAGTACCAGAATACTTAGGAGGAATTTCAAGGGGAAAATCACTTAACCTTCTTGAACTCTAATTTCCTCATCTACAAATCATGAGGATTAGATCCTTTCCAACACTAAATTCCATGAACCACAGTGTCCATGACTTCCAACCACTGCCCAATTTCACTTGGGCTCATGGCTCCTTTGGAGGTGTTTGAGCAGTACCACATCAACCATTAGACCTGGATGACTGGACCTGTTTTTCTAACAACCCAACATTAGCCTTGCTTTCCAGAGGATTATTGTCTTTGGAAAGAACATTCCAGAAGGGTGTAGTACCAAACCTCTAGGTTCTCCTAGTCAAATTCATTGGTGACAGAGATATTTTTTTAAGCATAAGAACAAATTTTTTTTTTGTCAGAAAGCTTTTCTTTTCTTTTTTTAAAAACACATTGTAGTGAATAATTATTAGGCTTGGATTCCTTGTCTATCCTCCCTTTCAATCCTACACTATCCTACTGATAACTTTCAGATGTTGGCAGGGCTGTATTACTGATCCTTTTGGGAAAATCATAGAGAAGACACAAAATGAATGTCTGAAAAGTTTCTGTAAAAAGTTCTACAGCTTGAACTGAATTTTTCTAGAAAACAGTCAAGGCTGAGATAGATATATAAGTTCTCCCAGGGTTAATAATCAAAGACTGGATGAAGAGTCCTGAATTTCAGGTGAATTTGCTTTGTTTTCAAGTGTGAGGGAGATGTGCAAAACATAATGAGTCAGGAAGACCTGAATTTGAATCTTGCCTCAGACCCTTATTAGTTGCATGACCCTGTACAAGTCACTTAACCACTATGTGCCTCAGTTTCCTCATCTGTAAAATGCAATAGCATTTACCTTATAGGTTTCTTGTAAGGATCAAATCAATTAATATAAGCAAAGTGCTTTTTAAACCTTAAAGCATTATGTAACTATCAGCTGTTGTTGTTCTTTTTCATTCTTGAATTTGCTAAAATGGCATTAAAAAAGTAGATATAAGCATAACTGTGCATATGCCAGTCAATAGCATTGAATGATCTTCCATTATTTGAAGGATATTATTGACAAGATTTTGTATGATTGATAGTGCCACAGAATAAATATTGTCTAGCCCTTTGGTATATTCTATACCAAAGACCTTAAAGTGGTTTACTTTAGAGACAATGACTTTCTCCAGGAACACATAGACAATCCATGTGAATATCAACACAGACACACAGATAAAGACACTTAGGTGTAATGGGAGGTAGTGTGGTTCATTGGATGGAACAGTGAACTTTTCCACTTAACCTGAGTTCACATCCAGAAAATCCATCAAGATACATCACAGTAAGTCACTTTTCTAGCCTAGGTAGGAATAGGGAGACAGAGAAGTCTATAGATACTAGAGACTGGTTCTGGCCAGGATCATATTGAATGGAACCCTCCAGCATCCAGGAAGAAGCTGTGTACTAGGGCAAGAGGAGGTCACAGACCCATACTGGGGTGTCATATTCAGGCTATGGGAACAGGTGCCAACTGGAAAGTTTGTCATGCACTATCCATGGCATTCACAGATCCAGGGCCAAATGAGAAGGGAACCTGAGCCAAGGGGATAGCTTTTTTGGGTAAGAAATGGTAGTACCCAGCAAGGAACAAGTCCAAAAGCACTGGATCCTGGGAGTAGAGTGGGGGTCTCACTTTCAGCTTCCAGCTCAATCAGAATCATGTAAAGGAATAAACATGGCAGGAAACACAGACCAAAGGAAAGTCTATAGTTTTGTCACTATGAATCAGCAGAGCTTCCCACCTTCCCAGCTAATGATAGTAGCTGAGTCTAGTTGTTCAGGTCTGGAACTTAAAAGCTCAGATAACTGGGGCAATCATTAGATTTTGATCTACATCATACCATAGTAGGAACACTCAAAGTATGTAGGACTCCAACCTGAGCTTTTTCTGCTAGCCTAGAGTAACACAGTATTCGATATCCCTAAGAAAGCAGTAACATGACCAGCCTAGAACTTCCCTCTCAGGCTGGAACAATGAGCAAAAATAAAAAAAGAATCTCACCATTAACAGATATTAGGGTGACAAGTTATATATGCTTAAGATACAAACCCAAAAGAGAATTACTCCAAAACATCTACAAGTAAAACCTCAAAGAAAAATACAGCTTGACAAGTAGAACTCCTAGAAGAGATGAAGCAAAAATTTAAAAAGAGTTACTGTTTTTATAAATGAAATGAGAGTGCTAGATGAAAAAATTGGAAAAGGAATGAGAGTTATGGAAGAAAGGATTAGAAAGAGAATTAACAGCTTTGTACAAGAGGTATAAAATAGTGCCCAAGTGACAAATTCCCTGAAAATTAGAATGGATCAAATAGAAGCTAATGACTACACGAAACAACAATAAATATTAAAATAAAATCAAAGACTGAAAAAAATAGAAAAAAAGTACAGTATCCTATAGCAAAAACAAACCAAACAGAAAACTGACCTGGAAAACAGATTGAGGAAAAAAATTAAGAATCAGACTGAAAGCCATAAGCCATGACACTCTCCGCTTCCCCTCCCCACTCCACCCCCCACCAGAGAGAGGGAGAGAGAAATTCAGTCCCTATGTTGCTTTAAAATTGTGCCTCTTGGGGGCCAAGTCAATATGGTGGAGTAGAAACAGGACTTCTGAGGGGCTCCCACTCCCACCTCCTCCAATTCATGTAAAAATGACTCTAAACAAACTTTGGAGCTACAGAACCCACAAAATGACACAGAGAAGCTAACCTCCCGCTGAAGACAGTCCATCAGGCCAGCAGGAAGGGGCCAGTGCAGCACTCTGGGAGCCAAGCCTGAGGTTTTAGCCTCAGGGTGGCTACAACTAGCTGCTGGCTGGAGGAACTTCAGATCACCAGCAGCTGTGGCGGTTTCCAGAATTATCAACCCATAGGTGTTAAGGACAAAGTAAGAGGTCAGTGAAGTGTGGACTTTGGGACCTGGGATTGTCTCACATAGCCCTTCACATAGACTTTGGGACCTGGGAGTTTGGGAGTGTAGTCCAGCCTCTGCCCCAGGGTGAGAAGTGGCTGAGGCATGGCGGCCATCTAGCCACTGCCACGTGGCTGCTTCAGAGCTCCAGGTCTGCAGATTGTAGGGAGACCAAGCATTCAGTCTGAGGGGTAATTGCTCTTGCTTTAACATACTTGGATCTGGATCACTGTCTAGTGTGGAGGTCCTGGGGTGCATGACCAGTATGCCAGAGTGTGTGGAGGCTTCAGAGAGGGCAGCCAACTAATAGCTCCAGCAGCTGAGAAAACCCCAACAATTGGGACAAAGTTCCCTTCTCTGGTAGCAGAGTTCTACTTTGGCAAAAAGCTCAAAAGTCAAGTAATTGAGTGGTAACATGAGCAAGTGAGGTAAGCAAGGCAAGCACAGCAGTCCAACTTTAGATTCCTTTTTTGGGGACAAAAAGGATCACAGCATGGAACAGGAGGAAGATAGCAAAGTCAGAACTCCTGCACCAAAAGCTTCCATCAAAAGAATAAGCAGCTTACAGGCCATAGAGGAGCTTAAGAATGATACTGAAAACCAGGAGTAGTGGAGGAAAAATTGGGAAGAGAAATGAGAATGATGCAAGAAAAGTATAAAATGAGAGTCAATAGCCTGACTGAAGAAGATAACACCTTAAAAATAGACTAACTCAAATGGCAAAAGAGGCTCAAAAAGGCAATGAGGAAAAGAATGCCTTAAAAAGTCGAATTTGCCAGACGGAAAAAGAATCTCAAAAGCTCACCAAAGAGAATCATTCCTTCAGAATTAGATTGGAGCAAATGGAAGCTAATGACTTTATGAGAAATCAAGATACTATTAAACAGATCCAAACAAATGAAAAAATAGAAGGCAATGTTAAACATCTCATTGGAAAAACCACTGACCTGGAAAGTAGATCCAGGAGAGATAATTTAAAAAATTATTGGACTACCTGAAAGCCATGATCAAAGAAAAGAACCAAAGGGCAAAACAGAGGTTGAAAGAATCCACCAATCACCTCCTAAAAAGATCCCAAAAAGAGAACTCCTAGGAATATTATAGCCAGGTTCTAGAATTCCCAGATCAAGAAGAAAATATTACAAATAGCCAGGAAGAAACAATTTGAATACCATGGAAACACAATCAGGATAACACAGGAACTGGCAGCTTCTACACTGAGGGATTGAAGGTTTTGGAATGTGATATTTTGGAGGTTAAAAGAGCTGGGATTAAAACCAAGAATCACTTACCCAGAAAAACTGAGTATCATGTTTCAGGGGAAAATATGGTCATTCAGTGGAATACAAGCCTTCCAAGCATGCTTGACAAAAAAAACAGAGTTGAATAGAAAATCTGACATTCAGATATAAGAAGCAAGAGAAGTATGAGAAGGTAAATAGGGAAAAGAAATCATAACGAACATATCAAAGTTGAACTACTTATGTTCCTACATGGAAAAATGATAATTGCAACTTATGAAACTTTTCTTGGTATGAGAATAGTTGAAGGGAATAGAAATGTATGTGTATATATGTCTATATTGGAGAGTATATAGGCATATGAATACATATGTGAGTATGTGTATATATGTGTAGAGGTATACATGGATAGAGGGCAGAGGACCAACTGAATAGGAAGGGATGATACTTAAAAGGTGAAATTAAGAGATGAGAGAGGAATATAATGAGAGGAGATGGGAAGAGATAGAATGGGGTAAATTATCTCATATAGAAGAGGCAAGGAATAACTGTTACAATGGAGGGGAAGAACAGGAAGGCAAAAGGGAATTAGTCAACATTATTCTCATTGAATTGGGCTTAGAGAGGGAATGACTTACACACTAAATCAGGTATCTCACCCTACAGAAGAGTAGGGGGAAAGGGGACAAGAGGGGGGATGATGGAAGGGAGGGCAGGCTGGGGGAGAGGAAAGTTGGAAGCACCCACTTTTGAAAAGGGACAGGATCAAAGTAGAGAATAGAAGTAGTGGGGGGTGGGATAGGATGCAGGGAAATATAGTCAGTCTTTCACAGTATATCCACTATGGAAATGTTTTGCATAGCCACACATGTACAACCTATATTGAACTGCTTATCTTCCCAGTAAGGGTGGGTGACAAGGGAGGTAGGGAAAGAATCTGAAATTTAAAGGTTTAAAATCAAATGTTTAAAATATATTATTATTATTTTTCATGTAACTGGGAAACAAGACATACAGGCACTGGGGCATAGAGGTCCACTGTGCCCTACTGGAAAGTCAGAGGGGGAATAGGCGAAGATATGGGAGAGAGCAGATTGGGGGAGGGGATATTCAGTGGGATAGCTGTTCTGGGGTTGTGCATAGGGGAAAAAAGGGGAGAAAATTTGTAACTCAAAATCTTGTGGAAATGAATGATGTAAACTAAAAAATAATAATAAAAAAATAAAAAATAGGGGGGCGGAGCCAAGATGGCAGAGTAGAAACAGCATTTCCAATGTGCTCTGCCCCACACAAATTTAAAACAATGTGAAAGGGAGCTCCAAACAACTTCTGGAGCCACAGCACCCACAGAACGGCACAGAGAAGCTAACCTCCTGCTGAGGACAGCCCAGCAGCCCTGCAGGGAGTGGCCAGCGCAGTGCTCTGAGAGCAGGCAGCACAGTGCACTGGGAACAGCGCAGCCTGCAGAGCCAAGCCCAGGTCCGAGGTTTTAGCTCCAGGGCGGCTGGGCCTTCAGCCAGCTGGTGGAACCCCAGAACACCAGCAATTGTGGAGATTCCAGAATTATCAGCACAGATATGCCTAGGACAAAGTGAGAGGTTAATGCCCTATGGACTTTGGGACCAGTATTTGGGGAATGCGTGGCTTCCTCCCCTGGGGGCGAAAAGCTGCTGAAGAAACAGCTGCACAGAAGCCATTTTGCAGCTTCAGTAGTGGCTCTAGCTCTTGGTCTGCGAACTGTAGGAAGATCCAGCAATCAGTCTGGGGGTTAATCGCTTTTGCTTTAAACTGCCTGGATCTGGATTGTGGTCTGGGGGGGAAGTTTGGGGTGGGTATCCAACTTGCCAGAGTGGGTGGAGGCTTTACAGAGGCCACACAACTGGCGGAAGTTGTGAAGACCCCACGTTTGGGTGGAAGCTCCCCTGTCTGGTGGCAGAGTCCTACTGTGGCAACAAGCCCAAAATCAAGTAATTAAGTGGCAATATGCCTAGGCAAATGAAACAAAATAAACAGAAAAGTTCAACATTGGACTCCTATTTTAGGGGCAAAGAGGCTCAAAACATGGAGGAGGACTGTGAGGTCAGAACTCCTGCACCAAAAGCCCCAAATGAAAATACAAGCTGGCTACAGGCCATAGAGGACCTTAAGAAGCAGATAAGAGAAGTGGGGGAAAATTGGAAGAGAAATGATAAAGATGCAAGAGAAGTATGAAATGACAGTCAACAGCCTGACTGAGGAAAATAATACCTTAAAAAATAGACTAACTCAAATGGCAAAAAGAGGCTCAGAAAGGCAATGAGGAGAAGAATGCCTTAAAAAGTCGAATTTGCCAGATGGAAAAAGAATCTCAAAAGCTCACTGAGGAGATTCATTCCTTCAGAGTTAGACTGGAGCAAATGGAAGCTAGTGACTTTATGAGAAATCAAGATACTATTAAACAGATCCAAACAAATGAAAGAATAGAAGGCAATGTGAAATATCTCATGGGAAAAACCACTGACCTGGAAAATAGATCCAGGAGAGATAATTTAAAAATTATTGGACTACCTGAAAGCCATGATCAAAGAAAGAACCTAGAAATCACCCTTCAAGAAATTCTCAAGGAAAATTGCCCTGATGTTTTAGATCCAGAGGGCAAAATAGAGGTTGAAAGAATCCACAGATCACCTCCTGAAAAAGATCCCAAAAAGAAAACTCCCAGGAATATTATAGCCAGGTTCCAGAATCCCCAGATCAAGGAGAAAATACTACAAGCAGCCAGGAAGAAACAATTTCAATATTGTGGAAACACAATCAGAATAGCACAGGACCTGGCAGTTTCTACACTGAGGGATCAAAGGGCATGGAATATGATATTCCAGAGATCAAAAGAGCTGGGATTGAAACCAAGAATCACCTACCCAGCAAAACTGAGTATTTTGTTTCAGGGGAAAATATGGTCATTCAGTGGAATAGAGGACTTTCAAGCATTCTTGATGAAAAAACCAGAGTTGAATAGAAAATTTGACATTCAGACGCCAAGAAGCAAGAGATGCTTGAGAAGGTAATCAAGAAAAAGAAATCAAAAGGAACTTATCACAGTTGGACTATTTACATTCCTACATGGAAAAACAATAACTGTGTTTGATTAAACCTTTCTCATTATGAAAATAAAAAAAACAAAAAAAAAATAAAATTGTACCTCTTCCAGCATAGTTTTTCTGTATATTGATTATGTCCAAATGCTTTTCCTGATTTCATTTTCTTAAATAACTACTTGGAGGTTTCATTTAATTTTTCATCAGTGATTGGAATAGACTGTTACATAAACACATACAGATTGTTTCATTTCACCTTTGCCCCCTATATTTCCAATCTTATCTGTACACACTTTTGGCAAGAATTGGCATAGTGGGAACTTACAACAAGATTTCTATAGGTTTGTTTTCTCTTTCACTTCATTTTGGTGTTTTGTCTTTTGCTTTCTTGTGCAGTGTTTCGTGAATCAGCCTGTATTCCAAATTGTTGTTACCTTTAGATGCAATTTCTCTCTACTTGATAAAAAAAAGGAAATAATTTTTTCATTGAGGTGGTTTCTGGGATTAAAAAAACTTTTAAAATTAATGTAATCATTTTGCTTTAGTTAAACTTGTCAAGGAAATGGCAAAACTTAAAGTAGACTTTTTGTCTAGTTTTTATCTAGTTCTCATTTTTCAGTATCTACTGCTTGTTGAAACAGGTAGAGTTGATCAGTCATCAAGTGTTTATCAAGAGAATGCTATGTTCTAGGCTTTACAGTATCATCTCATCTTTAGTTTTCATATTTGGTATTTTGATCTTTGTTCTTACTAATACATGATCTAACTCGACAGAATTAACTCATTAAAAAATGAGTTTCATGTTAGTGACCAGCTAAATCCTGTCAGGATATAGATAATTTCTTCATGTATGTACATGATATTTGGTGTTTACTATATCGAGTACCTCCAAAATTTTTGTTGAATACATTTATAATATATATGTAATGTGCCTTGTATAAATCTGTGCCAGATTTTTCCATCACCTATATGTATATACATGTATACACACACACACACATATAAATTTTCTCCTCCCTCCTCATTCTTTCCTTTATTTCTCTTTTCCCTGAATTCACTGACTATGATGACAATTCTCCAAATAACTTCCTTGCTTCTTTTTTCTTTGAAACAGGTATAGGTGTATCAGTGTTAACCATCTTTGTGATGCCTCCTTTCATCTTGATCACAAGGAACCACATGGCCAAGTGTCCTATGTAATGCCATTTCTTGCTGCAGATGGGTGCAGTCTATACAGCTAAACTTAAATAAACTAACAATTTAAAAGATGACATTTTATAATAACCTCTAAAAGTACTAAACTCTTAGGATACAAATGGGTATTCTCCTTGCTACTCTTTAACTTTTACCAACTCATCTTAAATTTAAGTTTGGAGTAAAAAAATATCCTTCTAGGTGCTTTCCATTGTCATTTAGATTGACTTAATTTCTAATAGCTTATCTCATGGACCTTAATGTTTTTTCTTTTCTTTCTTTCTTTTTTTTTTAGCTTAACACCCAATTTTCTTTCCTCTGCCTGGTTTTTTATTGTCTTCAGTTATTTTTAAAAATTTAATAAAATTTCCACATTAGTTATGTGAAAGAAAAATCGTAACAAAAGGGAAAATGCACAAGAAGAAAAAAAAGAGAAAAACGTATACTTCCATCTGTATTCAGACTCCATAGTTCTTTCTGTGGATGTGGATAGCATATGCCATCTTGGGTCTCTTGGAATTGTCTTAGGTCATTGTATTGCTGAGAAGGGCTGAGTCTATCAGAGTTGATCATCACACAGTGTTGCTGTTACTGTGTACAATGTTCTCCTGGTTTTGCTCACTCTACTCAGCATCAGGTCATGTAAGTCTTTCCAGATTTTCTGAAATCTACCTGCTCATCATTTCTTATGGACCAATAGTATTCCATTATATTTATATACCATTGTATGTTCAGCAATTCCTCAATTAATGGGCATCCCCTCAATTTACAATTCTTGGCCACCACAAAAGAGCAGCTATAAATAATTTTGTATATGCCCCCACCTATTTTGGATTTAGCCCAGGAACGCTTTGGTTTACCTTTTCAACTGCCATCTCTTGTTTCCTTCCCTTCACAGATAACAGAAAGGAAAAAGAGAGAAAACCAATTCCATTTTTAGCCTGATGGTGCTGAGAACATGACCTTGAGGAGGATTGCATGAGTGTTCTTCCTAAGTTCAGGTATTTCCTTGCTTATTATCTTAGGTTTTAAAAAAGAAATTCTTCTTCGGTATTTCATTTGCTAATCTTACCATTTGGAACACTCTTTTGGGTTAGATTTGTTGCTAGAAAATTGGAGAAGTCTTAGGAGTGGATCACTCAATTTATGTATTGATGAAGAAAGCAGTTAGCTATAAGAATTAATGTACCTTGAAGACCATATTGATCACTGATGTTTCAAACACAGTTGTATTCCAGGTTCCCACTGGGGCCATGGCTGTCTCAGAATTGCTTGGTGATCAGTTTCCTGAAGTAAGGACTTTAAGATCTGAGATTTTATGGGTATGTAACTTTTTCCTCCTCCCCAAACCTTCCCTTATACCACCTTTGAATGTAAGGCATTGGCAATGATGCTTGCCCTTCTAGTCTCATAATAGTAGATATGTGTTGGTGTTCTGGCAGAGGAAATGATTGGGAGCATCAGGGGACCTGCTGCTTATCTTGTCCAAGAGATGCAGTTTTCAGGAACTTGCATTGAATCATGATAGATACCTGTGACACCTGGGAATTTTGTACTGACAAATCTCTATGCGTGTGGAAGAGGTTTGTGCCTTTTGTCACTAGTTTCACTTCCAAGTTCATCTCCTGGAAATGGGGGAGGCAGAAATAGGGCCCTATTTTCCTTGCACGTGCTCAATGACTTTAGGCCCCTGGACCACTGTCTATTGTAGTAATGTAACCCAGGGCCTAACATGGGTTCAAGTCTAACTCCCAGTTTGTCTAGATGTAGTAGGAGCATAGTGTGGTGTGATCTGGGTAGTGAAAGGCTGTTCTTGGTAGATTTTGGTCTGTTTTGATTTGGTATGTGACACCATCAGTTGACCATGGTGCCTGGTACTATGTTTTGTGGGTACTTGGTGAGATGATAATTTTGTCCTCTGTCTTTGAGGCTTATGGTCTGTTTGCCTTCATCTTCTCACATCTAATTTAGGCATGGCTATACTGTTCCCTATTCCCGAAGTCACTATCTGCACCCCTTCCCTTATATTTACCTTGCTGGGGGCTGCTCACCACATTTGTTGAAGTCCATAGGATCCTGTTGGAACTTTCTCTACTTGGTTGCCCTCTAAGCCTTCTCCATGGCCTAGTCTGCCTTGCAGCCTTTGCTTCTTTTTTTTTTTTTAAACAAATGCTTTATTAACTTCTGGTTTACATCATTCATTTCCATCAAATTATGAGTTACATTTTTTCCCTATCCACCACCCCAGAATAGCAGTCCCACTGGATATCCCCTCATCCAATCTGCTCTCTCCCATATTTTCTCCCATATCCCCTTCGACTTTGCCATTAGGGCAAGGTGAATCTCTGAGCCCCAATGCCTGGACATCTTATGAAACATTTAATTTTAAAACTTCGATTTTCAGATCCATTCCCTTCCTCCCTTGTTACCCACTCCCTCTGAGAAGATAAGCAATTCAGTATGTGTTGTACATGTATAGCTATGCAAAACATTACCATAGCAGATATATTATAAAAGACTGCTTATATTTCCCTCCCACCCATCTCACCTCCTACCTGGTCCATTCCCTACTTTGATCCTGTCCCTCTTTGATAGTAGGTACTTCCAACCTCCCCTCCCCCCAGAATGCCCTCCCCTCCATCATCCCCCCTCTCATCCCCCTTTCCCCTACTCAGGAGAGTGAATGAGGGTAAGATATTCCATTTAGTATGTATGTGATTCTCTCCTTGAGCCAACTTCAGTGAGAATATGCTTTTGCCTTTTTGCCTTCCTGTTCTTCCCCGCCTCTGCAACTACTTCCCCTTGCCTCTTCTACATGAGATAGTTTACCCTACCCTGTCTCTCTCCATCTCCTCTTGCCACTTTCCTCTCTCACCTCTTGACTTCACCCCTTAAGAATCATCCCTTCCTTGGGGCGGCTAGGTGGCACAGCAAGCAGAATACCGGCCCCGGAGCCAGAAGGACCCGAGCTCGGATCCAGCCCCAGACACCCAACACACAAACAAAAACCCAGCCGTGTGACCCCGGGCAAGTCACCCAACCCCAATTGCCCTCCAAAAAAAAAAAAAAAGAATCATCCCTTCCCATCAAATTCAACCTGTGCCCTCTATCCATGTATACCTGTGAACATATGCCATGTACCCTTCTTCAATTATTTTCATAATGAGAAAGGTTTCATCAAACACAGTTATTGTTTTTCCATGTAGGAATGTAAATAGTCCAACTTTGATAAGTTCCTTTTGATTTCTTTTCCTTGATTACCTTCTCAAGCATCTCTTGCTTCTTGTGTCTGAATGTCAAATTTTCTATTCAACTCTGGTTTTTTCATCAAGAATGCTTGAAAGTCCTCTATTCCACTGAATGACCATATTTTCCCCTGAAACAAGATACTCAGTTTTGCTGGGTAGGTGACCCTTGGCTTCAATCCCAGCTCTTTTGCCCTCTGGAATATCATATTCCATGCCTTTCGATCCCTCAGTGTAGAAGCTGCCAGGTCCTGTGCTATTCTGATTGTGTTTCCACAATATTGAAATTGTTTCTTCCTGGCTGCTTGTAGTATTTTCTCCTTGATCTGGGAGTTCTGGAGCCTGGCTATAATATTCCTAGGAGTTTTCTTTTTGGGATCTTTTTCAGGAGGTGATCTGTGGATTCTTTCAACCTCTATTTCCCCCACTGGGTCTAAAACATCAGGGCAATTTTCCTTGAGAATTTCTTGAAGGATGATTTCTAGGTTCTTTCTTTGATCATGGCTTTCAGGTAGTCCAATAATTTTTAAATTATCTCTCCTGGATCTATTTTCCAGGTCAATTGTTTTTCCCATGAGATATTTCACATCGCCTTCTATTCTTTCATCTTTGGATCTGTTTAATAGTATCTTGATTTCTCATAAAGTCACTAGCTTCCATTTGTTCCAGTCTAACTCTGAAGGAATGAATCTCCTCAGTGAGCTTTTGAGATTCTTTTTCCATCTGGCAAATTTGGCTTTTTAAGGCATTCTTCTCTTCATTACTTTTCTGAGCCTCTTTTGCCATTTGAGTTAGTCTTTTTTTTTAAGGTGTTATTTTCCTCAGTCAGGCTGTTGACTGTCATTTCATACTTTTCTTGCATCTTTTTCATTTCTCTTCCCAAATTTTCCCCCACTTCTCTTATCTGCTTCTTAAGGTCCTCTGTGACCTGTAGCCAGCTTGTATTTTCATTTGGGGCTTTTGGTGCAGGAGTTCTGATCTCACAGCCCTCCTCCATGCTTTGAGCCTCTTTGCCCCTAAAATAGGAGTCCAATGTTGAACTTTTCTGTTTATTTTGTTTCATTTGCCTAGGCATGTTGTCACTTAATTACTTGATTTTTGGGCTTGTTGCCACAGTAGGACTCTGCCACCAGACAGGGGAGCTTCCACCCAAATGTGGGGTCTTCACAACTTCCGCCAGTTGTGTGGCCTCTGTAAAGCCTCCACCCACTCTGGCAAGTTGGATACCCACCCCAAACTTCCCCCCCAGACCACAATCCATATCCAGGCAGTTTAAAGCAAAAGCGATTAACCCCCAGACTGATTGCTGGATCTCCCTACAATTCTTGGACCAGGAGCTAGAGCCACTACTGAAGCTGCAAAATGGCTTCTGTGCAGCTGTTTCTTCAGCAGCTTTTCGCCCCCAGGGGAGGAAGCCACGCATTCCCCAAATACTGGTCCCAAAGTCCATAGGGTACTAACCTCTCACTTTGTCCTAGGCATATCTGTGCTGATAATTCTGGAATCTCCACAATTGCTGGTGTTCTGGGGTCCCTCCAGTCGGCTGGAGGCCCGGCCCCCCTGGGGCTAAAACCGAGGACCTGGGCTCGGCTCTGTGAGCTGTGCTGTCGGTTCCCAGTGCGCTGTGCTGCCTGCTCTCAGAGCGCTGCGCTGGCCTCTCCCTGCAGCAGCCCTTGCTTCTTAAACTATATCTCTCTCCTTCCTATTTTTCAAAGGCTCCAGCAGTGATTGTCATATATAGCTTTCTTGAGGACCCATGGCCTTCCCTCTCACTTCTTCAAGCCTTATTCTGAGCAGGTGCCTAGGGGCTTTGTATAGGTGACAGTGGTGAGTGAGGGCATGATTAGAGTTGGCTCCTTCTTTTTTTGAAGATGAAACCTGCAGATGAGTTTAGATGGTCTGCTGAATTTAATTATGTTGATGAATCAGGATTCTCTTAATCCCAAAGAGTGAATAGGTGAGAGTCCAGCATTGAATTCTTGTCCCACAGTAATTCTTTGAGGTTTGTAAAAAAGGCTAATTTATTATGAGGAAAACTTTGTTCCTTTCTCTTTCCCTTTCCTTTTTCTTTTTCCTGGAATTGGTTAAGATTAGGGTTAGGGGGGTGGCTAGGTGGCACAGTGAATAGAGCACTGGCCCTGGAGTCAGGAGGACCTGAGTTCAAATCTGGCTGTAGACACTTAACACTAACTAGTTGTGTGACCTTGGGCAAATCACTTAACCCCATTTGCCCTGCCCTCCCCTCTCTTAAAGGAAAAAAAAGATTAGGGTTAGGTTTAGCATATAGGACTACTTATGGGAGGCTCAAGTCCATTTGGTTGAGTTCATGGATGGTGAGAAGCCAATTGGTGCTTTTGGCATGCTAGGAATGGTTCGTAGAAACCCCTTTTAACAGCTCATATTGCAATTTATTTATGCCTTTTTATTATCTGTAATTTTTTCCCCATGTCCTCCCATGACTTACCATGTGGTCCAATCACTGTATTTGGAGGAGCAGAATTTTCTAGATCTCTTAATGTTGTATGTATTGAAGTGGGATACTGTGGCTAATCATTGGTTATCTAAACTTTTTGTTTACCTTCTTTTCTGTTCATTTATCTCTAAAATATACTTTATTCTGCTTCTATTGTATAATTCTTTATTAGTAATATGCTATAGTCTCTGCTGCCCACCCCATATCTCTCCATTGCTTTAAGTGACCTATAACTTTAATTCTTCAAAGACTGTGGTATACTATAACTATCAACCAAATAACATTATCTTAAGGTTACTGGTATTAGAAAGATGGAGATTTGTTTCAGTCACAAGCCTGGATTTTTTGAATATGCTATTCAGTTTACCAAATTGACTAGATTAGTCTACTTGCCCTCCCCTATTCAATTCTGGGCTTAAGTCCTTGTCTATCTGCAATGTTATCTATCTGTCTCTCTCTCTCTCTCTCTAGCTCTCTCTATCAATTTATCATATATACACATATATTCACATACACACAATGCAATACAATTGTGTACATATATACACAATATTAGAGAACAATATTAGTGGTGCTATATTGCCACTGTTCAATAAAGAATATTTATAGTTCTTTTCTATATTTTGTCTTTTAATTTAATTGAATTTATTTCTACCTTGGAAATTGATCTGACTTAATTGGATCTCTTGTCTAGCTTTCTATAAATTTGAAATTTCTCTAAATTTGTTTTTCCCATGATTGATTTTCTCTGTTTTGTGAGTCAATATTGCTTATAATCTTTCATTTTTCTCCTCTTAAGATATTATATTGCATATTATAATTGTCATATGTCACTATTTGACAATGAATTAAAAGTATATTCTGGCTACTGTGGTTTCTAGGCTTTTTTTTGGTCTCCTTACTGTGGTGATTGAATGAACTTCCTTAGAAATGTGTGATAATCTGTGTTGATGTCTGTTCTTTACCCAGTTCTCATTTTTAATGTGAACAGCTACTTTTGATAACCAAAGTTGGAGTTGCCTGAGTTCCATAACATTTTGTCTTATTTTTCTTCTCTTAATATGTAGGAAATTTGACATTTGATTTTAAAAATAGATATTCTGACTATACATTGGCATTATTTAGAAATGACTTCCATATTGGTAACCAGTTGTTTCTTGTCTATTAAAATATAATTGATTTAATTTTTGTTTTGTTGTGGTACTTGGTGCTGTCTATTTCTTATCCCAATCCTGTTATTAAAGAAAGTATTCATGATATATAGGTCTGAGGTTATAGAGTCCATATGCTTTTGACCCTTATAAAATATTTCTTCTGAAGCAGGTTTTTGTAACCCTCTCCTGCATTCAACACATTTATTAGGCAGCAATTATATGTAATATACTTCTAGGACCTAAGGATACAAAGGAAAAAACAAAATCCTCAAGGATCTTACATTCTACTTGTAACCTCTTCTGCATTGATATTATTTAGAATTAACACATATTGATTTAATCTGAAGAGTTTTATTGAGGTCTCCATAGAGCATCTCCATTTCTTAAGTCTTCATAAAACATAATTTAATTTTCTTCTTAGTCTCTTTACAAATCCTTATCACGAAGACTTCAGTATGAAATAACCCGATATCCCACAAAATGTTACTGCTTATTGTTTTGGGGTTCATTATATCATTTTTTTCATTTGCTTCTCTGAGGACAAGCAGCAACTTCCTTTTTGTCATATTTCATGTATAACAGGAATATTAAGATTTATATGGTTACTTTCCTTCAGTAATCTATCCACTCATTGGTCACTGGACAAATACCTTATATATCAGAGTATTATTAACTGTTGATACTCTGATGCATCTACACTTAATGTTTATAGATGCCCTAAAACCTCTGTGATTCTTCATTAACAAGTATCAGAAGGAAAAAAAAGAACAAGAAACACAAAAGTGCATGCCATTGCTGAGAGGTAAATGGGGGATTCCTGTAGTCTACCTGGAGGAATAAACCTGGAAATCTCTGGTTAACCCTCTTGGTAGTTTCTTTTTTTTGTTTGTTTGTGTTTAAGTGACTTGCCCAGAGTCACACAGTTATTAAGTGTCAAGTGTCAGAGGTTGGATTTGAGCTCAGGTCCTCCTAGCTTCCTCAAGTAAAACCTCTTGGTAGTTTCAAAGCAAATCTTCCTGCTCCTCATTCTTTCAACTCTTCCTCTGCCACCTTCATTGTTAGATGTAAGTAGGGTAGCTGGAGAACATATAAATCTTTGCTGACACTGGGTACTTTCCACTGGAGTAATGCAATACATTCTAGCTCTGGAACAGCTGGAAAATCAAGCTTGGGTAGGTGGCTTTGGTGGAGCAATTGGTGAGTCTCTACCAGATTCTCTTTATCAAAATGTTACAGCCCCCCAGATATAGCAACTTTTGCCACAATCTAGGGGTTAAAGGAAAGGCTATACTCCTAACAGTTACTATTCTTTCCTCAACTCCCCCATTCTCAGCCTATCATCTTGCCTCTCCCCTAGACAGGAGCTTTTGGTTGTACTGTGGGGGCCTTGGACTTTCTTGGGGGTGGGTCAGCTTTCCTCTAGCATGATTGGACCCACAGGGATGGACTGCTCTCAGTGTGCCTTGTAGTTTCCCCCAGACCTGGAAACCTGTGACTCATTGTAGTCTGAATCTATAATTTCTTCTTTCACATCATTTACCCACCCAATCTTTCCCAAAATATATATCAATGACTTGTATGAAAGTCGCCTATAAAACAATGACATTTAAGGCTAGTGTCCTTCTTGTGGATAAGCTCCTAAGGATTTCCAAGACTGTATCATTTTCCTGCACTCTGTACCAGATCGGTACATGCAGGAGAGCACAAATGATGATGAACTCTATGCCTGTTCAGGCCAATGCCAGAATCATCTCTGGTTGAGATGCCAACTGGTCCTGACATGCACATGACCCACATATACGGGTGAAAGATTAAGTTTATCTGGCTCCCACTGAAAAATTAATTAAGATAGTCTTTGCTCTTATTCTTCATTAGGCACAGAACATAAGGTAATCTTCCTCCTCCTTCCTCTACTACCTGTTCTGTCTGCCTTCTGTTGGCCCACCAGACTCAGTTTCATAGGGTAACACAAATTGTTAAAGGTCTTGGGGTTGAAACAATCTCAACCTATTTTCACAATTTAAATGAGTAGGAAGCCTGGCTAACTGATTCATAGTCCTTGTGGGTCACTTTTTATAAGCAGCACTAATGCTGTAGAATGAAACAAATGCTCAGTACATGATTTTGCCACTGATTTGATGTTAGAAAAGGCATTAGAAAAAAATCACTAATTGACATAAGAGCAGGACAGTGGTTAGTCCTGAATATGAAATAAGAAACCATTAAAGAACATATAATAACTCACCTGACAGATTAACTAGCTTAGCAAATGGATGGTGCTGGAGTTCTAGGCTCTGCAATGGTTGTTGCAGGCATTGAGAATGCTTGAGATGGAGACACATTTGTTACACATGTTGGTAACTAAGGTTTGGGATACCTCACATGCAAACCTTTTTGGTAATAGTAAACATTTAAATGAGAACTGTGGAAAAGGCTTCCATGTAAATAGTCCAACATGGGTCAATCGTTTCATTTCATTTCATCTCACTTTAATTCAGCAAGCTGTTATTAAACATGTGCAATGTGCAAAGTCATGTGGTAGGCCCAGCAGTAAAAACAAAATGAAAAAATAGTCCCTGCCTTAAGGAGCTTATATTCTATTTGGTGTTTTGGAGTATGTAGACAGATGCCTAAATTGAGATAGTTTGAGGAGAGAGAGAGAGAGAGAGAGAGAGAGAGAGAGAGAGAGAGAGAGAGAGAGAGAGAGCAGTAACAACTTGGTGGATCGAGAAAACCTTCCCATATAAAGTGACACCTGATCTGAGTCTAAGCTAAAGAATCTAAGAGGCAGAAGTCAGCAAGAGGAGAAGATAATATATTCTGAACACGGGGTCAGCCTGTGCAAAGCGGGGGAAACAATTCTGAGAGATATGCGAAAGCTAATCTTAAGGGAAAACCAATGCCTTCTGTTTTTCTCAGCCAGCCAAAAGAAAATGGGGTCCAGATTCCTAAATCTGGAGTATAGGGGATGTCTAATGATGTGATGAATTCAGTTCTAGGAAAGTCAGCAGAGACCCAGGGAGAATTCTCTGTTCTTTCTGAATGAGTTCACCCCAAGAAAGGAGTTTACACCTTGGAAAATGTTGAGGATCCTGTTCCACCCAATGAATGAATATTCTGGGGCTGGCCTAAGATGTCTGGGGGAGAAGGTATTAATCTCACACTAGGCTATACTTATATTTGCATCAGGTCTCCAAGGTGAACAGGCTTTGGCATGTTGGTAATGTAGGTAAAGGAAGTTGGCAAGCAAGATCTGTAACTCTGGAAGAAGGATTGACTCTAATGGCTTGGATGCAAAGTGGGGCTCGGTGAGAGGTTCAGTGGAAAGAAACAACCCTCCTTCTCTCCCTTTTCCCTCATGTTTGTTATTTCTGACCTATACCCTACTTTTCTGTGGCTACCACACATAAGGGTGTCAAAACTGGGACTATGTAGTACTAGGGTGGTCTTTTCCTACCACCAGCTACCTTGGCTTGGGCCCCATTTACCTATATTCAAATATGGTGACTGAGAGCACAGACTGTTGGAGTGCATGGTCCCAGACCTGTGGAAGACAGTCCTCTCCCTCTGGTTTCACCTTGGGCTCTCTTTAGTCTCTTCTCGAAGCACATACAAATGAGACAAGTCACTAAACTTCTCTAAAAGGAAGTCTTACACCTGAAAATGAAATGTTTGAGTTAGATGAATTCAGTTCTAAATCTATGATTTAGTTCAAGTTGGCCTAGGATCTGATTCATACTAATGTGGACCAAAGGAATTATAAGATCACAGGATGTATTTGGAATCAGAAGAGACCCTAGAAGTAATATAATCCAAAATATAGGTGAACTAGAACTCCTACTATAGCATCCCCAACAAGGCAGCTTTTGCCATTTCTAGATAGTACTAAACAGTTATATGCTGGTAAATGTTTAACAACTGACTCTTCAAGAAAATGGATATGCAACGCATTTTATAATTAAATCTACAAATTTTTTTTTTTTTTGCTTTTTGGAGGGCAATTGGGGTTAAGTAACTTGCCCAAGGTCACATGGCTAGGTTTTTGTTTGAGTGTGCATTAAGTGTCTGAGGCCGGATCTGAACTCAGGTCCTTCTGACTCCAGGGCCGACACTCTACTCACTGCACCACCTAGCGGCCCCTAAATCTGCATTATTAACATTTTCTCCATTACTTTTTTCATTTCAGGCACTCAACAAAACAATAATCAAACCCTGCTTTCTAGTTTGCTGATTGTTGAGGTAAATTCTTATGCTGAAATTTTTACAATTGGCTCTCAGAAAGCTCACGTGAATGCCTCATTCAAGGACACTGTTGACTATAACTACTGGGAATTTTTTTCTTATGTTGAGGCTAGTGGTATTCTTCTACATCTTCTATTTATTGTTCTTTGTTATGCCTTCTGAGGCCAAGAAGAACAAGCCTAATCACTCTTCCATAGGACTGGGAAAGTAGAAGTTAAAACCCTGAGAAGGCCTGCAGTGTGGGTTGGTGCTGATATGATTTCTGTCTCTTTCTCTGAATGTCAAAAAAGATTTCATTAAAGTTCAGGTAAAGGGCAGGAATAAGTATATTTCTCTTAAAGTAGCAAGATTAAGGTTGACTTAGTACTGATTAGTGACATGAATGAAAAGTGAATAAAATTCCAATTGTCTTGACTTATAATCTAGCAAATCTATAGTCAAGAGAGGAAGTTTGGTGAAATTACCTCTCAGGGACTTCTTGTTTTGGTGGTAAGCAGTAGTTAGAAGGAAATATTTTTTTTCCATCAGCTTGAATAGGTAAATAGCCCTTTCCCTCTTCTTCTATTCAAAGGTAGTTATGTTGCATTTAGTATTAAAGTTACCTATTCTAGGTAGCTAAATGCCCTTGAATCAAAAGTCAGGTCTACTATGAAGCTGAGAGGGTAAAAAGGAGATATAGATGTGTCCCATGTGGGAGAATTCCTTCCTGTCTCCTGCCACAAAGGGGCAGCTTCAAGGGAAAGCAAGAGTGGGCAATGCCATGGGGAGAGAGTGAGATGGTAGAGAGAGTGTAGGGGTGACTAATATTTAGACCCATAAGGATGTGTCTGGTTGATAGTAAGTGCCTACTAAAAGCTTTTTTTGACTGACTGTTGATTAGCAATATAGTAGAAAACCTGAGCACTGAACATGATAGCATGGAAGTAATGTGGTGACTGTTCTAGGAGTGAGTTTGAATGAGATTTCAGAATAAGAGAGAATGCTAGAAAGCTTTATAACTCAGGAGCCACAAAAGTTTGCTTAAGGCTTGGCATGAGAACAATGGAAGGGGCCTGAAAGCATGAAGTAGGGCAAATGATAATGCTCGCCCCAGGGTGTATCAGCCTACTTGGTCCATAATCTTTGAAAGCCAGTAGAGGTGACCCTGGGACCTTGAGGGCTGTGCTAATAATGGTGGTCAAACTCTGGGAGCCTCTACCATGCTGGAAAGAGTCCCAGAAACAAGCCATGCCTGTTTTCCAAGTACCAGCCTAGGGAAGTATAGAGAGGTTTATCATTAATTGGCTGGTTATCTGATAGTGAAATCTTTGGTTATGGAAATCCATAAAATAAACCCATGATCCCACAACTCTTAAATGTAGGAGCTCGTACTTAGGTCTTTTGACTTGAAGACCCGAGCCTTTTGACTCTAAGTTGTCTTTCTAGTGCACTATGTCAATATTGGCCCAGAAATCCCTTCACAAATCTTTTGGCTCCTTTTCCTGGGATTTTCAAAAATTTACTTATGAAAAGGGCTAAGGTCAGGATGTCAAAGATTTAAAGTGTATGTCTGACCCATTGTAGTCAGTGGAGAGTGGAGTATAGCTGGGCTTTATTTGTATTATTGTTATTATTATTCCTTTGTCCTCTTTGCCCTCTTTGGGCCTCAGTTTCCTCATCTTCAAAATGAGGTTAGCATGAATGAACATGAAGGTCTCTTACAACTCTGATATTCTTTGGTTCAGTAGGCATCTGGAGCTTATCAACCACCTCCTGAATGTGACAACTGTTTTATGATTTCCCAATAAAACCACTGTCCAGTTAATATTCTGAAGGTGAGGATATGCTCAGATGATATGGAAGACAGCTGCAGGCAGAATGGAGCTGGAAGAGAGCCAGCTGACCCAACTCCCTGCCAAATGCACCAGACCATCCTTATATAGCCACAAGTGGTTAGAACTGCAGTTTCATGGTTTTTTTGTGTGTGGAAACTCCAGTGGTCCAGACCCCTAGGCAGCTCTCTGGTTGTAATAATAGCTGTCCCATAAGATCAGTGTGGAGATTGGGGGAAGAAGCAAACCCAGAGGCCTCAGGTAGTGGTTAGGCAGATAGGGGCAGCTCTTGGATGGAGACAGTTACTGAATGTGAAAATATAATAGCAGACAGTTACTGGAAAACATTTATTGAGATGTAACAGTGAAACCACAGAGTTGTTAAACAACCATAACTATGTCTTAAATAATCAGTTCAGCTGGTCTTTATTTAACATAATAGCTGCCTATTAAACCCAAATTAAGTGCAGAGTTAAGTGGCTCTACGACACATAACCCCAAAGACTGGCAAGTACTGAATAAAAACTCCCACTGAAACAAACTATGAAGTTTTTTTGTCTGGCAGGGATAGACCCTCTGGTTTGGATAAAATAGCCTTCCCATCCCACTCCTCAACCATCTCTACTTAGAGAATATTGCTTTGGGTTTGGAAAGAAAGAGAGAAAACACACATTTTGGAGTAATTTCAGTCTTCATTATACCACATTGTTTTCTATGAATTTTTTTGCTTTCTTTTTTAAAAGGAATTCCTAATTCTGTCTGGAATACTGAAATTTCCTCTCAAAGAAAGGCTTTCTGTGTGGCATATTTGGGCCACATGGATGTAAGAGTTACTGAAAGCTATTCAGGCCAGTCAGCTTTGGTAAACTTTTTGTCTAAATTGCAGGCCCACTGCAGGGTCTGCCAAGGCTTGGCCTAGATTGATATCTGAACCTATGGCAACTTCCAGATGAGCAATAATACCCTGTCCCATCATCTTTCACACAGGTAAAGATTGTGTAAGGAGAACTGCCAGTGATGAGATTGGAGCTTCATAATGCAGTTTTACAATTGTTGTGTTGGTTATTGTATTAGTTCAAACCTCTATCCCCTCTTGCCTGGGTTACTGTAAGTGTCCACTAATTAGGGAGCTGCTTGGAGTCCAGTGTGAAGTAGATAGTAAATATAGGGGTAGGGCTGTCTTCTGTTTGCCTCTCATCCCTTATTGTTGTCACTTTCCTCTCCAGTGTGTCTTTCTACACTTTTGACAAAATGTTATCTTTAAACAGAAGTCTGACCTTCCTACTCCTTCCTCAATAATCTTCAGTGCTTCCCTATCATATCTAGAATCAAATGCAGACTGAGAGGTGGTGGTGCCTACCTGTAGTCCTTGATGATGGATGGTGGATCATGTGAGCCCAGGAATCCTGAGCTGTGGTAGGGTAAGACAATATACCAACTGCACTAAGTCCAGTACCAATTTGGTGAGCCATCTTTAAGTGGGGGTACACCAGGCTGAGGGATAAGCCAACACACACTGAAAATGGAGATCAAAGCTCTCAAGCTGGCTCAGTAGTGGGATTGACCCAGGAGTGCCCCATGAATTTCCAGCCTGGGGTTAGATAGGGAGAATGAGTGAATGGAATAAAATAGAATCAAATACAAACCCTTTGGATTTAAAATGCCACCCAGGCTCCAAACTACCCATCCAGTCTTATAACACATTACTTCGCTTTAAATACTTCATGATCCACTTATATTTTCTTTCTTTTTTTCAGATAGAGCAGGGTTCATTTCAGTCGTGTCTGACTCTTTGTAACCCATTTGGGGTTTTCTTGACAGAGATCCTGGAGGGGTTTTCCATTTTCTTCTCTAGCCCATTTTACAGATGAGGAAACTGAGGCCAACAGGGTTGTGACTTGCCCAGGGTCACACAGTTAGTATCTGAGGCCAGATTTGCACTCATGAAGATGAGTCTTCCTGATTCCAAGTCCAGCACCTTATATACTGGGCCACCTAGCTGCCCATATGAGTCCCCTAGTTTACTTCAAAGTTCAGCTCAAGCACTAGCTCCTTACCTGAAAAGCTTCCTTATCCTTCCAGGTGGTGCTCCCTCCTGCAATTTATACACACATAATTTATATACATACAAGTGTACACATGTGTCTATACATATATATGTTTATATGTGTATGTATATATACATATTATTCCCTCCTCATGGAGAGGAAAGCTCCTTGAGGGCAGGGACTATTTAATTTTCTAGCTCAGTGCTTTGAATTTTCTTTTTGTGGGGGAGTGAGACATAAATGTGTAATGTCATTGATGTACTAAACTCCTATCAGTTCAGATTTTCAACTCTTCCTTCTACTTGAAGTCTTAGAGTATTGCATGGGGGCACTGGAGGTTAAGTGACTTGCTCAGGGGCCACAAAGTCAGCAGATGTCAGAGACAGGGCTTAAAACCCCAGGTTCACCTGAATATTTATCCATTAGACCACACTGCCTCTTGTACCTGGCATGTAGTTAAGGGCTTCATAAATGGTGTTGATCAGTTGGTTGATCAGAGGAAAAAAATAATCCAGTAGTTTTTTCTCCACTTTTTACTCTCTCAAAGATCTTCATCCTTCATGTAAGCAGATACTATTTAATACAGGTACCTTAAAAGCCCCCGAGTGCAGCCTTAAGGTTTTATAACTATTAAAACTTAACTAATAATATTATCTTCTAATGACTATTAAGATATAAAGCTGTACTAAGACTTTTGGGACAACCTTTTTGTATGTATGTACAAACATGTATGTATATACACATATATGTATGTATAAATATACACACACGTCTCTATATATGTAAAAAGGCATGTACATATAATATATCAAAGGAGCTGGAGGCTAAGCACAGATGAGAGAAGGTGGGGAGATTTTTTAAGTTAAAATGTACATTGCTTTAAAATTGGAAATGACAGTCCAGGAAGTCCCTGTTGAAATAAATTGATACTAGGGGGAAGGTGGATTTTGGAGAGAAAAGTCTTTTAAATTGAGGCTGCATTATATTGCCTGCCATTCACAACCCTAGGGGCTTTGGAGATGGAAGGGAAAACAAAATCCCTTTTCTTCTCCCAAACTTGGGAAGAAAAACCTTTCCAGTTTTTGCCCAAAGTGGGGAATCGAACAATGCCTGAAAGCTGGGCAGGACTTCAGCTCTCCGTCCAGCACCTCCTCCTTGTTGCATTCCCCCACCCCCAGCTAATTAGCGGACACATCCACTCAGACAAAACCATCCGCACCTGCACAGCTTGCCCTCGCACAATGTGTTCTTGGGGGAACAAAGCAGCTCCCTTTGGACCCAGATTCAATGGAAGGCACTTTGAGAGCGAGCAAACATAATATGGAGAGGGGACAAGAAAGGCGTACACTGTCATTTGCCTTTTACTACTGAAGAGAATGAGGGTAGTCCACAAAGGAAGAGAGGCAGAGGGGGGAACGCAGACTTTGGGGGGGGGGTGATGGGGGTGGATATAAGACCCAGCAGGGACTTTCCAGGTTGCATAATGTCTTTAATCCCCTTCCCCCTCATCACCCCCCTCCCCCCTCCCGTTTCTTCTCTCCTCTCTCCCCAGCTTTTTACTTTCTTTTCTTGTGATCCACTGAAAAACCCTGGCTGGGCATGAAGTAGGTTGGTTTTTCCTGCAGTCATTAAATTAAGCCAATAATACTTTAGGTTTGAAGGCCGCTGGCTTCGGCACTGACTGTGCCCTATAAAGGAACAGAAAAGGCTTTGGGACAAGAAATGGGTTATTCTTTAGACCAGATGGGAGATTGTTCATGGGCTTCTTGGTAATTGGCTGAGTTCACTCCCTTATTCTCTCTTTGGAAAAGTAGGGAGAGAGCAGTCTTTCTGTAGTGGATTTGGACACCTGCTGTATAACACCCACTTGGAGGTGATGTTCCCATGAAGGAAGGGGAGGCTTCTATTGCTGCAGTATAGTTTCTTAGGTCTGTTTTGAGTCAAAAAGAGTTAGAGAAATAAAAGATTGTTACAGGCCATCCTCTAAACCTCTCTCAGGGGATTCATCTTCAAGAACAAGGAAGAAAGCTGGTAGATTTCTTTACAAATCAATTTCTATCAAATACCTTTCACATGGAACATACTGTAGGCTTCCCCACCCTCCACTTCAAATTTCAAGTTGATTGACAATGTGACATAATAGAGTGAATGACCTGGAATTTGGAAAACCTGGCTTCAGCTTCTGCCTATGACATATACTAGCTGTGTGGCTAGAGATAAGTCACTTCATTGCTTTGTTCCTCAGTTTCCTGCTTTGCAAAGTTGGGAAAATATTACCTGGAGTAGGGCAACATGGTTTAGAAGGTCAGCTTTGGAGCCAGAAAGAGCCAAGTTCAACTGCTCCCTCTGACACAGCTGTGGGCAAGTCACTTAACCTCTCAGAACTCTAGATAGCTCTAGATGGAGAGGGGACATCTCTAACATAATTCTCTAGCCTTAAAAGTTAAAGTAGAATTGGCAATCTCTATCTGTGGTAGGGAATTTCTACACTGGGAGATCCTCATGCCAATGGAATCATAAGGTCCACAGCAACAAATGTAGTACACTACTTCCTAGGGTTTTTGTGGGACTCAAATGAGATAAAATATTTAACACGCTTTGCAAAATTTAAAGCACTTTGTAAATGTCATTTATTTCTCCCATTGTTGTCTTTCCAGTGATGGCTCACAAAGAAAGTATTATTATCTTTCTCCTTTAATGATTCCACGTTGGTTTGTAGAACTGTAGCACGTTAAAAAGGTGGTGGAAGCAAAATTGGGGTTCAGTTCATTCAGCAACCTCAGTTTATCAATGAGAAAGTAAGATTTGAGAAGGTCATATGACTTTCAAAAGGCCACACAGTTAAACTTATGGTCAAGTTGGGATAAGAAACTAATGCAACTTTCCTATACCTCCCTAGCAACATGGGTAATGAGCACTAGATCTGGAGGTAAGACTGGGTGTGCCCCAGTTCTGAGTCTGCCTTTGGCTCTTGTTAACTGTAATCCTGGGAAGGTCACATTAGTGTCATGGAGTTGCAGTTTCCTTATCTGTAAAATGGATCCAGAGGGCCTCTAAGGTCCATTCCAACTCTAGATCTACAATCCTGTCAGAATTTCTACTTCCTTAAGGGATTAGAATTCTAGTTCATGTCTTTAAAAAAAACTATGACCCTAATAACCATGTACAAAAACAAATAATCAAATAAACATACAAAATGAGTAAACATAAACTCTTACACAAACCCTTAGTATTTACCAATGTAGAATGGAAATAAATGAAAAACAAATTACAAAACATGATTTTGTTTTCTGTGCCTTTCCAGACATGTCTGTTTCATATAGTTGTAGTAAGTATTGTAATGGGGGGGGGGCACAGTTTTGACTTGTAAGCTAGTTTGACTGGAAGGGAAACTGGGAAGGAGGAATACTCACATTAATGAGGTCACAGATCAGTAGAAGCATGGAAGTAATTCCAATGAAAACTCTTTAAAAATTTTAGGGGTGGGTGGGGTTATTTTATAAGACAGTAAGGGAGATAAGGAAATATGTGTAATTCTGCAGTAGACTTGTAGGGGGAATCCAGGAAGAAAGAAGAGGGTGGTGACAGTGAGTACTAAGGAAAACAGGAGCAACAGACTCAGGGTTTTAGAAACGGAAGACTAGGGGACAAAAGTTGCTGATCTAGGATAATGGATCCAGGAGTTTAATGATGAAAGGAGGATACCTGAGGCATTATGAATAGTCTTTCTTTTTAACCTCAATTAACAAACAAGCATTTAATTAAGCAACTACTCCTCCTCGGTAGGGATTGTGTCAGGCTATGGATGTGAAAGCAAAAAGGAGACAGTAGGGTGTTCTAGGGGATAAGTTAACCCTGGGGGACAAGGATTCTCATTTTTCTCTTTGGTTTCTCAGCTCCTACTACATCCTGACTTTGCTCCTGATGCGTCTTTAACTAATTTTTGTGGAGTTAATGACAGCATGCTGAATGGAGACAGACTCAAGATGAAGGTTGATGTGGATAAAAAAGCCAAGTGATGGCATCAAGCCCAATGATCTGTAGCTCTGCCATGTACTTTGTTTGTGCCTGTTTCATCAAGTTGTAGCTGAATTTTTATGACATCTGATAAATATTCATTGTGTGGCGCATAAGCCAGTATGGGGTGTATTCTGGGTAAGAGCTGGGAAGTAAGGAGTAATTGGAGATTGCATTGTAGCAAATCTTGGCTGAGAAATCGGGGAGACCACTGTTTTGCATTAGAATTACAGGATTAGTAAATTGCCGGAGTCAAGCTTTACTGGACTGTTGTCCTAAATAAATAGAACTGTCACAGGATACCTGAAAAAGGAAAGTCTTTGAGTTTCCAAAAAATCTTGACATAGAAAATGAGGGTAAAGGAGACATGACTTTGCTCTTTGATAATGTCCCCAAATGACCATTGGTCTGCATGTCTTCTGGTTACTTCTTTAGAGGAACAGATGACACAGTGTAGAATGTTGTGCCTACCTTTGATGCTATTCCCCGCCCCCCCCCCCCCAAGTTCATGGAATCATATCTGAGAGCAGGAAGGGATTTCAAAGGTCATTCAGTCCAGTACTCTCATTTTATAGATGAAAAAACTGGGGCATATATGGAGAAGTTAAGTGACTTGCCCATGGACACACATCCAGAAAGTGTTCAAGGTAGAATTTAACCTCAGGTCTTCCTGACTCCATATGCAGTGCCCTATTCACTTTGTTGTGAACTTCATCTCTTATTTGTCTTCTGAAGGAAACTAGTCAACATGGTACACAGAGCAATTGCCAATTCAGAGGCAAGGGATTGAAATAGTTTATAATCTGGATGTATTGGCTTGTCTATATGCATTTAATGTAATAGGATGCAAATTATTCATCCATCTTAAGTGTTATTCAGTCATTTTTTCAGTCATGTCTGACTTCATGACCCCATTTGGGGTTTTCTTGGCAAAGATACTGGAATGGTTTGCCATTTCCTTTCCCAGCTCATTTCACAGATGAAGAAACAAGCAAACAGGGTTAGGTGATTTACCCAGGGTCACAAAACTATTAAGTATCTCAGTCCAGATCTGAACTCACAAATATGAGTATTCCTGACTTGAAGCCCAGTACTCTCTCCATTATGCCATGCCACCTTGCTGCTCCCTAAATGCCCATCCTAAATACCAACACCATAACTTCTGGAGCAAATGTTCCCCATTCTAGCTGGGGGGAATTTTGACTAGAAAGACTCCTGACTGGTGGAAAGAAAGCAGAAAGACCAGCACAGTGAAATTTCAAGGGCAGAGCTATAGATTCAGGTTTGAATTTGAAGAAATCTAATTTAGTCCTTCTATTAGATTATAGTATTGGTTTTCTCATGATCATTAGTGAGAAGAACTGTGGTATGGTGGAGAGAATACTGGATTTATAGTCAAAAGACCTGGGCCCAAATCCTGGCTCTGCTACTTTCCACCTCCATGACTTTGAGTAAGATATTTCCATTTTCTGGAGTTCAGTTTCTTTGGCTCTAAAATGAGAGGGCTGAACTCAATGACCTTTGAAATCCCTTCTGGCTCCAAGATATGATTCTATGAACTTCAGGGGGGGAAATGGTATCAAATAAAGGCAGGCATGACATTCTGCACTATGGCATCTGTTCCTCTAAAGTGGGGAGGTGCTTGACCTAAATAATCTGTAGGGTCCCTTTAGACTCTAAGATCCAAATCATACTCTATGTATGTCTTCCCATGCAGTTCATTATTTTTGTACAGGTGAAGTCAGGTTAAAATGAACATAAAAGGTCGCATTAAAAGGGAAAAGAAGTTATCAGCCAGGGACTTAGAGCCTAAGGGGTATGTGTAGGAGGGGAGGAGGGGCAGTCCCACCCCATTTACCTCATTGAAGGGTGGGGTTTATAACCTAATTGTATGGAAATGATGTTGAATTAAAAAAAAATGAACTATCAGTTAGCAAAACTTTTTCTCCTTGAATCATTGTTCAAATACCAAGTCTCAGAGCAAACCATTTCCCCAAACTTGGGGTGCTTTTCCCAATTCACCATTGCTTAGGCATGGCTTTGTTTAGAATTTCAGAAATCCATTTAAGTTACTGTTAGGATAGCTTAGGTAGAACAGGTCATGATTGACTCTTTTTCTCTCAGAGGAGGGTAGTCTCCAATTGTTGTTCATCCTTCATTCTTGAAGGCACCAATGACAGCAGTAAGGTGATGTCTTGACATGCAAGAGAATTGAATTTGAGTGAAGGCAGAGCTGTGCAAAGTCATCAGCCTTGGTTTCTTCTCCAGAATTGTTGGAGTCCAATGGCAAGACATAAGTTGGGTCTACTGGCAGTGGCCCCCACAGTCACCAATATTGCAACCACCAATGATTCCTAACCAGCTTTTAGATAAGAAGAGAAAAAATATGAATTTATTTAGGTGGTCAGAATTGACCAGTATCATTGACAACTGATTTTAATACCTAATTAACTGATTCCATCCAGAATGATCTACTTTGATGCTGCATCATGAGGTAGAAAGGAACTTGGGTTTTTGAAGGTTCTTTTACATCATCTAAGTTTATTAAAAAAAAAAAAACAAAGAGAATGGAGTCTGTACCTTATAGACTATTGAACTTCACTTTTTGGCAAAATTATTGAATGCATGATTAAAGGGATGATTAGTGAATATCTAGATGGAGAAGTTGTCATGAATCAAGTATTTACGACGGTTTCATCTACTATGTGCCCCATAATATTTACTATGACACATTTATTATGTGCCAAGTACTGTGCTAAGTGTTGGGGATACAAAGAAAAAACAATAGCAATCCCTGCCCTTAAAGAGTTTACATTGTAATCAGAGAGACAAATCAGAATATATACAATATAAGTCCTCTATTATACAAGATAATACACAATATAGTATAAATCAAAGCATACACAATAACTAGAGTATATGAAAGGTAACCTTAGAGGAGCTGGCCTCTGCAACTGTGGGGGACCAGGCAAGGCTTACTGGAAGAAGTGGTATTCAATTTTAGTCTTAAAGAAATCCAGGGATTCTATGTGTCAGAGGATTCTAAGCATGGTGAATGGGGCAGGGCAAAGGCATGGAATATGGATATGGAGTATTCAGTATTTAGGATGGATTTGAACAAGGAAATTGCTGAGAGAGGGAGACCTGTTTGATGAGAGCTGATGAGGCCCTGAACTAGGTTCTTGTTGTGTGAATGGTGAGAAAGGAATATGTTCAAGAGATTTTGTAGAGAACTTAAAAGATTTGGCAACAGATTGGATATGTGGAATGAAAATGAGAGAGTAGTTAAGGATGATATAGCAAGGTTTTAGACCTGGGTGATTAGAACTGTGGTAGCACACTGTGCTTTATTGATGAAATTCAGTAGGAGGATATCCGAGAGAGAAAGTTGAGTCCTGTTTTTCACATGTCAAGTTTGAGATGCCTAATTCTAATTTCGATTCAATTAGAAATGTCCAATTGGCAATGTGTGACTGTAACTAAGGAGAGGGACAAGGGCTAGATAAATAGATTTGGTAGTCATTAGCAGAGAAGATATTTAAACCATGGCATGAACTTTTTCTCTTGGTGATTTCATCAGCTCCTATGTTTTCAACTATGGTTTTTATTCATATGTCTCCTAATCCAGATATCATTTTTTTCTCCTAGTCCTACAGTCCAGTGACCTGCTGGAACTCTCTACTCCATTTAGTAAAACTCAAATCAAACTAATTTTCTTTTCTTCTAAACCCACCTCTTTTCCAGGCCAATGTCTCCCAATGCATCTGGGGTCTTTACCAGTCATCCTGACCTATGTTTTGCCACTGGACTCAGATGACCTTGGAGGAGAGAGTGAGGCTGATGGTTTTGCACAGGTCTGCCTAGGTCTTGTCAGTTCTACTTCCTTTTTTCCATTCCCTTCTCTCCACTAATACCACAACCACCTTAATCCTCTTTCTCAGAGACTTTGGGGATAATCTCTTAATTTATCCTCCAGCCTCCAGTCCATTTTCCACACAGCTGTCAAATTGATATTTCTAAAATTTAGATCTGACCATGGCATTCACCCACTCAAGAAACTCCAGTGGTTTTGGATTGCCTCTGGATAAAATTAAAATAATTCTGTCATCTAAAGTCCATCATAGTATGATTTCAATATATTTTTTTCTAGGATAATTTCATATTATTACCCCTCATATACTCTAAACTTTAGTCATACTGGCTTATTGCTCCTCATACACAATATCTCACCTCTCTCATCCTTGACCTTGATAGGCTGTTCCCTGCTCCACCTCCCCATTCCTAGAATGTTTTCCCTCCTTACCTCTCCCTTGTAAACTTCCTTCAAAGCTCAACTTAAATGCAATCTCCCTTAAGAGTTCTTTCCTGATTAATTCTTTTTTTTTAGTGCTCTCCCCCCCCCCCCCACAATTGAAGGAAAGCTAGGTGGTGCAGTGGATAGAGCATGGGACTTGGAATCAGAAAGATTCATCATCATGAGTTCAAATCTGGCCTCAGATGCTTACTAGCTGTGTGACTCCGGGTAAGTCACTTAACCTTGTTTACTTTAGTTCCTCAACTATAAAATGAGATGGAGAAGGAAATGGCAAATCACTCCATTATCTTCACCCCTCAAAATGGGGGTTCTGATGAGTCAGACATGACTGAAAAACAACAACAATCCCTCCAATTACTTTGCATTTATTTTATGTATATCCTGGTGTTGTTTTCTTATCCCAGGTGAAATGTAAACTACTTGACAGAATGGACTGTCTCACTTCTGTAATGATATCCTCAGCACCTTAAATAGTGTCTGGCACATAAGTGCTTAATAAATACTTGTTGATTGATTCATTGAATCATTGTGGTATGGAGGTGACCCTGGTTTTTTGAAGGCATGACTGGAAAACACAGGTTATGGCAAGCTCTACTCAAGTTGGAAAGACTTTGAATACAGCTCTGGCAATGGATGATGTCTGCTTTCTGAAGCCCAATGTAATGAGAGGCTCCTTACTAGTGTGTGGTCCCTTTCCATTTCTGAAGCAACGGCGGCAGAGTTGTGGAAAGAAGGGCAGGGAGGACTAAGAATCACAATTTTTTTTAGACCATCTTTTTCATGAATTCAACTGTTGGTAATGTAAATGTGAAATCTGTGTCCAGTGACCAAAGAGCTAACATACTCCTGGAGGAATTGAAGCATATCATTATTGACATTTCAGCTGTAAATAAAAACAGAAGGTCTAAAGAAGTTATTGCTAAATGGAAGGATGGCTCACAGGTTTTCCTTGGAGAGGCAAATAAAGGAATGGATAGAGTTGCCTAATTATGTGTCCAAAGGCAACAAGAAACATCATTTCATGGGACACTTGATCATTTCATATTAGAGTACTAACAAAAAGGCTGCTGTGATGCTAATTGAGGCTTATGTGCTAACATCTGTTGTAGAAAATGCGAACGTAGAGAAACTCTATCAAGAACTCTATAAAGTGGGGCGGCCAGGTGGTATAGTGAATAGAGCACCAGCCCTGGAGTCAGGAGGACCTGAATTCAAATCCAGCCTCAGACATTTAACACATACTAGCCTTGTGACCTTGGGCAAGTCACTTAACCCCAATTGCCCTCCAAAAAAAAAGAACTTCATAAAGTCCTATAAATTAAATCAACATATACTTTAATATTCAATGGTTTAAATGGAGGGATAAAAAATAAGCAGGAAAATATGACTAAAGACCACTAAACAAGACTCAAATAGTCTTATGCTATGTAGAAGTCTTGTGCCTGTATGTATAACATGAACACAACACATTCTCTTCAAGGAGAGAGTCAGGAGGCATTGGATATGTTGATTATCAAATAACATCACAAAAAATGAAATTAACTTT
This sequence comes from Gymnobelideus leadbeateri, assembly GCA_011680675.1. Classification (NCBI taxonomy): domain Eukaryota; kingdom Metazoa; phylum Chordata; class Mammalia; order Diprotodontia; family Petauridae; genus Gymnobelideus; species Gymnobelideus leadbeateri. The sequence continues at coordinate 150,725 of WOXC01008190.1, read as the reverse complement.
ACATATATAGACAGAAAACAACTAGGTTACTGATGTTAGAATCATTTACAAATCAGCCAAATATGTATAGACAGACTGTTAACTTGTTATAACAAAGGTTGAAATCAATAATGAATCAGATGAAAGAATAAAAATGAGAAGAGATGGTATGTACTCAACAGAGCTCCAGTGTGATCTATTTCAGCACACCATTCATGCCCAAATTTGAGAAATGCTTAAAGGAATAGTATGTTGGAGTGCAAAGAGTGCTGGATTTGGAGCTGAGTTTAAATCCTGAGTCTCCCATTTGCTACCTCTATGATCCTGGGCAAGTCACACTCTCTGGGTTTAGTTTCCTCAACTATGAAAGATGGATAAATTGAGATCTGCATCCTTGGAGAAAGTAGTCGAGTTGATGAGATCTGTTGGTTCAATGATAATTGGGTAATAGTGAGGGCACTCCATTGAAATAGAAGCAGACTTAAGTGTGAGTGATCAGCTAGAAGCAATTATGTTATAATTTAATCTTGAGGTAATAATGACCTTAGCCCCTTGCTGAATTGTAACATCTCTGAAGGCAGAGATCATGTCTAGCAGAACTCTGCAGTTGGGGGATTATAGCCATGACTGACATATATATGTTAGTTGTGTAATAAATAGTTGTTAAGTGGATGAATGAATGAATAAATGAAGGGTAGTGGGGGTTGAAATGGAAAAGCAAGGATTGATGTGACAAATATGATCAAGGAATCATTGACAGGAATTGGGGACAGTATGGAGGAAAGGAAGGAGCCAGATGTGACCTAGAAATTTCAAGTCTAGGTAACTAGTATCACTGTAGCATCATTGCCTAAAAAAAAGGACATACAGATGGGGAAATCAGTGTGGGGAAGAAATTCTATTTCAATTCAATTTAAATCAAAATACTTATCAAGTATATATAAAACAGTAGATGCTAGACATCATGAGGATTAAAAGTTAAGTAGTAAGTCATTCCTACCCTCAAGGAGGTTTGAATCTAGTAGTGAAGATAATGTATGCAAATAACTGTAATATAGAATAAAATATTCTTATCAAACGTTCAATCATATAACATATAATAATAATAATATTGCTAACATTTATATGGCACTTTAAGATTTGCAAAGTATTTCACAAAATTTGTCTCAATTTATCGTCAAAACAACTCTGGTTATTAGGTGCTATTACTATCCCTATTTATCAATGAAGAAACTGAGGTAGGCAGAGGTCTCTGCCCTCTAGGGGATTGCATTCTACCCAAGAATAATTTAATAATTAATGTTGGAATGGGAGAAGTGTATGGGGCTCCTTGGATATTTTCCTTTAATTCCTAGGTCATGCAAATACATTATAACAATGTCCTGGAAACAATATATGTGCTATTTGGTCTTGCTACTGAATATATCAACTTGTATAAACTAAACTAGTACAACAAAAATAAAATGCATAGTAATTTCAATAAGATTATCATTTTAGGGAGGCATTTTAGAGGTCATCTAGTCCAAATGTTTAATTTCATAGATGAAGAAACTGAGACTCATAATGGTAAAATGACTTGCCCTAGGTTACACAGGTAGCCAGGTCTTCTGGCTCCAAATCTAGCACTTTTTCCACTAGTCTATACTGATTCACAATTAATTGGTCAATAAACACTTATTAAGCACCTACTCTATACCAAGTTCTGTGCTAAGTGCTTCAAAGTAAGAAAATAGTAAGATATTCCTAGTCCTCATGCAACTTAAATCTAATGGGGAGGACAGCACACAAGAGGAAGCAGAGAAGTGGAAGGAGGTCAGGGATGGTATCCATGGGGATGGAGCTTGGTAGAGTTCAGTCCAAGTAATGAAGCTGGTAGGAAATGAATAATTCCCTGGCCTGGGAGACTTCTTTAAATGGAAATTTTGGGAAGGGTCCTTTGCTCTGCCCTCCAGTTAGAGGGTCTAAGGGTACTGGGGGTGCTGATGAGGTGTGTGATCTCCAGGTTAATGAATTTTCTGGTGATGAGGTTTCCTGGAGGCATAATCATAATGGTCTAGTCCTAGAGAATGTGCTGGTGGGAAAGGAAATAGTGGTTGATGCGGAGCCCTCTTTAAATGGGTCGTTTTCACAAAGTAAACATGTGTAAAAGATAGTACAGATGATGTTGGTGTGAAATCTTCCTAGTCTCAGCTAAAAACATTAATATTTAATTCATGTTTTAAATTTTAATATTTAGTTAACATAAATATTAATATGATAGTGCTCTTCTAAAGGTTATATTCCAAGACAATAACCAGAAATTGCTGACCTCTTGACTTGTGTAAATGACAGCAGTGATGATAAAAGAGTAAGAGTAAGTATATGCTCATGTAAACTGAAGCAGAAAGTCCTACTTGTGCACCTGGTTTTGTTGCTGGGAAATAGAAAAGAGGAAACCAAAAAAGGTCTGAGGTAGGTAACAAGAGGGAAAAGTGAGTACAGAATTGGGGATGTGAGAGAAAGAAAGGAGGGAGTGGCTTGGGGATGGTGTCAAAGGGCAGGAAATACTGGAAAGTTAAGTAGGGCAGGTTGTGAGATTTGGAAACTAGAAAGGATGCTGTGAAGTGTATCTAAGAACTGTGTCTTTATCATGACTCGAAGAGAGACAGAAATATCATAACAGCTTGGGAAGACTGACCTTGTTAATGAGTTACCTTGGCTGGAATAAAGGGCAGATGAAATTAAATCACTTCCAACGGATTGTGCTTTTCTCTGACAAACCGAGAGTTTTAAAAATAGTCCAGGATTTAGTGGAAGATGGTTTGAGAAGGGTGTGAACAGAGTACCATCATAGGACAAAAGAAGGATAGTGTTAGGCCTAGAGTTAGGAAGACTTGTCTTTGTGATTTCAAATCTGACCTCAGATACTTACTAGCTGTGTCACTTAACCCTGTTTGCCTCACTTTCCTTATCAGTAAAATGAATTGGAGAAGGAAATGGCAGAGCACTCCAGTATCTTTGCAAAAACAAAAACAAAAACAAAAACAAAACCCAAACAAACAACTCCAAATGGGATCATGAAAAGTTGGGCATAACTGAAAAATGACTGAACAACAACAACAACAAAGATCAGAAAATGTCTATAACAGCAATAATAAATAGCATTTTATACTTTTTACATCATTATTCTGTATATCATTTCATTTGATATCCAAGAAACTACCCAAAGGAGTTTAAATATTGGAACATTGGGCAGTAGTGACCTATAATCTGCCATCTAGAGAGGTAAGATTTTTTTTCATCTTCAAGCAAAAGTTTACTGTTTCTTAGACCTCCACCTTTCCAAATAACAAGGCATCTTTTCCTAGGAACTGTTGCTAACTAGATGCTGCTCCTTGAGTTAGTTTCCAAAATGCTTGATATTCCAGCTAGCATTTCCCTGGTTACTGATGGAGAGATAAGGTTTGCCTAGTAAAAAAGACTGGAAGACAAAACAGAATAAAAACAACATACAACAAAATATATCTGATGCTTATCTTCTGAATTGAGATTGAAAGAAGCAAAGAAAAACCATTACGCCTAATGATTCTGCTCATTCTTATTCTATGAGAGCTGTGTGCAAAAGAGTATATTGAAGCCAGAATTCCCATGGACTTTAAGAAGTGATAGAGACAGGGACACATTCAATAGACTCATCCAATTCATCTAAATAAGATTGTAAAGTCTTTGTGGGCAGCCATCTCATTTTACAGGATAATCTGATGATAGTGAGCTGATTGCTGCAAGAGAAGCAGACTGAAGGCTGGGTAGCCATTTAGAAGCTGGGTGGCTAATTATTTAATCTTGAAGTAAGAATTATCAGTCCCCCATTGAATTGTAACATTCAACATTATGCCCCACTCTACACTTTTGTATGCTTTGAATTTTGCCACTCAATATCTGTCTACATTCCTTTTCCTGTGATCTAATAAAGACCTATACTACATAAAAGGACAAATTCTTGAATGAAAGGAGACTTTGTACTTAATTTCTAAAATTATTAAGGTTTTTTCATTTAAAGTAATATAAATGTCCAGTTAACTGTCCCAGGTTGACTCATATTTTACTGATAATAATAAAGATATAATCAGTCATAATAATAATAATAGTTAACATTTATATAATGCTTCCTATGTGTGTGCTAAGCACTTTAAATTATTATCTCATTTGATCCTCATAACAAGCTAAGATTATCTCCATTTTTACGGATTTTAGAGCTTTGATTTTCTTCCTGGTTTAACTAGGGACTGTAGCCCCCTAGGGATGTGATAGGAACAAAAAAGAATCAATCAACAAGTATTTCTTGAGTGATTACTCTGTCATCACCAGTATGTTAGATCTTGTGTGGGATATAGATGTCTGAGGCTTGGTGTGTGTGTGTGTGTGTGTGTGTGTGTGTGTGTGTGTGTGTGTGTGTGTGTGTGTGTGTAGGAATATATATCAAACCAAAGTAATTATAATAAAATGGAACAGCTTGTTTCCACTTCCAAAATTCTATGATTCTGTATGTATATAGATGAAGAGAAGTATAGTTTAATTAAGAGTATGAGTAGTAGAATTCTATAAATGTACCAGAGAATTTGAGCAGTCTGGGAAAGCTTCATGGAGAAGGTAGGGCTTGAAAAGAGCCTGGAGTAAAGGGCAAAGAAGAGACAATCATGTTTTCTGTTGCATAATATTTATAAAAAGATTTTGAGTCCTTGGATTAGATATATTATGGAAATCAACCTCCCAAATAAAAACTGTATCCCAAAGTTATTTGTCCACTAAAATCCATGACTTTGCTCTGTGGATCTTTATCCTTTGTCTATGTTAAAGCAAAGTCTCTGCCAATGGTCAGAGTAGCTATTTGCAAGGTTGATGCAAAACAAACTCTTTTACTATTGAACCTAGCTCTCCAGCTTTATCTATGGCAGAAGCCAAACCAAATCAAATTCCTATAGCCATGTTAATCTGTTCTGCAATTTTAATGACTTTTCCCCTTTCAATCAGCAGATTGCCATCTGCTTTTTAGCAAGAGATCACAGCTCTACTTGCTTAATCAGCTAGGCTCTGCAATTGGAAATATGTCAGTGGAAATGCTGAAATGAATGTTCATTAGCATGTCGTTTTTTGTGTGTGTGTGTGTGTGTGTGACTCAGAGGGATTGCTTGTCTCCAAACCACTCTAGATCCCTTAACAGGAATAGTGACAGGCATATGGCTGGATGTCAGTATGGGAATTATAATATCATGTACTTATACAGTACTCGTGTCTGAGCAACATGGACTATATATCCCTGGGTTTTAAAAGCTCCAAATCAATCTTTAAAATAGGCCTTAGTTAAAGGTTGGAGACAAGTGCTTTTATTTTAGAGCTGTCCTCATAGGTGATGCACAAGCACATGACCAGGGTTATTCAGAGTATTAAAAGACATTCTGATATAAAGGATACTAGCTGATAGACAATTTTGCTCATGAAGAACCTATAACTACATTAAAAAAGGCTCTTTCCTTTCATGTATGTAGTTAGTTGTGCTAAAAATAATCACGGAGGTGTCGAATTCTTTTATTGTCTCCTGCTTTGTTGCCATTGATGTCTGAAATTGGAGTTGGGAACGCTGGGCACAATTTTTACATCCATCTTTAATATTGCTTGCTATTTATCGACATTTCTAGTGATGACAGAATTCAGAGAATGAGGTCTCTGTAGGCACTTGGAACCCATTAAATGAGTCTGTCAAGCCATCCATCAGCACCTACTAGGGACTTTGTATGTACTTTGACCCTATCTGAAGCCTTAACTGCTCTCCAAAATGTGCCCCACAGAAGTTTGAGGTGACCCATGCCTGTCTTCCTGAAAATCTCTAGGCCTTCTTGGCTTCTCTTTCTCTGACATATATTTCTGATGCAGTAGATCTGGATTAGTTACAATAGCATGAAAGAAGAACAATTTAAAGAATGTTGATGTTGAGGATAGCAATGGGAAGCTTTTCACTTGAAAGTTTCCCAAGAATGAATTGTACAATATGTGAAGACGCATATATTGTTGGTAAATCAAATCTAAATATATCTGCGGGCTTCCCAACTATCATGGTGCTGTGGTAGCATTATTAACTATGGGGCAGAAGCCAGTCCCTGTGGAAATTCTTTCAGAAGACATTTCCAGATAGACAGAAAAGGTCTCACAATAAAAACTGGGGGGCAAAATTATATGGAGAACCTTTAGGACTTTTTATATGCTTGGACATCATCCACATCTCTGCATCTAAAATCTATTTAGGAGGACACAGTATCCTGGCCATAGGGGACAGTCATTGTCCTGGTCATAGATAGCTTTTTTTGAAAAATGTTTTATTTTATTTTAAATTAACAAGCATTTATTCTGTTTCCCTGCCACCCACCCCCAATTAAAGAAAACCAAACCAGAAACCCTCCCCCACTTTTTTTTTTGCTTTTTCCAGGGCAATTGGGGTTAAGTAACTTGCCCAAGGTCACACGGTTAGGTTTTTGTTTGTGTGTGTTAAGTGTCTGAGGTCGGATCTGAACTCAGGTCCTTCTGACTCCAGGGCTGGTGCTCTACTCACTGCTCCACCTAGTCATCCCCCTCCCCCACTTCTAACAAATATGCATAGTCAAGCAGAACAAATTCCCCCATTGGCCATGTCAAACAATGTATGTCAGGCTGTGTCTTGCATCTGTCACTTCTCTGTCAGAAAGTTGGTTGCATTCTTCATCATTATTCCTTTGGAATTATGGTTCATCACTGCATTGACAAGAGTTCTTAAATCTTTGCTTTCTCAATGTTGTTTTTGTATAAATTGTTCTCTTTGTTCTGCTAACCTCACTCTTCATCACTTTGTACAAGTCTTCCCAGATTTCTCTGATAACATCCCTTTTTTTGGCCAGATAGTTCTTCAAATGACACATATGCCAAGTTTTTCATCGGGACTCTGGCTGACATTTTCCTCCGAATTAGATGGGATGAAATATCTTTATTTCTCTGCCAGTTTTACCTCATCTTGATGATTAAGTTTTTTGATTAATGTTAGTTTTCATATTCTGCACCCAAGCCTAGACTCCCTGTGTTACAAATTCAGCAGGTTCATAGCTTATGTGGTGATTCTTCCTTTCTATATTTGGGCCTCTGAATGGGGAGGAATTCCTCTACTGAACCTAGGAGAAAGGGGGAGGAGTTTAGCAAGTGTAAACCTTTTCTCAGTCCAATGTCAAGAGGAAAAATTTGTCCAGGCAAGACAGTTTCCTTATTTGCTTTGAATTTCTCAAATATAAATCAGCAACCACCAAAAAGGCTTGATAACTGGAGTAAAAGACAAGAAAGGAAGGACTGATAATGACAGCGAGACTGAGAAGGCTAAAACCTCTCTTAAGTTGGGAAAGGAGTAGAAAAATGGTACCAGTAACTTCTCTGTGGTGCTTATAATTCATATACTCATACTCAATCACTTTCTGAATTGCATGTAAAGATAGAAGTTACAACTTTGAAAATGATCAAAGGTAGAATGTACATTTGGAAGGTAATAGTGGTTTGTCACTTACCTGATAGTCTTTCCCAAAAGCTATGAATAAGGTGGAAAGACAGGGGAGGAAGCAGTTTATCTTGGGAGAAATTACTCCATCGATCCTATCCTTGATTAATTCTCTTTCTCTTTTCCCCTGGATTGCAAATGCATTTTCCACCAGTTGATTTATCTGACCTTTGGGAAGCAATGGATGATCGAATTTTGTCAGAGAATCTGAGGACTTAGAAGCATTCATTTCTCAGCGCTCAATAGTATGCATTGGCTTTTTATAAATGTTGGAGATGGCCAGTTTGGAAAGGGGATCTCCATTGTTCATCCCTTTCTTTGATTTTTCTCTCATGTATTCCAAACCATCTGGCTTTTCTGGTTTAAAAAATTCATAACGATGTCCCAGTTCCTCTTTCCCTCCTCTCCTCCACCCCAGCTTTGTATTACTGCTGCATACCATTCTCAAAGCAGATGGATACTGAAAGAATCAGGAATAATTATTCAGTCTTTAAAACTTGGTGAAGATATCCATGTGGTGCAAACATTTTCTAAACCTAGGGGACCACTGGTATGAAGCAGGCCATAGTAAAAATGTCCCTGTACCTTCTAAAAACTCAGGGTTCTTGTACCATGTGCTCATCCTGACAGCAATCTGACCTGTTAAAACAAAGAACAAATACTATGACAATGGTCTATCTAGTCTCAAGAAGTGGATGTCCACACTTCTAGACAGTTCCGAAAATGCCCCAGTCAGTTTCAGAGGGAGTCCTTTGCATTTTCTAACTAGGTTACAATAAAGGAGGGAAGAAGGCAGATGGTGTGTGTGTGTGTGTGTGTGTGTGTGTGTGTGTGTGTGTGTCCGTGCGCACGCACATACTCTCTGTGTGTTTACACCTTGGTTTTCTGCTAGTTTCTGCATCTTCCAGGGGTTGGGAGTTAGAGTGGCTGTTTTCTCTTGGTGGAGTGACTTACTACTTCCTCTAGCAGTACAGGTAGGTTTAGAAATTGAAAAAATGTTAATACATTGATCTTACATTTGTCAGTGCTGGCAATAGCATACTGTAAATTTGCCTATAGTTTCAATTTAAGTACTAGAAATAGTTTTGGAGTACCTACTATATCCAAAGTACATGGACGAAGACATGAGATATAAATGGGAAGAGTTCTAAGAAGTTTACATTCTTTTGAAGAATATATAACAGTTATACAGATAGGTAAATACAAGATCTATTTAAAAAGTCATTTTAAGAGGTAGAGAGGGCTAACAATTTTTTGGGGAGAGGAAATCAGGAACAGCCTCATATATTATCTAGAACCTGAACTGGGGTTTGAAGGCAGTTGGAAATTTTGACAGTTAAAGTGGCACAATGGGTAGAAAGCTGGACATGAAGTCAGGAAGACCAGAGTTCAAATCCTACCCCAGACACTACCCATGTGAGTATTGGCAACTCACTTAACCTCTTTCAATCCTAGTTTTCTCATGTATAAGATGAGTACAAATAGTAGTACTTAACACCCAAAGTGTCTGTGACCATCAAATGATATAACATATATAGTGGTTTGTAAATCTTAAAGGACTATGTAAGTGCCAGCTATTATTATTATTAGTTAGAGGCAGAGCTGGGAAGCAGAGCATTCCAGACATGGTGAATAGCCTGTTGGAAGAACTGGAATCAGGAGATGTAATTTCATATGTGGAGAATACTTACTAGGTCAGTTTGACTGGGAATCCAGAATGTGTGGTAAGAAGTAATATTGGCAGTGTCAGAGAGAACCTAATTTTTGAAGGCTTTAGCTGCCATTCTGAAGACTTTCTACCTTTTTTCTAGAGGCAATAGGGAGTCACTGATTTTTTTTTTATGGGTGAGTTATGTACTAATGTCTGTATTTTAGGAATGTTAATTTAGCAGTTATGTGAAGAACAGCTTGGAGAGGAGAGGCTGAAAGGAAGAAGTCCACCTTGAAAGTTAGTTGCTGAGGTGATGAGGGCCTGAACTAGTTTGTATGTTCAATGAGTCTATAAACTCTTGGAGAACAGTACTGGCACATCTTCACATGTTCCCCTACTCCTTTACTGCCTCCTTTTGTGTGTCGTCTTGCCCTCCCTGGTTAGATTGTAAGCTCCTTAAGTGAAGGGACTGTCTTTTTACTAATTGTATCCCGGCCCTTAGCACAATGCTTGTCATTTAGTAGGCACTTAATAAATACTTATTGGGTTGGATTAAACTGGTTAGGTAATGGAGGCAGGGATATACAAAGGTGCATAAAGCATAGTCACTTTAGTTAGATTCATTCAATAACCATTTATTGAGCATTCTGCTTCTTCCCTACTGGTGACCTTAAAAAAATCAGAGTTTATATCATCCTATTGTAAGTAGTAGGAAGCAGGACTTCTGGCTTACTCTTATTCATTCATTCATTCATTCATTCATTCATTCATTCATTCATTCATTCATTCATCCATCCATCCATCCATCCATCTATCTACCTACCTATCTATCTATCTATCTATCTATCTATCTATCTATCTATCCATCTAGGCTATAGATAGAGGGATTGGTACAAGGAAACCTGGAGGGAAATGCTGAGTCTTATCAAGAGACAATGGGATTGGCTACCAAAATGCTGTGTGATTTTCAGCAAATACTTTTCCCTTTATGCAAATCAATTCCTCATTTCTCTCTTTCTAGATAGGCATGGTATATAATAAGTGGCATTTTGTAATAATTCCTTTTACATGCTTTTTTATTGCATCATATTGCATCATCCCTTGGAAATCTGTTGAAGTTTATGAACCTCTTCTTTGAATGATGTTTTTAACAGCATAAAATAAAATGCAAGGACTAAGAGGAAAGCCAATTATATCAAAACATTAAAAAAAACAGGTTCAAGGACCCCAGTTTAAGAATCTCTGATTTAAGTTATTGAGATGTTATGATCATCTTATAGATTGGAAAACTGAGGCAAAAACAGCCAACCAATTTGGTCTGTATTGTTCAAGAGACATATAAGTTTAGCCAGCCAATCATTACATACATGTATCTTGAATACCAGATAATAGCTAGGACCAAGGTCTCAAGTTTCTTAAATTCTTACTCTTTGTTTTGATTAGTGGTATATCTTGGGGCTCATGCAAGTGGCAAAAATTCCAAAGATTCCTCACTGTGAGGTGGGGAGGTCAGCATTGTGCCATTCCTGGTTACCAGAGGGGTGCTTATATGTGCATGCACATGGAACCATTCATGTATGAAGTTACACCCTGGTTGTCTGCTAGGTTCTGTGTCTTCCAGTTAGTGGTGGTTGCAGTGGTCTGATCCTGACCTAAAGTCTGATGTAATTTCCTTTAGGTAACAATGGAATTTCTTAGGGATATTTGTAGGCAGGAGCAGTGGATCCTCATCACTTCTGAGCAAACTAACCTGTGTTCAACATAGCTCTCCTATAGAAGTTTTTAACCTGGGTTCTGTGAATTAAAAAAAATATTTTGATAACTGTATCTCAATATTATTGGCTTCCTTTTCATCCTGTGTAGTTTCTTTTATGCATTTAAGGACATGATTCTGAGAAGGGGTCCATTGGTTTAACTCAATAAGATGACCACAAAGAAAAGATGAGGAACCCCTGCTCTAGCATGTGCAGAAGGCTAGTTATCTTCCTTGGTTCCAATTGTTAGGAATATTAATGCTTCAAATTTTCTACCATTAGGAGTTATCAAGGTGTTAGATAACTTAGAGAATATTTAAAAATTGTTAGTTTTCTCACATCTCTAATCCTTATTATCTAAAATGATCTCTACTTTCTCAGAACTATGAAAACATCATTTTTATACCCGCAGGTACTCATCACATTCCAATTTGCATCATAAAAATTATATTATGTCAACTACAAGGGCTTATGATTTTATACTTGTGGGAAGTTCTTCAACAGCTGCAGATGAGAAATCCATCTATAATTTTATAGTCTTAGAGAGTTTCCTGAGTCGTGTAGGTTAGGTAACTTTCCCATGTCATACAGCTGGTGGAGGGCAAAGACAAGATTTGAACTGAGGCTTAACTGATTCCAAGTTAAGTCTTTTATACATTATGTTACATTATCTTTTCAAAACACACATAGTCACACACACATACATATGTATACACACACTATTAGAGTCTAATGCAGTCCTCCTATACAGTAGGAGCCCAATAAATGGTTGTTGAATGAATGAATGATTATCTGACTAAAGTAACTATGCTTTATGCACCTTTGTGTACCCCTGCCTCAGTTACCTAGCCACTTTGATCAAATCCAATAAGTATTTATTAAGTGCCTACTAAATGACAAGCATTGTGCTAAGGGCTGGGATGCAATTAATAAAAAGACAGTCCCTGCACTTAAGGAGCTTACAATCTAACCAGGGAGGGCAAGACAACACACAAGAGGAGGCAGTAAAGGAGTGGGGGAAACCATGGAGTTGTTCCATGGAGTTGAAACCAGATAGAATAGCAGATGCAGAATGGAGTGAGCCCAGAAGTCTAGCTTCTGCCTTATATATAGGAAAGCATTGGGAGGAAGTTGGTACACATCTTCCAGCCCTCCAATCAGAAGGGAAGGGAGACTGAGGGAGGTGGTGTCAACCAAGGCTTGAGTTAGCAGCATGGTGAGGTTAGAAGTGATGAACTTGTCTTGGGAGTTGTCTTCTTCTCTGGAGTTGAAGCCAGGCAGGGCAGCAGATATATACCACTTAATACATGATAAGCACTTAATATTAATCAACCTGAATTTCTGCACAATTAATTTTAATTTCATGATAATTTGGATGTTTTAAAAGTGTTTTAAGTCCTGGGAATATATGTGTTGTTTCAAAAGTAGTGATGTACTTTCAATTTCAAAGTTAACTTTCTCCAGAAGAAGCTCTAAGTGCTTGTCAGTGTTACCAATTGAGATTATATACTGAATACACAGAAAACAACCTTATTTGAATATACAAAGAGTAACCCTAAATGAAACAATATTATATAAATGGATCTTTCACACTGAATATTTATAAAGTGGGAGAAGGGTTAATCTGTTTGGTTTTCTTGATTTTCTCAAACCCAGTGTTAAGTAGCCTAGAGTCTGTTTAAGAATTTTGATGCAAGAAGCATAAAAGATTTGAATTAATCAACTTTGATGTTCAAGTATATTGTATTCTAGTAGGGGGAAATGTCATTGAGTCATGTGGAGGCTGAAGGAATTTTTTTAAACCATTGTAGAGACCTCCCATTCTAATACTTTTAACGTTTCTCCTTACCCATTTCCACATGCTTCTTTCCCTATGTTTGGAGTTCCTCTATGGGGTACTGAGTATTCACAAATCTCTTTCATTTTGCCATACACTCCATTCTAATCTTACATTTGCACTGATGCCAGGATTTGACTATACCATTGAGAAATTGTGAATTGAGCTATGGGCCAATTGGCATTTACCCAATTTTCCAGAGATGAGAGAGAACAGCAGCAGCTAGCTGTCAAGCTCTAATATCATCTTTAGTGACACCAGGTCATTAACTCCCAGAAGTTCTACCTCTTGGAATTTGATTTTCCATAGAATTTTGCTCAGCAGCCTGACATCATACAACTTACTTCAAGTTATTTTTTGGGGATAAAGCTAATATTACCCTTTCTCTCTGTCATACACTTTGTATACCTTTCCTTTTTGGGATTCTATGCCTTTTCATTATATGCTCACCACCCATGGAATAGTCTGTCCACCCAAAGTCCACCATGAACTCTTTGGATTATGCCTGGGATCCTATCTAGATTCCAAAGACTTTCCTAGCTGAGGGAAAGTGAGGCTTGGAAATACTGTTATTCTGTCAACACCCTCTCATATCTGATTTTAATGTATTACATATAATGAAAATGCCTAAGCTTTTATTTTTAAAAATTACTATCAGGTTATCAATCAATAAGTATTTGTTAAATGTCTATTATAGCCAAGAAATGTGAAAAAGCATGAGAGATGTTCCCTGTTTTCAAGGAACTTGTAATCTATTCAGGGAAATATGACATATAAAATTAAAATAAATTCAGTATGTAATAAATGCCAAATGTGTACTATGGGAGTTCAAAGGAAGGAGAGCTCACAGTGAGGTGAGAGGGGTCATGGATCTTCAAAGAAGGATATGGGTTTGAATTTTTGTTGTATGCTTTACACTGTTGCTTGGTTCCAATACTTTTACCTATGTCCAATTTTGCTGTCCCATATGTATTTGGTTGCTATTGGATGAAAGGATGGTTAGGTAAATTCAATAAAGCAGAGTGCTAATAAGATCAGTGTTGTAGTTTGATATTTCAGTGGCTCACCTGGGGTAATTAACTTTACTGTGTTTCGTAGTCACTAACTCTGACCGTCTTGGGAATGGATGCCATTGGGCACAAAGGGTGGGGATGAGAGAATGTGGTTGGATCAGTGCAAATCTACTATGACTGCTGGAAAGGGAGTAGTAGGCCAATGATACTAGGTCAGTGGCATCATTACTATGCACATATCTGATGAGGAAGGTAATAGCAGATTGGTTCTTAGCATATACAGTTAATGGATTACTCTGTGTTTCAATTGGTAATTTAATGGATAAGCTTTTACAAAGTGATTACTATGCCTAATACACTACTAAACAAGGTAATATAAAGATCACAATGAAATAGTTTCTATCCTCAAGGAGTTTTCATTCTACTTATAGATTAGATCAACACTTTGTGTGGTGTTCATATGGATTAATATGGGCATATAGGCAGCAAGGTGCAGTTAGGTGGCACAGTAGATAGAGTGCTGGGTCTAGAGTCAGGAAGACTTGTGTTCATGAGTTCAAATCTGGCCTCAGACACTTACTAGTTGTGTGACCCTGGTCAAGTCACTTAACCTTGTTTGCCTCAGTTTTCTCATCAGTAAAATAAGCCAGAGAAGGAAATGCAAACCATTTCAGTATCTTTGCCAAGATGAGATCACAAAGAGCCAGACATGACTGAGAAAAAAAGTCTGAACAACAGCATATGGATTAAACATTAACATTTAATAAGATTTTAGGTATGAGAAAAGCATGTTTGTGTAGATCAGGCTATCTTTCTATCTACAGGTAAACATGCTATTTTTGGCTTCCAGTCCTCAGTTGTAGCTCAATTTATTTTTTATATTGTTCCAGATCTATGATTTTACCAGTGTATGGATGTGGAAACTCCTTTCACCGACAGGTCAGTAACTTGTTTACAAGTTATAGTCTTAGAGCAGGAATTCTTTACCTTTTTTGTGTTACGGACTCAGAATCATATTTTAAATGTGTAAACTAAAATATATAGAATGGATGCAAAGGAAAATGGTCATATTGAAATATATCTATCAAAATATTGAAAGCTCTAAGTCTAGGGTTCTCTCTTTCCAAAATCTGTCCAAAATCTTCGAGTTTTCTGGAGGGCAGTAAAAGGTTAAATGACTTACTTCCATTCCTATAGATAGTATGTGTCAGAGGCCTCAGGCACTCCTGATTCCCAGGCCAGTCTTGTATATTTTCCCACATGGCTTCATTTCACCTCAGTGACTATTTACCATCCTCTCTATTTTCCCTCCCCACCTTCTCCTTGCAACATTCCCCCCAATTTTTTCCACATTCTGTTATTCATATCCTCATCTCCAAAGGATCTTATATCTTGCATAATCACAAGACTTAGGGCTAGAAGTGTCCTTAGGAACTATTTATTCTAGGTGCTTTTCTTAATCTAGGATCCATGCACCCCCCTAAAGGGCTTGTGGACAGATTTCAGCAGTTCTGTTTACTTAGGTGGGGAAAAAGTATATCTTTATTTTCCCTAACCTCTAACTGAAATTGAGTATTTCTTTTAATTATTTAAAAATATTCTGAAAAGGGGAACCTCTAGGTAGATAGAACATTGACCTGGGAGTCAGGAGAACCTGAGTTCAATGTGAGTTTATTTAGATATTTAGTAGCTGTGTGACCCTGGGCAAGTCACTTAACCCAACTACCTCAAAAAATCTTTTTTTTTTAAATTCTGAAAAGATATTCATAGGCTTCACCTGACTGCCAAAGGGGTCCATGACACAAACAAAAGTTAAGAACTTGTTACCTAGTGAAACCCTCTCGTTTTACAAATAAAGAAACGGAGGCCCAAAAGGGGTCCCTATAGATAGCAAATAGTAAGAGTCAAAATTTGAACGTAGCACTTTGTTGCTAAGTCTTGTGCTCTATCTCCATCTGTCTCTTCTTTGGTTTATTTCCCCTTCCTTCAGGCTGCTACCATTTCCTAGGTTTATGCTAAGCTCTCTTTCTAAGGCAGAACAGGTCCCTACATGTCTCCCACTCCAGTTACATGAAAGGTGCTACTGCTTACTGCCAAGAGGGGAGGTGCATATTTCATGGCAAACAGGGTGTTAAATAGTATGCTTTTCAGGAGAAGAAATGCTGGCCTCCTCCACTTTTAAACCTCATTCTCTTTCATCCCTAGCTCTTCCATCCCCAACCCATACTCTCCTCCCCACCCCCTACCACTATCTGGTAGAGAATTGTGTAAACTTGAGTGTCTGGCTTGCAGTATTGGCCTGATAGCAGCATTTGCCTGCAGGAAAACTCTTCCCTTGGACAGCTCAGTGAAGACATCACTCGTCAGGGCCCAGGCCTTTTTAGAGAATAAACTTCTTATTGCTTCGTTCCCAAGAATGTCAGCAATAACATGCTTACACCTGAGTGTGTCAACCATCTTCAAAGCTATCGGCCTCCCTTAGAATCCTCCCCTGCTCCCCTCAGCTATGGATGCAGCTGATTTAGTAGGTTGGGAGGAGTTATTCAATATTTGGTTTAGATTTTTATTCAAACCTTTGACACAGAATGACATCCTTTATCCCCTCTTGCAATTACAAATAACATTTCTCCTTATGAAAGGGATGAAATACCATATAGAATAATCCTCTGTCATAAGAGAATTACAGAAGGAACTGAAGTAGGTGGGGTAGAAGAAGGGGGGGAGACTTTGGGGGTGGGGAATAATCACCTGGTCCCTACCCATGACAATAAATGCACGAACGCCTCAAAATGGGCCCCTCTATCTCTGACTGCAAGGAGGAAATCATCTTCTGATTTGCAAATTGGGGAGAGTAAGAAATCCATGGAGCTTCTAAGTTCTTTTGTAATGATAAATTAAACTGGATTGCCACTGATTCTGAATGCTTAATATAGACATACAGTTGGAAAGACAATCCTCATAGCTACTCTATCGGTCCATTAGTCTTGGACAGACACTATGAATGGATAATCTGTCCCACCCAGAGTTGAGTTGAAGGAGGCCAGTGGGCTGGATGGCCTTTGGGAAAGTAGTCAGCAATAAATATTTATTAAGCACTTATCATATGCCAGGCACCGTATTAAGTTCTGGGTATACAAAGAGAGGCTAAAATATAGACCCTGCCCTCAAGGAGCTCACTTCCTAGTGGAGGAGACAACATGAAATAACTATATATATAGGATATATGCAATGCAAATGGAAGGGAACCTGAGAGGAGAAAGTGCCAGCAGCTTTGAGGATCAGGCAAAGCTTCCTACAGAAGGTGAGATTGGAGATGAGACTTAAAGGAAGCCAGGAGGTGGAGATGGGGAGGAAGCATATTCCAGGGATGAGGGACAGCCACTGCAAAGGTCCTGAGTCAGGAGATGAAATGTGTTTGAGGAACAGCAAGGAAGCCAATGTTGCTGAACCATAGAATAGGGGGAGGGGAGAAAAGTCCAAGATAACTGGAGAGTCCTTTTAATGGAGGCAGCCATTATTTTAGAAATCAGGGGGTTGACTCGGGGGTGGTGAGGATACTTATTTGCCACACTGTGTTCTGTTCCTGGGTACAGTGCCTTGCATAGAGTTAGTGGCAAGAAATTTTTGTGGTTGTTGATCGAAAACAAAAATAGAAAATGAAGGGTCTCCTTAGCCATCATTGCACAGGGAGCGAGTGGGGAATAGTGAACTTTTCCCATGACCACACCTGTAGGTAGAGTCTTCTGTCTTTTAGTGACTGAGCTCTGGACACACCATAGGGTTCTGCTTTTTATCGGGGCCAGAAATCGTTCCTGTAGTAACAGGAAACATACCTGTGGTCTTGGACTTCTCCCACACCCTGTGAAATGCCATTTGCAGATGGAGAAGGGGCAGAAAATATCAGAGAGCAGGAAGGAGAAAAATAAACAGACACATGGCAGGCATCCTGGGAGGTGGAACCAGATCCTAGGGAGGGAAAATAGGTCTCAGCCACGGGTCATGGAGGAAACACAGATGAACCAAACCCTAATTTGTCGAAAGGGAACCATGCTGGGCCACAAGATAGGAGAGGTGGGACTGAATTGAATTGCCATGTGTGTTAGTTCAGTAGGAAGCCATGGCTGATGATACTGAAAGCCTTTATTCTCGATGAAAAGGAACAATGCATCTGTTCAGGCGCGCCCTAACACAGTACTGTACCATCCTTTCCTGCTTATTTCCCCTAGTCTCCAAATTGTCTTACCAGATATGAAAATAAAGGGGAGCTTTCATAGTAGGGGAGCTCCCTGATTTGGCCTTCAACCGAGATCAAACGAGTAAAGCTTTGATGGTAGTGAAGATGGTGATTTCAGGTAATGGGTCTGTGAGAGGATCAGAGAGGAAAAGACTAATCAGAAGGCTTTTGATGTACAAAGAAGAGATTCGTAGGCAAATGTATAGTGAGCAAATTTCATATATATATGCATATATATACTATATATCTATATACACACACATATATATGTATGTGTATATATATATATATATATGCAAACTATGCACAAAATAGAAACAGAATAAAGTGAGGGTAGTCTTAGAGGGTAGTCACTAAAATTAAGGAGGACTGGGAGAACTTTTTAGCAGAAGGTGGGACTTTAGCTGAGACACGAAGGATGTCAGGGGAGGCTGAGTTCAGAAGGGAGGGTGTTACAGGCATGAGGCACAGCCAGTGATAAAGCCTGGAGTTGGAAGATGGAGTGCCTTTCATGAGAAACAGCAAGGAGGCCAAAGTCACTGCATCACAGAGTACAGAGACGGGGATAAATTGTAAGAAGACTGGAAATTAGGAGTGCCTGACCTAAGAAGATAACAGTGTAAAATTTAAAGAAGTCAAATATACAGGAGACATTACAAAGGAAGGCTTGGCAGGACTTGGTGACCGGATCTAGTGAGATCACAGAGTCACAGAATCTAAGTCAACAAACACTTATTAAATACCTACTGTATGCTAAACCCTGTGCTAAGTGTTGTAAGGTGCTTCAGATGCTATTTGGTCCAACTAACATCAAAGAAGAATCTTCTCTATAATATAGTCAGCAAGTGAACATACAAGCTTTATTTGATTACTTTCAGTAACAGAATGACTTCTATCATGGGGGAAAGCTCTAATTATTAGGAAATTTTCCCTTACATTGAAACAAATTTGCTTTTTTGAAATCTCCATCCACTACTCTGGATTCTATCCTTTTAGCTTCATCAGAACAGACCGAATACATCTCCTTTCTCTTCCATAGCCCTTCAGATTTTTGAAGATAGCTATTTTGTCCCACCTATGTCTTCTCCAGTATACATACTTCTAGTTCCTTTAACCAGTCCTCACATATTGCATGAAGGCCCTTCATGGTCTTGGATGCTCTACAGTTTATCAAGGTCCTTCCTAGAAGGTGGCAGTCGGGACTAAACAGGTATGCTCTGAGGAACACAGAATGCAATGGCTCCTATCTGGTCTTGGAGACAGGTATCAGTTCCATCCCTGCTATTACCTCCTCTTCTAATCTTCTCTCCTTTATTTTATTTTTTTTGCCTTTTGGAGGGCAATTGGGGGTAAGTAACTTGCCCAAGGTTACACGGCTAGGTTTTGTGTGTGTGTGTGTGTGTGTGTGTGTGTGTGTGTGTTAAGTGTTTGAGGCTGGATCCAAACCCAGGTTCTCCTGATTCCAGGGCTGGCGCTTTACTCACTGCACCACCTAGCCGCCCCAGTCTTCTCTTCTTTACATCACTCAAAAGATTTTGGTCTGCAATCTATGACTGTGGAAGAAGGTGAGTAGTCTGTGACTTTGGCCCTATTAGTGACCTAACCAAGTAAATTAATATACCTCAAGCCAATTGCCAACCTAAACTAACATGATTTCTTAAAGGAGACATGATAGCCAAGAAAATCTGGTGAGACAACTTCAAAGAAATTCTAAAGGTAAATTGGGACCTCTAGTTTTCTTCTGCCAAAATTTTGGTTGTTCAGTTGTTTTAGTCATATTCAACTCTTTGTCACCCTGTTTGGGGTTTCCTTGGCAAAGATACTGGAATGGCTTGCCATTTCCTTTTCTGGCTCATTTTACAGATGAGGAAACTGAGGAAAATAGGGTTAAGTGACTTGCCCAGGGTCTTGTAAGTGTCTGAGGTTGATTTTGAACTCAGGTCTTTCTGACTCAAGGCCCAGTGCTTTATCCACTGTGCCACAAATCTTCCCTTCTGCTAAAATAATGAATGGGAAATACCATACCAGATCTTTACTATTCTGATCAGTTTCAAGTGCTATATATGTATATCCATCTCCAGACTCAACTGTGAAAGACTGAAACCCTTAAAATATAAAGAGTAAAAGATCAAACACAATGCCATGACTTATCTACCACATATTGGAGTGAAACCACACACACACACACACACACACACACACACACACACGCACATGCACATACACACACACACACACACACACCCCCTCTTTTCAGTTAGTGGGAATCTTTTGTATGGTTAAGTTTAAGGGGCTCATTGACTGGTCTCATTACTTTCTCTGTTCCTTACTTATTTGATTCATGTAATAGCCATATAGAGTTTAGTCTAATTTTAGTACATGTCAGTAGCACATGATTACAAGGTGTAATACTAATCTGATCTGATTGTTCTTTTGCCTTTCAAGAGGTAGGGAAAAGAAGTTCATAAAAAATTGTCCATAGCAAGAAAATACCCAATTTAAAACCATGGAATGAACTTGCTGAATTTGCACTAATGAACAGACAATATGATTTACCTGATGGCTCTCACTTCATCAGCTGTTAGAGAAGGTAATAAAGACAAAAGGCAGTTCTGGGATTATTGCCATCAATAACATACTGTCTTTACACTGTGCCCTGATCTTAATAACTCTGCTATAGTGAATACTGTTTGAAATGTACTAATAATAGAAAGTGTCTAACAGAGTAAGTATAGCTTATTACCTTAATGCTACTGGCAATAAGGTTGGGAAAGCCAAAATCTTGAGTTCACTTTGGAAAAGCTATTAAGCTAGCCCAGGGCTGCAAATCTTAACTGAGTGTCTTCCTTTTGGTATGCTGTTTGACAGAACTTAAAAAAAACCCCAAACTATCCATGTAGATGAGACAAAAATTTCTTATTTGAATCATACACTTTAATAAATGAATGAAAATCAGAACTTGAAGTTTGGAAGGTACTTGGAAAGGTCTCTGAGTCAATTCCCCTGACTTCCAGAAGGACTCTCCCACATTCAATAATGGTTTCAGCAACTTACTCAATTTAACATGTCCAGGTCAACGAATATTTATTAGCCTGTTGTGTGTAAAACATTACACTAAATTCTGGAGATACAAAAAGAAAAACAATTTATATAAAGAAGACATGTAAATAAATAATAGTGATTCCTACAAGAATATAATGAGTGCTAAGGAGAGAGGTGGTCTAAGCAAAATGCCACAAAAAATTTGAGGACAGACAGAGCATTCTCAGCAAGGATAGAGGAGGAAAGCTTCATGGAGGAAGAGGCAGCTGCATTAATCCTTGATGTAAGGGAAGGCCTTCAATAGATACGGATCAGGATTCCAGTATGGAGTCTTCAGCGATGGTGGTCAGTATGTCATGGATGAGAACAGGGGCAACTAATAGTCTAGTCTGAAGGACAGTGTGAGTTGAAGCTGCAAAGGTAGAAAGATGAAGCTGGAATTCTTTGAATATCAGAACGAGGAATTTAATAATTACGTGGTTGGTAAATTCTTTCTTGGATACTTATTCTTTGTCAGTAGAGACCGATGATAGAGTTGGCTATGATCTTTTGTATAAGATTCTCTTGCATATTATTTTCTCAAAACCAGATTTTGTGTTTCAAGACCAGTGACAGCTGTGCTCTTAGCAATATCTTGTAAGCCTTTCCTTATTCTGTCTGGAACACTTGGGCCAGTGGTAACAGGACCTCATTATCTACAAAATGGTGGTCATATAGCACTTGGGTTAGCTCCCTGCCTCAGTGTACCTAGCTGTATATCTGTGCTCTCACAAAAAACACAAGACTGACTGGCTAATAACATGTAGATCTCATGACTGGGCAGACAAGTAATACAGATTGCCCATTTCATAGGTATTGTATTCTACTCTTGTTTGGATTAGATTGCTGCAATCTGACTGTGTCCTGCATGTTTTGATACCCTGGCTTTTGGATCCCCCTAGCTATCTTGGCCTGGCTTGTCTACTTTAAATCAATTTGCTTCTATTTTGCATCCCATGTCACAGATGGGAAGCTATTTCCCCTGCAACCTCTGAACCCTCAGTTCCTAGACTGTACCTCCTAACTACCTCTTCATGATTGGGCTTTACCTCACTCAAAGTGAGAAACTGAAAAGGTCTTAGCCTAAAAGGGTCAGGATCTCCCATTGCATTCTGGGCTATCTCAAGACCTCCTGATGAATATCTGGCCACTGGGCCTAGCCTCTCTGGAGGAGAAGGTGAGGCTGGTGACCTTGCACAGCCTTCCCTTACTCAGACCAAAGTCAACTGCAAGTCATGTCATCATTTCTCTGATGCCATGGGCCTCTTCGAAAACGAAGGACAAATACAACAATCACGAAAGACTTCAGATTCCCTACTGACTTGTTAACCTTACCTGAAGGAAATCTTATGTGGAGTTTTTAAAAATAGGAAATCATAAAAAATATTGCTATATTTGTTCATTTTATAGCTAAATGACTGTATCTTCTTAACCTTTTTAAAAGCTCAAGTTTTTATGGACTTAAACTCTGCAGTGTCATGAATAGAATATTGATTTTAGAATGTTAGACTAACTGGCATTATATTTCTATGCAGTAAAGATCTTTAAGCACTAATAAGAAATGTCGAATCCCAATTTGTTGTCAAATCTTTTAATTTCTATCTTCACACTGTCTCCTGCATGCATCTGTTTCCCTCTAATCTCAGCCATCATGCTAGTACAGGCCCTCATCACCTCTTGTCTTGACTGTTGCAATAGCCTCCTTAATTGCTCTCCCTGCCTCAGATCTCACCTATATACACACATATGAGACTTAGCTTGGAGGATATGAGAATTACTTCATAGAATTTCTTTTCTTCCTATGTACCAGATATTGAAGAATATATTTGCATATATACATATATGTATAAATGCATGCATATATTTACATATGCTCAAGATATAGAAATGTAGGAGTTAATAGATAATATAAAATTCAATTAATATAATAATTATATATTTATCTATATCTGTATCTAGTACCTTGTTATAGATATACTATCTCCCATAAGAATATAAGCTCCTTGAGATCAGGGATTTGTTTTGGATTTGTTAATATGTGCTTAGTTAGTATGTGCTAACAGTGCTTAGTTCAGTGCTCAACTCATGGGAATCCCTTAATAGATGCTTGTTAGCTCACTCACTGTTCTAGAAGTTTCTATTGCATCTTAATTCTTACCAAATATTTTTCTATTAGCAAAATGATTTTCTCTCCATCTTCCCAATCATTAAAAAAACCAAACAAAGCCAAACCCTTGTGCAAATATGCATAATTAAGCATCTGCATTCTTACTACTTGCTCCAAGTATACATGAAGTGTACTTGGCAGTCTATGTGGCAGTAACTCAAATTATATGTTGACTTGACTTTCTTCACAGCTCTTAAAAACTGCCAGCATAAAAGTTCCCTCTGAAAAGTCTGCTCACCATCCTGTAATGTCAAGAGAAATTAGGTATGCAGAAAGAGAAGATATTTTTAAAACAGGGTGATGTTTTGATGGATTTACTGTTTCATGAGGTGTGGGAAACACCAGCTCTCTAGAGAGCTGCCCCCTTAGTGCCTTCATGCACTTTATAATACTCGATTGTGATGTTCTGTAAATTCCTGAAAGAGGATCCACCCATTGTACTCTAGAACTCCCTCTGGTTCTTTTAATATGATGAATATACTGATGCAGTATTCTTGCTTTTTGAGCAGCCAGTTTCATTTTCTGGTCATTTAGATCTTTGATGATTTTTTAATATTTCTTCTTGCAAATGAATCATTACTGGTAATAAGCTGTAGACTGCTAACAATCACCATGAGACTTTCTATTGGCCTTTGGGTCAGCCAACATTTTGATTCTTCTGAGGTCATAGCATTTTAGTATCTGCAGTCATACAGTATCACTAGGAAGATAGCAGTTTTAAAAGGCAATGTTATAGCAGATGGGGCCAGCTTGAGATCATTGCAAGGACTATGCAAATTCCCAAATCTGACCCATCTTGATCTCTTCCCTTTTATACAAATAAGGTTCCAGTTTATTGTCAATCTGCAGTACCCATGGCAAAATATTGCTTGCCATCAACACTAGAAAACAGAAGTGGATGAAAAACACATCCAGATTTTAACATGAATGTAGTGACAGTGTGAGTAATGATTAGAAAGCTGGTGGCAGTTAAGATGACCCAGGTTCAAGGCCTGTTTCTGACACATGGAATACATCTGTAGGACTGGCTACGTGGTTTTGGGTGTGCCATTAAGGCTGTCTGTGTCTTAGTTTACTCATTTGTATAATGAGGGGTTTGACTGGAGGAACTTCAAGTTCCTTTCCAGCTATTATTCTGTATTTCCTGTCTTGGTGAAAATATTAATATGTAGGTTTCTTTTCACTTTTTTTAGATTTTTCTTTTTGATTTTTGGAGGTGGGAAGGTAGGGCAATTGGGTTAAATGACTTGCCCAAGGTCACACAGCTAGTTTTATGTTGAGTATCTGAGTTCGGATTTGAACTCAGGTCTCCCTGACTCCAGGGCCAGTGCTCTATTCACTGTGCCACCTAGCCACCCCAGTTTCTTTTCATTGATTAATTCTGAATAACTTTTATGTATATATATTTTCACTATTCTCTCCTATGTTTACATTAACAATGAACTGACCAGTAACATGTATATTGATGTAGCTTGGAAGATATTGTTAAGTATTTCATAAAATTTTTTATGTAGGAATGTAAGTATTTCAATTTTGATAAGTTCCTTATGCTTTCTTTTCCCTGTTTACCTTCTCATGCTTCTTGTATCTGCCTGTCAAATTTTCTATTCAATTCTGTTTTTTCATCAAGAATGCTTAGAAGTCCTCTATTTCATTGAATGACCATGTTTTCGCCTGAAACTTGATACTCAGTTTTGCTGGGTAGATGATTCTTGGTTTTAATCCCAGGTCCTTTGCCCTGTGGAATATCATATTCCAGGCCCTTTGATCCCTGAGTGTAGAAGCTGCCAGATCCTGTGTTATCATGATTGTGTTCCCACAACATTCAAATTGTTTCTTCCTGTCTGCTTGTAATATTCTCTCCTTGATCTGGGAATTCCAGAACCTGGCTATAATATTCCTAGGAGTTTTCTTTTTGGGATCTTTTTCAGGAGGTGATATGTAGATTCTTTCAACCTCTATTTCCCCTTCTGGGTCTAAAACATCAGGGCAATTTTCCTTGAGAATTTCTTGAAGGGTGATTTCTAGGTTCTTTCTTTGGTCATGGCTTTCAGGTAGTCCAATAATTTTTAAATTCTCTTTCCTGGGTCTATTTTCCAGGTCAATGGTTTTTCCAATGAGATATTTCACATTGCCTTCTCTTTTTTCATTTGTTTTGATCTGTTTAATCATATTTTGATTTCTCATAAAGTCACCAGCTTCCATTTGCTCCAATCTAATTTTGAAGGAGTGATTCTCCTTAGAGAGCTTTTGAGATTCTTTGTCAATCAGGCAAATTCAGCTTTTTAAGGCATTCTTTTCCTTATTGGCTTTTTGAGCCTTTTTTGCCATTTGATTTAGTCTAATTTTTAAGGTGTTATTTTCTTCAGTCAGGTTGTAGACTCACTTTTTATGATTTCCTTGAGTCATTCTCATTTCTCTTCCCAATTTTTTTTCCACTTCTCTTACTTGGTTTTTAAAATCCTTCTTAAGCTCCTCTATGGACTGTAACCAGTTCATATTTTTCTTAGAAGCTTTTGGTGCAGGAGTTCTGACTTCATTGCCTTCCCCCCATTCCATGCTTTGGTCCTCTTTGTCCCCCCAAAAGGAACCTAATGTTTGCTTTGCTTTGCTTCCTTTGCTTGTTTATGTTGCCACTCAATTACTTGACTTTTGAGCTTTTGCCACAATAGAACTCTGCTTCCAGAGAGAAGAGCTTTGTCCCAAATCTCTGGGGTTTTCACAGCTGCTAGAACTATTAGTTGGGTTCCCTCTCTGAAGCCTCCACACATTCTGGCACTTGGTCACACACCCCAGGACCTCTGCCCTAGACAGCTATGGAGATCCAAGCAGATGAAAGCAAGAAGGATTAGTCCTCAGACTGGTTGCTTGGTCCCCCTATGATCTGCAGGCCAGAAAGTCTGAAGCAGCCATGTGGCAGCGGCTGCTGTGCCTCAGCTGCTTCTCCCTCCAGGGGCAGAGGCCAGACCACACTCCTAGATCCCCTATTCACAAAGTCTACTGACCTCTCACTTTGTCTTTGGCATTTATGGGTTAATAAATCTTGAAACCACCACAGCTGCTGGTGATCCACTCTCCTGAAGTCCACTCCAGGGTCAGGGCCACCCTGAGGCTAAAACTGTGGTCTCATGGTGAGGGAGGGTGGGCTGGGCTCTGCTCCCAGAGCTGTGATGGACCCTTCCTGTCTGCCTGCTGAGCTGCCTTCAGCTGGAGGTTTCTCTCTGTCACTTTTTGGGTTCTGTAGCTCTAAAGTTTGTTTAGAGTAATTTTTTATAGGTATTTGAGGTGGTTATGGGGGGAGCACAGGGAGTTTTTCTGCTTCTACACACCACCATCTTGGTTCTGCCCCCCTCCCCCTGCCAATTTCATTTTAAAGAAATTGCCAAAACACAGTATTAGAAATAAAGCTAAGGAAAGGGAGACATAAGATTAAACCAAGATGTCCTCAGAAAAAATGTTTGGAGGCTCTTACAAAGTCACTAATGCAAGAGAGAATTAATTGGTAATGAATTAAATTATATGTTTGGCACCAAGCCTATTGTGTGACTATAAAAATAGGAAGCAATGCAGAGCAAGGTAGGGTTAGCTACCCTGAGGCACAGAGAGTTAACTCATAGAGCTTATTGTCTCTATTACTCCCTTCCTGTATTTGTTTTTCTTCAAGGCTGATTCTAGACCAACTGTTAGCAAGGGCAAAAAATATACTTAGATCCTGCTCTCTTGGGACACTTCCAATAACAGAATGAATCAAGTGGGTAGTCATCATGACTTTGTATATGAACTAAGTGCCTGGTGCCCTCAGGCCCAATAACCCACCTGGACTGCCTTCCCTTAAGACTGTCTTCTTATTAATCTTCTGGGTTGTCATTTGAACTTTCATGTGTTTATGTCTTATCTTGCCAATTAGAGAGTAAGCCCTTTAATAGCAAGGATCAAGTTTTATACTTTGCATTCCCCATAGTGCCTAGCACACAACAGCATATAGAGAAGGCACTCGATGGGTTTTCCACTTTCTACCCCTTTGGAGTTCTGGAATGATAATGAAATCAATGTGGCTGGGAACCTCCTGTAACTTCACTTACTATCCCTGTAACTTTACAAACCTCCTCCCTGACTACCACTCCCTTCTATCTATAAGCTCCTTGAGGTCAGAGGATAAATTCCCTAGTGTGTACACAGCACAATTGCTTAACACAGTTCTTGGCACAGAGTAAATAATTTAAAATGTTTTAAAATTCATTCACTCATTCACCAACTTATTGCCAAGTCTCATTGATTCTAAAGCCACACTCTCTCCAGGAGCTGCTTCCTTCTTTTGTACAGCCTCCTCCTTTGTTCTGGTCCTTATCATTACTTGCTCCTGCTATTATCTGCATTATCACTCACTTAGAGATTAGTGTTGTCTTTATCACTTTACTCTTTCTCTTCCCCATCCCAGGATCTAACTGGTGGCCAAGTTCTGTTGATTTGACTTCCACAAAAGCCTTTGTATCCATCCCCTTTCCCATCCACCCTCATTCAAGCCCTCATCACCTCTTACTAGCTTGTTCCAGTAGCCTCCTAATTGAATCCCCTACCCTTAGTCTTCCTTCTTTCTAATTCACTTTACAGTTGTCAAAAAGAATCTTAATCCATAGGATTACATAACCCTTCTACTCACAAGCTTTCAGTAGCTCCCTGCTGCCTACAAGATCAAAATAGAAAGCCTGTCTTTCCAGGTCCCCTAGAATAATGCTCCAAACCTGTGTTTCTGGCAGTTTTTTATTCTCTTTCATATATACTGTATTCTAGATAAATTGATTCCTAGCTGTATCCCAATGTCCTGATCTCCCTCCCAAATCCATGCATTTATGTAAGTCATTCTCAATGTTTCATTTCCACCTGTTTGAAATCCTTTTACTTCAAGCTCAGGTGCCAGCTCCTCCATGAAATTTGCTAATCCCTGGAAGCTGAGGGCCTGAGATTTCCCTCCCTACCTAGAGGTTTATCCCATTCCTTTCCTTGAACTGCAGCCAAGAAAGAAAGAACAGCAATTGCCCCTGTGGGCAACTGTTTTTGTTTGTCACCCAATTCCATTTCGACAGCCAACTAACCTTAAAGGCCTCACTTCAGCACAAGGTAAGCAGACTAGAGACAGTTAGAATACCTTCACATGCCCTGAATCAGGCAACAAGTTTCTTCTGTCATCATGCCTCTATGGAAACAGGCTCCTCAGTCTTTTCCATATCAGCTGGCACTGTGGACAGGCCTACAGGGACCAGTTCCCTTGTTAACAGACAATTTTTTTTTTTACTAAATTCCAGTTCTACCGATCCATTTTTCTATGAAATAATAAAGCTAGAAGAGGGATCCAATTCCTTTGTATTTATCAAAGACAGAATATTGGGTCTTATAGATCCCTGATATCAATCAACTAACTGATCAATAAGCATTTATTAAGCTCCTACTATGTGTCAGATAGTGATAAAAAGACAAGTGAAACAGCCCTTGTTTTCAAGAAATTTCTTATGGGATAGATAACATGCACATATGTAAATACATGCAACACATGTAAGACAGGTACAAGGTAACATGGTATTAGTGATGGTTTGTTGGGTGGATCTGTTAGCTTGGAGGACCAAGAGAGGTCTCTTACAAAATGTGGTCCTTGAGCGGAGTCATGAGGAAAATCAGAGCTACCAAGTGGCTGGGGTGAATTCAAGGCATGACTGGTACAAGAACACAGAGAACCAATGGTCAGCCAGAAGTTCAGTTTGAACAGATTGTATAGTGAGTAGAAGGGAAAATGTGTAATCATCCTGGAAAGAGAGAACTGAGGAGCTATGCTTGACAAATGGAGTTGTTTATATATCATCTTAGAAGTATAGAGGGAGCACTGGAGTTTGTTGAGTAGGGGTGGTGATGTGATCAGAACTGGGCTTTAGGAAAATTACTTTGGTAGCGGGGTGGGGAATAGGTTGGAATAGGAGAGAGACCCGAGGTAAGGAGACAATGGAGAAGCTATTGCAATATGAAATAGTACATCATCCTCATTTTAGTTTTAGAGGTGAGCATTTTGGGCTATAGAAATAGGATCAGGGGGCGACTAGGTGGTACAGTGAATAGAGCATTGGCCTTGGAGTCAGGAGGACTTGAGTTCAAATCCAGCCTCAGGCACTTGACACAGAATTAGCCATGTGACCTTGGGCAAGTCACTTAACCCCAATTGCCCTACCTTCCCCCCTCTAAAAAGCAAAAAAAAAAAGTAGGATCAAAATCACAGAATTTTTAATACTAATTATATAGAGTTGTAATATGTGCAAAGCCCTTAACATGTTATCTGATTGAATTCCTATAATAACCCTGTGAAATAGATGTTATTATTATCCCCGTTTTACAGATGAGGAAGCTGATGCTGACAAGGGTAAGTGGGAGCAGGGACTTTTTTTTTCTCTTGATTTGTATCCCCAGCATTTAGCATGATGTGCGTAGTAGGCTCATGATCAGTGACTGTGGACTGAGCAACTTGCTTATGCTTATACAGCTAGAAAGTGTCTGAGCCAGAGATTTGGATCCAGCATTTCCTGACTCCAAGTTCAACACTTTGGCACTATTCCAAGTAGGGAAGTGACTTTAGAGATCAGATAGCCTCATTTGTTCTTTAAACAGGTGATCAAATGGAGCTGGAGAGAGTACCAGGCCTAATGTCAGGGAGAACTGAGTTCAAATTCAGCCTCAGACACTTACTAGCTGTGAGACCCCGAGCAAGTTACTTAACCCTGTTTGCCTCAGTTTCCTTGTCTATAAAATGAGTTAGAGGAGAAAATGGCAAACTACTCCACTATCTTTGCCAAGAAAACCCCAAATGGGGTCACAAAGGGTCAGACACAACCGAAATAACTGCACAACACCACCACAAAACAATGGAACCTCAGAGACATAAAGAGGTTTACCTGGGATCACACAGGAAGTGCTACAGATATGAACTCAAACCCAGGTCATCTGATTTCAAGTCACATCTGCCATGACACCATTCAGTTTGTACTTAGCATGCTTTCCAGAAGTCAACCCAGTATGACTCCAGGAACTACTTTTTCAGCACACAGGATTATTTTAAAGTTATAGAAACAAGGCAGACAAAATTAATTCCCTTTGCTTTCTTTCAACATTAGGATCTATATCCTTTCAAATATGAAGCTGGAAATATCCTGCTGAATGCTTTGCAAATAATGCCATTAGTTGGCTTGTTAACTTTGATCCCAGAGAACTCACATGAGTGTGTATATGCAAGAAGGATGGAAAATAAATGGTGTCTCCACAGGGACAACATTGCTAGGAAAACCTGGCTAAGTTTGACTGGACAGAGGGAGGTGGGGAGTGGTAGGGAGTGATTAGGGAACAGACCTGAACATGACTTGATCCTCTGCAGCTGCAGACAGAGGTGTGCCAAAGGTGAACATGAGTTCCTTTGCATCAGCCAAAAGTACTTTTGTGAGTAGTCCACTGGTGAAATGGTCTTAGGGGCCAGAACCAGAGTTTGATCTGATAGTGCCTTGTTTTTGGAATTTGATTCCAACAGCTATGTAATGGATTGGTTGGAGAAAGTGTGTTTCTCTCTTTCTCTCTCATTGGCTGGGCAGGGGGGAACAACAATTTGGTGGACTGTATCTCTGTTATTGCATTCCTTTCTCAACATTCCAGACAGTTGGCAGTTCAGACAAAGCCCTCCTTATTGGCCCTTCTTTATTATTTCAGTAGAGAAGATGTGCAGGAAGGGTTAAAGTTTGAGTCAGAAGATGAACTGTTCTCTCAACAGGCTTGGGTAAGTGATTTTGGTTAGCCCCAGACTCAACTCAGCTCCCACAAGAGGGGATATTTTTGCAAACATTCCTGCTTTCTTCAGTGGTTACCAGTGCGGTGCCTAGACATACTTCCCAACAGGCCTTCTTTTCTGTGCTATTCCAAATATGTCACTCTTGACATATTTGATTCACTTAAGGGACAAATAAACAAGGATGGAGGGATCGTGAGGGACAAACTCAGGATCAGGAGAGAGGCATCTTTAAATCAAACAACTTTCTACTTTCCATAGAGGTAGCTAGGTGTCCCCCAGTGGACTTGGAATTAGGAGGACCTGAGTTCAAAACTAGCCTCCGACATTTACTAGATATGCAACCCTGGGCAATCAACTTAACCTCTGCCTCAGTTTCCTTAACTATAAAATACTAACAGTACCTACCTTGTATGGCTGTAAAGATGAAATGAGATAATATTTGCAAAGTGTTTAGCACAGTGCCTGCCATATAGCGGTCTCTATATAAATATAAATTCTCTCTATAAAAATAAATCCACATTAAGTGGGGGGGGTGGATTTCTTGGATCTGAATCAATCAACAGTCATTTATTAAGTCTATTGTTTGTTAAGACATATAGAACTAGATTTCAGAACTCAACAATCATCTCTCTGATGATTCCAGTACCTTGAAATTGTTTCAATAGGCTTCATTTCTCAGAAAGACCTTCTTGTGGTATTTGATGTTTATTCAGTTAATAATCATAACAATAAAAGTATCAGTTTACCTCTTTATAGAACTTTACAAAGTCCTTTCATTTTGTTCTTATAGTAACTTGGTGAGGCAGGTAGTTCAAATATTCAAGCTTTTATTCCCCAATTTGTCATTAATAATAATAATGGTAATAATTAATATCTATGTCACCTACTATGTGCTAGTTGCTTTACAAATATCATTTCTTTTTATTCTCAAAACAACCCTGATAGCTAGGGCTTATTATTTTTCCCAATTAAGCAGCTTGCCCAGGGTGACACAGGTAGTAAGTAGCTGAGGCCAGATTTGAACTCAGGTCTTCCTGATTCCAGGCTTAGCACTGTACCACATAGATAACTCTCCTACTAACTTGCTCTGTGATTTTGGACAAGTCACTTATCTACAAAATGAGGGCTATGGACTAGTTGAATTTTAAAGTACCTTTTAGTTCTTACCTTGTAAGCTATCAGTTTTCAATACTTACAACAGCACCTTTTGTGGTAGCAAAGAACTGAAAACAAAGTAGATGCCCATGGACTGGGGAATGGTAAATTAATTGTGGTACATGAATGTAATGGAATATTAATACTCTGTAAGAAATGCTGAATATAAAGAATTCAGAGAAGTATGGGAAGACTCCTATGAACTGATACAGAATGAGGTTAGCAAAACAGTGGGCACAAGGACTCTAATCATATAAGAACAAAGAACAATGACGACAACAATAGGGGACCTGATAATTTTGTAATTAAATAACCAAGTTTGGTCTCAAAGAAGAGGTGAGAAAATGCACCTCCCTCCTCCTTTACAGAGGTGAGTACTATGGATAAAGAAAACTGCATATACTCTCAGAGTCAGTTAATGTATTGGCTTTGTTTTGTCTAACTGCTCTTTATTCCCTTCATTTATTTATTTATTTGCTTTATAGAATGGCTCCCCATGGGAGAGGGGAATGGGTATATTCAGGAATGAAAGTGACATAAAAGCCAGAATTATCAAAATTTTTTTTTATATTAGTTAATTCTATCATTTCATGAGTCTGTCTTTTGGCTTTGAGGGACAACTATGTGAATAATGATTGTTGGTTTTTGGTGTTCTTACATTCCAAGAGTTGTCAGATTAGTGAAGGTACACATACACATAGAAATGTGCACATGTGCATGCTTACACACACAGGGTGAGTGTAACTCCTATGAGGTCAGTTTGGATTCATCCTACAGTGAGTAACTCTATGACTCTAATTATCATCACCTTTTAATGAATCATATGGTTGGAAGGGACCTCAGGAAGTCAGTTAATCCTGTGACTGCTTGATTTGTGGGACAAACCCATAAGTAGCCCCATTAGGAAATTCACAGATGGAGCATGAACAGTCATGGTATTAGCCTGGGGTGACCTCAACTCAGTGTGTGTTGCAGACTGCAGAGGGACCCTTGAGAGCAGAGTGAACTGCTTCCCCTAGCCAGGTGCCAAGTTGGCTGCTTTTGTGGGGCTTCCCGGCTGCTGCTTGTTCACAGGAACTGTAGAACCTTAACCCAGGCCTTCAGGCTGAACTTGTAGAACTGTTTGGTTCTTGGAACAGTCCTGAGTGTCTGGGACCTGAATTTCAATTGTTCCACTGGGAGGTCAAATGAACTGCCAGGATACTCTAGCAGGCCTCAACATTAGCTTGACTGTGGGATCTGAGGACAAGGACAGCTTCTCTTCTTTAATACATAACCGAAGACCTTAATCTGGTGCTTCATATCCTGGGGGAAACTTGGTAAATACATATTGATTGACTGGTTACTAAGTCTCTTCAAATATCTTTGTTCTAAATGTCCTATACTCTATTTCCTTGGCTTATTATTATTGGAGTCCAAAAGTTGTATGCTGATTGTCTGGTTTCCCCGGCAGACTGAACTGGCAGTTTTGTAAACAACACATTA
The DNA here is from genome assembly GCA_011680675.1 of Gymnobelideus leadbeateri. Taxonomy (NCBI): domain Eukaryota; kingdom Metazoa; phylum Chordata; class Mammalia; order Diprotodontia; family Petauridae; genus Gymnobelideus; species Gymnobelideus leadbeateri. Next base: position 117,010 of record WOXC01008190.1, on the reverse strand, counting down.
ACTATGCTTGATGGATCAACATGCAATGATGAGGCTCACCGTGAGGTAACATGTTCCCCAGCATCCAATAATTGCACAGGCTTCTGGCCAATGGGTATGTTCAGAGTAGTTAGAAGGAGTTGTTCATTGGAGACTCTTCTGACAAAAGGGCTCAACTGTTGGATTGAATATAAGTGATCTCTTAGGAACAATGAACCACCAACTGAAAAGATCTGATTATTTTTCTAGCTCTATCCTGATTTCACCCAATATATAAAGTACAGACCTTATCATAGTCTCATAGATTTAGCATTGGATGGATCTTACAGGCCTTTCAGTTCAGCTCTATCCCATCCCTTCCTGTCTCCCTCCTCCCCACCCACCACTTTACAAATAGTAGGAGACAATGTAGTGCAGCTGGAGAGTCTTGAGTTAGGAAGACCTGTGTTTAAACCATATCCCAGACACAAATTAGCTTGATCCTGGGCCAATCACTTAATCTGCTCATTTCTTAGTTGCCTTGCATATGAGAGGCATTTGATAAAATCTCTAAAGTTATTACCAGCTCTAAATCTAAGGTCCTTTGGGTTGTAGATTTGGAGCCGGGAAACATTTGAGTGGCCATTTTGTCCATGTTTTACAGATGAAGAAAGTGGATCTCAGAGAGGTCAAGAGACTTGTCCAGGTCACAGAGGAGTAAATGGCAGAAGTGGAATTTGGGCTCAATCCTTTGACTTTTAACTGCAGTGTTTTGCTGGATTTCCGATATATGGCACTGCTTCTCATTAATTACTTGCTGATATAAAGACAATAGAATTATATAAACATATAGCCAGGGATTAATGATAGATTTTTTCGGTGGGGGGGTTATCAGTAGAGAGACTCCAGATCAATTGAATAAACACCAATTGACCTGATGAAATTATAGACTGTAGACACTTTTCCAAAAAGATATTTCTCAGGGATCTCAGCACTAAAGATCATGTTCTTTGGGGTTTAAGCAGCAACTTTCGATTGGCCCTCTGTGATCCCAGGACTGAGGGAGTGGGGCTACTCAAAGATGACTGGCAACTAAATCAGAAGGAGCTTACCATTCTAGGACTACAAGAGGAACTTAGAAGAAAGAACTTGGACTCTTTGGGGATATGTTCAATGCTTTCTCTTCTTTGAATTTCCAGTGAGGGGGAAGGGGAACAATTGATCAGGATCCCCTGATCACTGTGTTCCTCTACAGCTTAAATGATAATTTGGCTTGCTAAATGATTTGCTACAATGCTCTTTTAAATAGTCAGGTCCTTTGCTACAGAGGTGTCAAACATGCTAACCCTGGTACACTGCAACACTTGCAATTTTAGCTTAAACCAGAGTAAAATGTAATTGAGTGATATTTAACAAAATAAATAAAATTTAATAAAACACAGATAATATTACATTTTAAAGGTAAGTGAAAATGTTGGTTCAGGGATCCTTATGTATGACTTTGTGTTTCTATTTCAATTTGACAGTATATTTAAAATAGAAGATGAATTGTAAAAATCCAACTTTTTTGGAAATCCATAAGTTAGGATCAAAGGAAGTATGCTCAGATAGCTCCAGTGAACCCTGTTGTAACAAACTATGGAAATATAATAACACTTAAACATAGAGAGACAGGGACTGAAGCTGTGATTCCATTGATAAAGACAACTGGATGAGGAAACTCTCTCTACCAAGGCATGTTGGCATCTTCTCTATAACTTGAAATCTTAGAGAACTGGTTAGAGCATTAAGAGGTTAAGTGACTTGTCTAGGGTCACACAGCTAATATGTATCAGAGTCAGGGCTTGAACCCCTAGTCTTCAAACTTTGAGGCCATCTCTCTATCCACTATTGCCTCTCTATAACAACAATAATAATAGTTGACACATTTAGAACTTAAAAGCTTACAAGTAACTTTACATTCAAAATGATTTCATTTGATTTTCACAACAGCCCTTTGAGGTAGGCACCACATTATTTTACAGATGAGGAAACTGAGATTCAGGAAGGACAATCGTCTTGCTCAGCTTCACAAGCCAGTAAATGTTAAAATCATGGTGCTCGTTGTATACATTTGGTGCTCAGCAGAGAGTCTTAGATTCAAGTAAGTCTCTAGAACTCAATCTATTGGCTGGGTCTCCCTGGGAGTTTCCCTTATGAGGATGCTTTTCTCTTTACCCTGCCACTTTCCCTGAGCTAACGGAAGACAGAGTCAGGGAGAGGGGTACAATTGAATTTATGTCTCCCTTTTTCAGGTCTTGTGCATAGGAACTGTGGCTGGGATCTCCCTGGAGGGAGTTATTTTATCTGAAGTCTGTGTTTGTAAGATAATGTACGTATAGCTTGGGGCTTATAGCCAACACTGTGACTATCTGATTCTCTGCCCCAACACCCTACAATGTTTTTAAGATTCCCAGATGTTACATGGAATAGAAATCTGTCGTGGTCCCTGTCCCTATCAAAATACCTAAAAAATGGAGGGATTGGCTCATAATGTTCTATCAAGGAGGTATCTTTTACTGACCGTTAGGAACTGATTCATTAGGGTCAATTTCCATGAGATATTCTCTGTGCCCAATCTCTGAGCAGCTTGACCAGTGGATGTTTAGAGGGGCCATATGTATATAGAGGAAACATGTGTACTGTAGACCTCATGGGTCTTGCCCCAGAAAAGATGTACACTGGACACAGCATGAACAAAAATAGGGAAAGCATTTGTGGAATTCCTGGGCCACCTTGCCTTGAGTTCTCAATACACTGTAGTCGCATCTAGGTCCTCATCTTGCTATGAAATCTATAAACAATCTTCAATTGTGGCAAAATTTTGAGGCTGACCTCAAGATTGAAGTAGCAACTCAAGCAATGTGAATTGCTTCCTCTAAGGCTGAACTGTGCTGGTTGGTTGTCACTGGGAAACTTCCTAGACTTAGAATAAATAGACCCATTCCTCTCATCGTTTTATTGCTTGCTGTCTTGCATTAAGAGGAAGTTGGGGCATGAATATTTGCATGACATGGCAAGTGTCTAGAATGCCCAAATATGATAGACCTTCGTTTCTGTAAGGAGACCGAAATGTTTGGGTGAAATGACTTGATGTAGTGGAAGGAGCACTGGACTAAGTCTAAAGGTTTGGGTTCAAAAGCTGGTTCTGCTGTTTTCTATGTGATCTGCAAGTCACTTAAACTCCTTGAACCTCAGTTTCCTCATGTGTAAAAAGTGGGGATGATGATATCACCTCTACCATGGGGAGTGAGGAAAACACAATGCAAAACTGTGAAATGCTATATTAATGTGACCAGCTATTACTTGATTGACATGCTAATTGACTTTACATTGGTTTTCCTTAATCTGCACATTTGTTCTTACTCCTCTGAAGAACTACATACTTAAAAAAAAATTAAATAGTGTGCCGTAGTAGGGAATGAGGAGTCCTGAGGAATCCTGGCTGATATGTTAACTGTGTGACCCTGAGCAAGTCTTTTCCCCAAACTGTATTTCAGTGTTCTTATCTGTAAAGTGGGGAAGATAATAGCTGTGTTACCCACTTCACAGGCTTGTTGTGAAGAAATGACTTTATAGATCTCTCCTATAGAAATTCATTTATGTTGAGTGCTGCAGGAGTTTCTGGTGTTCCTTCTAAATGGGACAGCTATAAAATAATTAACTAATAAATTATGCTGATGTTTAAAATAATAAGTTAACTAATGAGTTAACAAACTTTATTAGTTTCAAAGGAAAGAATACCTTTTTTCTGGCTATTACTGTTTAAGAAGAAGATTGATAACCAGCAGATTGTCCATAGAAAAATAGCCAGGATGATGAATGGTCTTAAATAAATGATATGTAAGAATTAATGGAAAGAATTAGGGATTTTCACATATATAAGCCGATTATCACATATATAAGCTATTTCTAACCCCTCAAGTCTGTGTTATTCTAAAATTTGAGGAGCACAACAAATATTTTCAGGATATAGTGCTACAATGTACTATTATAATTCTCTCATTAATTTGGCATTAATTCTCTAATCATATCATTTGTGTTACAGTCATTCAACAAACTATCAATTTATGGTAATATGGTAGTCCATGGTAATATATAACCCACATGTCCCTGTCTTTCACAAGGATGGATATATTGAGAGACTTTTTCAAATGTCTCGTTGAAATAAAAATAAATTATAAATCTAAAAAAAAATAATACCCTTTTCTTTGGCCAGATTGGTCGATTTATTGTTTGGTTCTATGTCAGTATAGAACATTGCAGTCAGTATATACTGTACTGGACATGGCATCAGGAAGATCTGGATTCTTTTTTTTTTTTTTGCTTTTTGCTTTTTGGAGGGCAATTGGGATCAAGTGGCTTGCCCAACGTCACACGGCTAGTTTTTGTGTTATGTGTCTGAGGCTGGATTTGAACTCAGGTCCTCCTGACTCCAGGGCCAGTGCTCTATTCACTGTGCTACCTAGCCATCCCAAAGATCTGGATCCTAATCTAACCTTTGATACTTTTTTAGCTGTGAGACCGCGTTCATGTCACAATGTCTTGGAACCTCCATTTCCTCATCTGGGAAAATAAGAATAAAACTACTTTTAAAAGGTCAAGTTGGAAGAAGATACCATATACAAAATGTGTGTATTTGAAAGTACTACATAGATATTTATTATTGTTTCCTAGGCCATTTCCACATCTTTGAGCCAGCCTACCATAGTGAATAGAGTGTCGGGCTTGGAGTTAGGAAGACATGAGTGCAGATCCTGTCTTTGATACCTATATTAGTTGTGTTACCATGGGCAAATTCTTAAGAACTATGGAGACAGTTTTTTATCTGTAGATAATTCTCACAGCTAGAGTTTCCAGGTGGGGAAATCACTTTAGAGCTCATCTAAATAAGAATGCTGCGTCAATTCTTTTATCAGCACATGTTGAGGGTTTTATAATCTTACCAACATTATTATGTATGTTTTAACAGCCAAGGCACAGCACCCTACAATTATATTTAATTGTTTGGCTAGTTGCCTACACCTATTATTTAATCAGGTTTTCCTTTATTATGGACTTGAAATTTTAGTGGAATCCATCCTGAGTCACCATAACCCATCCTATAAGCACAGGAAACGACTTGCCTTGTGTCAACTATCTGGTAGAAATAGCATTTGTCTACATAATCTTGGCTAAGTTGATATAGGTACATATTAGTTTAGAGAAGCTTTTTAAATTTCCAGTGCTAGATTTCTTATAGGGGAGTTCATTCCCCTATTTTCTGTTGAGTTACAAACCATCTTATCCAGTCTCAGTGGGACCAAGGACAGAAAGTTATTTATTTTATTAATTGATTATTAATATAAATAACATAGCATTTGTGTTTTGACTTGTATTATACTCATTGTGTTTTGATTTGTATTATACTCATCTATTCAAATATGCAAAAAAAGAACTGTAATTTTATAAGTTGGAGAACTTTTTATAAGGTGATTCTCTCCACTAATGCAAATTAAAAAAATTTTTTTGCTTTTTTTTTTTTTTTTTTGAGGGGGAAGGCAGGGCAATTGGAGTTAAGTGACTTGCCCAAGGTTACACGACTAGTAAGTGTTAAGTGTCTGAGGCTGGATTTGAACTCAGGTGCTCCCGACTCCAGAGCTGGTGCTCTACTCACTGTGCCACCTAGCTGCCCCCATTAATGCAACTTTGACTCATATGCATATTAATAAATAAATCCTGGGGGGGTAATGGAGGCTCATATACATTAAGAGAGTAGCCTATGGTCATATAGGTAATAATTAGAGATGGGATTTGAACCCAGGTCTTTGTGATCCAGAGTCCAGCATTCTACTACCACATGATGTCTCTATTAAAGATATTGTGTTAATATGTCAATAATAATATTTATATACAAATACATATAATATATACAAAAGGGCTTTGCATTGAAAACACCTTGCACAGTGTCTATCAGTACCTATGTGTAAGAAACTAAGCATTTTGAAGATCCTATCTCATTCTTTTTAAAAACACATTCAGAATATTAGCATTGAAGGGGCTCTCCCAGGTCACACACCCCACCCTTCCCTAGGCAACTTCCTTTTTTTTTATTCTCTTGCTTTTCTTCCCCTTTCAGGTATAGGCCTAGAAAAGTGAAATTATGTTTTTGAGGTGCAATTATTTTTCCTTTTTTTGTACAGGGCTTGGTACACACCAAGCAATAAGTGTTTGTTGGTTGACTGAGAACTGTGATTTCATTGGTATTGAGAACACCCAGATAAGGAAATACCCTCTACCAATGCAGATAGACACTTTCTAGGCAATTTAGTTTTAGAGAGTTGCTTAGAGTGCTGCTAGGTTAAGTGATTTGCCCAAAGTCATTCAATCAGCGTATATAATAGAGGCAAATCTTCCTGGTTCTGATGCTAGCTCTCTATCCACTATACCAAACCTATTCTCATGTATATTAAAAATTTTTGTTTAGAACAAGGAAATATATTATAATGTAATAAGGCACACAGAATAAATTACTTGCAAAAGTTAATCTGGGAGGGGCAGCTAGGTGGCATAGTGAATAGAGCACTCACCAGCTCTGGAGTTAGGAGCACCTGAGTTCAAATTCAGCCTCAGACAGTTGACACTTACTAGCTGTGTGACCTTAGGCAAGTCACTTAAACCCAATTACTCTGCCTTCCCCCCTCAAAAAAACAAACAGAAAAAAATATTAACCTGGGAGAAAAAAATACATAGCACAAAGCAGAGAACGAAAGAAAACTTTGAAGGAAACATAAAAAAACAGTGTAGCTTTGAAAGTGATGAGTAGTATTTATTACATTTTTTAAAAATGAAAATTCATGGTTTTAAATTGAATCTTCTTTTTATGCAGTTCCTGTGTACATGGAAATGTTTTTTGTTTTTTGTTTTTTTTTGGTGTGTCTTTTTGCATTTAAGTTCAAGATGAATAAAAAATTAAGAAAAATGTTAACCTGGCAAATTATTGAACAAGTCAGGATCAGAACTTTGGAATATGGATTTCTAGGAACAACTGTCATTCATATATGTGTGTGTGTGTGTGTGTGTGTGTGTGTGTGTGTATATAAAACAACTGTTATATGGACTATTATGGGAACATATGGGCAGCTAGAATAAGAATGAGGCTGGCTGGGATAGCTGCCCTTACCAATCCAAGGCTAGCCTCAACTTCTCACTTTCCCTTACCTCATATACATATTTAGTTGCCAAACTTTTTTTGTCTCTACAACATCTTTCAGTCTGACATTTCTCTCTACTCATACAGGTACTACTTCAGTTCAGTTTAGGCCCTCCTAGCCTCTGGTTTGGACTTTCACCTTGGTTTTCTAATTGTTCTTCCTCCCTCAAGTCATTCCTCACTTTGGTCTGACCTTCACACAACACAACTATCAAAGTGACTTTCCTTAAGCAGGTATCTGATCATATCACTCCCCTGCCTGATAACCTTGGGTTCCTAATTGCCTCTAGAAACAACCATAAATTCCTCTGTTTGACTTAAATTAAAACAAACAAGAAACAAAACACCATTTTGAGTTCATCAGTTCTCTCTCTAAAGATGGGTAACATTCATATGTCCTTTGGAATTGTTGCAGATCATTGTATTAATCAGTTTCCAAGTCTTTCACAGAAAGTCACTTGTCTGTTTCAGATGTAACAGAAATATCATGTTAAAATCAACAAGTAAACTCAGCCAGTAAATATTTTTTAAAGCTATCCCCTCCCCCAAATGAGGAAATTTTTCTTTCCTGCTGTCCCACACTGCAGTTTCTTGATATTTCTGTTTATGGAGCACATATTTTTCATTGTTTCAACTAGTGACCAAACTTCTGGGAAAGTTTGAGAACAACTTTCCCCTTAGAGAACTTATATCTGGATAAATGTATTATTTGTATAGACTTCCTTTGTATGTTCTCCCCGTCCCCACCCCAAATATTTTATTACTATCCTGTATACATTTTTAGCTCTTTAAGCACTAATGATATTCAACTGTATATAGCTAATGATAGATCCACATTTCCTCTTGTAGTCTTCCAGTTAATTGGGTTCCTGTTTTCCTAAATTCTAACTTTTTTGCCCATTACAGCCTGATGCCAGCTTAATTTCCAGCTTTGTTATAAATTGATATTTCCCATGCATTAGGGTCCAGGCAAACTGGGCCTTCTCTCCATTCCTTACACAAAATAAGCCTGCCTTCTTTATCCCCTGGTCTTCTTTATGCTCATCCCTGGAATGCCTTCCTTCCTTGCTTGCACTTCTAGAATTTCTCTCTTCAAGATGCAGCTTGAATGCTACCTTCTATATGAAGCTAGTCAGGATATCCTCAAGTGCTAGTGCTGACTTTCCCTATGTTGTATATAAGGCCATTGTGTTTCACATTGTATTGCTTCTATATGTGTATATCTACGTCTATCTATTCATCTATCCGCACACATACATATGTGCATATATACACATATTATTTTATATAGGTATAAAGTACAATATGATAAATAGTATATCATATGTAAAGTACATAAACAAAAATAAATAAAAATATATTATAGATACAGGAATACCTCAGAGATATTGTAAGTCTGGTTCCAGACCACCCCAATTGAATGTTGCAATAAAGCAAGTCACATGAAATTTTTGGTTTCCTAGTACATGTTGTAAGGAATGATTGGATTTTTGTTTTCACAAAAATCACAGAAATGTAGTGGGGGATGTAACTATTGGATGGAAAATCACCATTGGGATGTTGCTACTGCATATTGCTCAATGTAAGAGCTTACATGGCAGTTAGAAAGTTGGAAATTCCTACCTTCCCCCTTACCAAAATAGGGAGGCCTTGACTGAAACTGGGACTAGTCTGGTTAAAATTGATTTTGAGGCCCAACATGTCCACTTATGCTTACAAGCTATGGGGAACTTTAACCAAATAAGGTAAAAAGAAAATGGGGGGGGGCGCACTGAAATGTGGGATGGGAGATGTAATCATTGGTGGAGACTCACATGGATAGTTTAGGTTCTCTGGCTAGATTGTAAGCTCTGCAGTACCCAATCAACGGGGAACTAGAGAAGGGATTTACATTTGGGACAAGAAGATAAAAGATTATGTTTGTGCAATGCAAGGCTGTGTATACTTATGGGTCACCCATCGGAAAGAACATTGAAATTTTTTCCTGAATCCACTAATGTCCTTGTGGAGTTCTTGGTAAGGCACTTGTTTCTTACAATATAAAAGTTACATCTACACTCTTCTGTAGCCTATCAAGTGTGCAATGGTATCATGTCTAAAAATAATGTACGTACCTTAATTAAAAATATTATATTGCTAAAAATGTTAACAATTATCTGATTCTTCATCTTTTTGTTGGTAGAAGGTGTTGCCTTGATGTTGATGGCTGCTGACTGATCAGGATAGTGGTTGCTGAAGGTTGGGGGGGGGGCTGTAGCAATTTATTTTTTTATTTTTGGAGGGCAATTGGGGTTAAGTGACTTGCCCAAGGTCACACAGGCTAGTGTGTCAAGTGTCTGAGGCCATATTTGAACTCAGGTCCTCCTGACTCCAGGGCTGGTGCCCTACTCACTGCAGCCACCTAGATACCCCCTGTGACAATTTCTTAAGATAAGACAACAATGAAGTTTGTCCCATCAGTTGACTCTTCCTTTCACTGTTAAACTAAGTGTTAAACTTATAAGTCATTATAGGGTTATTAACTTGTGTAATTTAAATATTATTGTGACTTGGGGAATAGGGAGGCCCAAGGAAAGTGAGAGAGTGAGAGAGAGAGAGACAGACAGACAGACCAGACAGACACAGGAATGGTCGGTTGATGGAGCAGTCAGAACACACCCACATTTATTGATTAAGTTTGCCATCCTATATGGGCATGATTCATGGCACTCCAAAACAATCAAAATAGTAATGTCAAAGATCACTGATCACCATAATAGATATAATTACAATGAAAAAGTTTGAAATGTGAGAATTACCAAAATGTGATACAGAGACATGATATGAGCACATACTGTTGGAAAAATGGCGCCAATAGACTTGCTCAACACAGGGTTGCCACAAGCCTCCAATTTGTAAAAAAATACAATATCTGCAAAGTACAATAAAACAAGGTATATGTATGTATATATGTATGTATATTCTTCTCTAGTACATTATAAACTCCTTGAGAGCGGGGATTGTTTCATTTTTTTGTTCTTGTTTCCTCAGTTGCTGCCCAAAGGTACTTAATAATTTTTTAAAAATTGATTTAATGAATCTTTATCTATTAATCTATTATAGCCTTAAAGTTTCTAAGTGGTGCTAAATGGCACTATTGAACAAAGCTATAAGTAGGGCAAATACCATGAGATATGCCATTTGATCAAATCTGAAAAAAATATTCAGCTGAACAGGAACACAGAGAGATGCCAGGACACCTCGAGAGCTTTCCTGGAAGGCTGATATATGTGTGTTAGAAGGGTGATAGGTTAATAGGGCTGGAGAAAAGTTAATCTTGGAAGTAGGTCAAGGAGTATTTATCCTGTTTTAATTAATTGTTCTTGCTAACTTCTCCTAAACTCCATTATTTTCTAAGATGCTAAATAAGTGTCCATGTTATTAGAACTATCTAAATTTTGGTGAACAGGAGTAAAGTTCAATTGTTTCATTCTAGTAATGATCCTGCTATTGGATGTCCTAAGAAAACAGTTTACTAAGCCAAGAACCAGTTTAGAAAATTGGAGGGAGAAAATAAGTCTTGTTTCTTGCCCCATCTTTTTTAGCCCATGGCGGTTGATATCTATTTTTCATTTTCCTCCTTTTTGGACCTGCTGACCTAGGAATTGTGGCATTTGAGTGAAATTTTGCTTGAACATGTACTATTTCTCCCCCCCAATGTTGTAAAAGTTTTAGTTCACAGTATCATTTTCAGGTCACTGTTCTCTTCACTTAATCTCCAAGGCACATTTGTGACCTGAATGATTGCTAAGTGACGTTAATAAACATTAATAAAGGGTAAACACAGGCAAAGAGGTCATTTAATTTTAGGGAAATCCCTAGGTGAATTTCTTGTAGGGTCCAAGTTGGAACTCAGACTACACACTTTCTAGCACTCAACTGTTGACTAGAGATATTAAATTTCTGGAAAATTTGATGTTATAGGAGAATAAAAATTTCCTCTACCATCCTTCTTGAATAATGAACATTTGTTTTTTTGGAGAAAATGGAATTATATGAAATACTTGTTATTTTTTTAGCATCCTTTCCAGCTCTAAAGTCATTTTGTGAGTTTAAGAATATAAAAATGCATTCTGCATATTTTGAATTCTCATAAAATTATCACATTTGTTATATTAAATATAAAAGCATAGTTTATTTTTTATGATAATTAGACAGTGGAAAGCATGACTCAGAATTAAAAGTGAAAAAGGCCATAGGCTTATAGACAACACAGAAGTTATATTCCTCTCTATCATTCTTTAAGAAGAGAGGTAGGAGGTCCTTGATATGGGAAGCAATGACTAGCATCTTGAAAAATGTAGCTGAGGGCGGCTAGGTGGTGCAGTGAGTAGAGTGTCGGCCCTGGAGTCAGAAGGACCTGAGTTCAGATCTGGCCTCAGACACTTAATGCACACACAAACAAAAACCTAGCCGTGTGACCTTGGGCAAGTTACTTAACCCCAATTGCCCTCCAAAAAGCAAAAAAAAAAAAAAAAGAAAAATGTAGCCGAGTATCTCTTAATGGACAGGAAATGAATGGTTGCTCATGTGGAAGTCTCTTCCAAATCATTTGTTTGCATCCAGTCAAATCATTAATTTGTTTGACAAAGGCTGAAATCAATAGCAAATAAGTAGAATGAATGAAATGAGAAAAATTGTGTATAATTAAAGCAAATTCAAGCCAACATTTTGAAATAAGTCATCAGTTCCATATATAGGAAATGGGTAAATGAATGGATTTCAGTAAAGACTATCCTAGTTTTCTTGCAGAGGTTAAACAGACAGAAAGCCCCTGTCATAAGAAAGAGGTTAAAGGACCTAGGAAATTGCCTTAGTTAACAAATTCTTGTTCCCATCACCACAGAAGAACCATATGTCAGCTAAGTGAAAACCAATTTAGATTGTAGAACTATTAATACAATTATACAGAGGAGATTAGTAGGAAATTATGAATAGCATCCCCTCCTAAAGTAATGAGAAGCATAGGACGGTTAACCAAGAAAGATTGTCATGAAGCCCAATTTAATCAGATCACCCTAAGGACAAATTTAAGGTAGAAAATGGAAGGACTATTAAAAAAAATAGAGGGAAAAACAGAAAAAGATTTGTCAGTATTTCTATAACAAACTATTTTGTTCATCAGTGACAGAACATCCATATTTGTAGTCTGAAATCAAAGTGCTTCTTCTTCTTCTTCTTCTTCTTCTTCTTCTTTTTTTTGAGGGCAATTGCGGTTAAGTAACTTGCCCAAGGTCGCACGGCTAGGTTTTTGTTTGTGTGTGCATTAAATGTCTGAGGCCGCATCCGAACTCAGGTTCTTCTGACTTCAGGGCCAACGCTCTACTCACTGTGCCATCTAACCGCCCCTCAAAGTGCTTCTTGACCTAAAAGTTATATTAAAGATAACAAGGACAGAAAAGTTGGGCCAACTCAAGTTAGAGGTCTATGCTAGAGGTAGCAATTTTGAAGGAGCTCTCAATATTGCAGAAAGGGAAGATACTAAATGATTAGAAAAAAGTTAAAGCTTGTTAGTACTACCTTAAGAAGGTGATCAAGAAGATATTAATAACTACCAACTCTTATTTCTACTTTTTGATATCTTTAAATTCTTTAAGAATTATTTATACATATATTGGGAACTTCCTTGATGAACATGAGAAGAAATAGTCAAGGCTTTAAAAATAGTATTTATAGCAGATTATAAGTTGATGGTCACATATTTTCATGAAAAGTTGATACATGATTCAACTCTATTTATTGTATTGTGATTATTAAAAAAAAACTTTGATTTGGTAGAACAAAATGTAGCCTTGAAGTCTTAGTTTTAACAATGTCTCCCAAGTGTGTGATAAGATAATACAAGATGTCTTTTTAAAAAAAATATTTACGTTTAGTTTACAACATTCAATTCCACAAGCTTATGAGTTCCAAATTTTCTTCCCCTCCCTCTCTTTTCCCTCTCCCCTCCATGGTGGCATGCAATCCAATATAGGTTCTATAAATACCTTCACATTCAACAGTCAAATTGCAAAGAAGAATTATAACCAATGGAATGAAGGAGAAAGAAGAAACAAAATAAAACAAAAAAAGAGAGAGAGCAAGTAGTTAGTTTCTATCTGCATTCATAATCCATAATTCTTTCTCTGGATGTAGATAGCCCTTTCCACCATGAGTCTTTTGGAGTTGTCTTATGGCCTTGCATTGCTGAGAGGAGTCCATTCTATCAAAGTCAGTCATCACAGATGCAGTGTGTCTGTAATTGTGTACAGTGTTCTCCTGGTTCTGCTCCCCTCACTCAGCATCAGTTTATATAAGTCTCTCCAGGTTATTATGAAGTCTGTCTGCTTCTCATTTCTTATAGCACAATATAATATGCTATATAATAATAATATAACATTATTATATAATAATTATATAATCATGTAGTATAATATTCCATTACATTCATATACTACAACTTGTTTAGCCATTTGCCAATTCATGGGCATCCCCTTAATTTCCAATTCTTTGCCACCACAAAAAGAGCTGCTATAAATATTTTTGTACATACAGGTCCTTTTCCTACTTGTATGATCTCTTTGGGATAAAGATGTCTTGATAGACTCAGCCAAAAGGAAATTTCTTTGTACTTACTCTTAATATCAATTGAGACATAAAACAGGCAGACACACACTTACTAAAGACATTTGCCACAGTACATATCATGTCTAATGGAGCGCCCAAATGGGAAGGATATTACCTTATATAATGAAATTCTCCAGATGTTCTTGTTTCTATATAACATTGTCCTGATTGCACTGAGGTCTGGATTCTTGTGGATCCAAAATGAGCTCCATAATCCTTTGAAAGTGTTCAGCTGAACAATTCACACAAGAAAAATCAAGTGGAAGAGGACGAATATTTATTGTCCAGTCAGATTAGTCAGTAGGATGAACAGACCATAGATCTGGTCAATATATATCAGTACATATCTTGGATAGAAACAATAGATAAATGATGAACTTAGCCAAGAATTGAACTGGAGAAAGAGAACAGACTACATTACATTTGAAAAAAAATACAACATATTCACTCTCTAAACCTGATCCAACAAAATAATTTGTTAAAACACATATTCTTCTTACTGTGAATCATGGGTCATTATGACAGAACCAACCAAAAATATTTTAAGCTAGAACATGCTTTTCACTGTGAACTATATGTATTATGACCTTCAAAGAATAAATCAACCAAAAGGTGCTAGGGAAATATACATCATGGGTAAATAGGCTCTGGCACATTAGAGACACTGAATAGCATGCAAAAAACAAACAAACAAAAAAAACCAAACCAAAAAACCAAACCAAACCAAAACAAAACCCCAAACCAGATGAAAATATGTCACCAAAAATATAGGACTGGAAATTCAGGTGAGTGAGTCATGTAGAATTCAAGATGGACTGCACTGTTGCCCTAAAAATGTTAAAAGACATAGAGGAAGAATTTTGTCCACTGATTGACTCTTCCTATGGAGGATTTACTAGAGGATATGGATGAGTTGCACAAGTTAAAGATTGAGTAGGTTGCAGTCTGCACCATTGGTGGGAGTGCTCACATTCATGAAATAATTGATGAATTGAAGTACATATTAAAGAAATTAGAAATTTAATAATTGAATTAATGATACTGTTTTCTATTTTGTTAAATGGAGCATCATGCTTTTTAACTGTGGGGGATCTCAGTTATTTCAATCAATTTATTTTTCCAGTTTGAAAAGCAGGCAAAATTTGGAGAACTAGAGAAACCATCATCGTGATAATAAAATTATGATCACTTAGCATTTAACAGATACAGAAAACAATCATTTTTCAGAGAAGAAAATTAGGGGGAAGGAGATGGAGGGAAAACCCCCCAATTGCTCTCTAAACAATTGTGGAAGTTCATCAATCTCATTTTTTCTGTCTTTATCCACCATTTCTACTGCTTCTAAATCTTCAATTTTATCTTTTTCATGGACATCTAGAAACTGAAGACTCACCCAGATTGAGAAATATTTGCTTATTTCTTGAATTTGGTGTCAGCATTTCCAAACATAGATTCTTTTTTTTTCACCTCTCAAAAAATACACGAGTGAAACTGGAGAGGAGTGACAGAAGGCAGAGGTCATGTTGTGCAAAGTTCTTTTCACCATCTTGTGGGTGGAATATGCTTGGCAGAATCCAAGCCTACATTCCTGGGCCAAATACCTGAACGTGTTCCTTATTCTGTAACATTTGAAAGTACATCATATCCTTAGTGGACTGCTGGTTTTGTAACTCAGTCAAATGTAGAGGCAGTTGTGCTATTGAGTGAATATCTAAGTCAAAGAATCTTCGAGTTGTACAGGACCTCAGAGGCCATCTGGTCAAACCCATATCTGAAAGTCTTTTACCTGAATCCCCAACAAGTCATCATCTCATCTTTGCTTTAAAAAGTTTACTACAGGGAAACTCACTATCTCCTGAGGCAGCTGAATCTGGATATTTCAAATAGTCAGAAAGTTTTTCCTTATGTCAAAAATAGATTTGCCTCTCTGCGATTTCTACTTCCTTTTCCAAGCTGTACACCCAAGGAGCAAATAGGACAAATCTAATCCATCCTCTCCCCCTCACATAACAGCCCTTTAAATTGAAAACTGCTTTCCTAAGTCTTCCCCTTCCTCAACCTAAGCATTGATGTTTTCTTCAATGAATCCTTTTGTGGCATGTTCTCTG
This sequence comes from Gymnobelideus leadbeateri, assembly GCA_011680675.1. Lineage (NCBI taxonomy): Eukaryota > Metazoa > Chordata > Mammalia > Diprotodontia > Petauridae > Gymnobelideus > Gymnobelideus leadbeateri. The sequence goes on along the minus strand of WOXC01008190.1, from coordinate 101,068 downwards.
GTCCCCTTACCATCCTAAGTCACCTTCTTCTGGATTTGCTCCAGTGTGTCTTTCCAAAAAGATGGCTCCTAGAAATGAATACAGTCATCCAGATGTGATCTTTGCAGATCAGAGTAGAATAGAACCAGTTTAACCCCTTTTCTGGGTACTAGCCTACTACTCATGGGATTTACTTTCTTGGCCACCATGTCTTTTATTTTTTTGCTCATGTTGAGCTCAGAAGTCACTGAATATCTCCAGCAAATCTTGTAAGCTCCCCTAACTCTTACAGCCGTCATCTTGGAGAGCAACCCTGTGAATATGTGAAGTGACAAGGGCCTCTGTACTTACCAAAGCCCCAGAAAAGAAGATTCTTACCACCAGTCTTTGGTGTTGTCAAATGGTTCAGAATTATAATAATCATTTTAACAGTGGTGATGATATTAAAGAAGATGCATGACCATCTGCTTTGCCACTATACCCTATGGACTATGGGTGGGGTGGGGTGGGGTGTTGGGGTGTAGGCCTTTCCATCTGACTTGTAGCTGAATTCTCCTATACCTATTGTGTAATCTTTCTTTATTAGAATGTGAGATCCTTGAGAGGAGTGCTATCTCTGCTTTAATATTCTTATCCTTAATGCTTAGCATATTGCCTTTCACATAATTTGCACTTAATTAATTCACTACTGATCTTTTTTGTGGCTGAATAAAATTCTCTTTATTAAATATTTTATGGCCCACAAGTAAACTTTTACTGCATTTTGATCCTAAACTTAAGCCCCTCACTAGCAGGGATTGTTTCATTCTTTGGATTTGCTCCAATGGGGATATTTGTATATTCCCAGAACCTAACAAAGAGCCTGGCAAATAGAAGGTGCTTAATAAATGATTTTTGGATTGATTTGACTGATCCAGCCTAGGGGTGACGCAGAAGAGGTCTCATGTATCTGGATGGATGACTCAGATATTCAAGGATCCAGTAAAGATTCAAAATCTTTTGAGATAGGCCTCATTTGCATATAACTCAAAGGATTTTTGAGCTTTTGTACTATTACCACCCATAGATTCATTGCACATAGTGATCAGGATGTACAGTTATCCATCTAGTTACATAGGGTCTAATGTCCATTCTTATTTGTTAACTTGTGGAGTGGCTTCTTTGAAAAGAATGGAAAGGGATAGCAGTAGAAATCACATTATGTGAGAATGATGATTGATAGAAGGAAATGGGTATGTTTAGTCTAGAGAAAAAAAGACTTGGAAAGTGGGACCTTGTTGTAGTGGTTTGGAAGGGTTGGGCTTGCTCTCCTTAACCCCAGATGGAAGGATTAGGAATGCAACTAAGGTAAGTTTTACTGAAGCCACCTTTGGTTTTTGATATAAGGGGAAAAACTTCTTAAAAACAAACATTTTCCCAAAGTTTAATGGATTGTGATAGACAGTAGTGGGTTTCTATCACTAGTGGGTCTTAGGGGAAAGCTGGATGACCACTCGTTAGGGATATCATAGATGCTATTCCTATTTGGGTATTGGTAATCTTAGAAGATTCCAAGGTGTCCCAACTCTGAGAGTCTATGTTTTTCTAATTTTATAAATTGTTCCTATATCCAAAATATTAGTGCTATACCAAATCATGACTATGGAAGCAAACTCCATTTTCTTCATTCTTCTGTCATTATGGTTCTTTTCCTATTCCAATTGAAACACATTGGTAGTGACCCATACATAGGGGAAGCAACTCTGAAGCTGCACTGGTTCTTGACTGTTGTCTGATATTTGGTGTATCAGTTGTGTTATTAACTCTGATTACGTTACACAAATACCAACTGTTACTAAGAATCAATCATAAAGCATTTATTAAGCACTTGCAGAATGCAGACACAACCTCTGTCCTCAAGGAGCTTACATTCTGTTGGATAAGTCAGCTTGCTTATAAATAGGTACATTTAAGATAGATACAGCATTGTTGGAAGGTAGCCTTAGAGCAGAAAGCAACTGGGAGCATCTTGCAGAAGGTGGCATTAGAGCTGAGTCTTGTAGTAAGCCAAGGTTTTACAAAGGTGGAAGTGAGGAAGGAAAGCATTGCGGGCATGACAGATAGAATTCAAAGACAAAAAAAAAGATAGCACCTATTTGAATAATAACAACTATGGAATAACATTAGGAAGATAGGAAGGGGCCAACTTGTCATTAGCAGCAAAAGCACTAGCAAATCATCATCATGACTGAGCTATAAAATGTTGACTTTAATCATTTTCAGTAATGAGGATTCTACTGTGCCTTTGGCAGTGGCTGCCAAGCCAGTGAGCTTAAAATAATAGTCTTAACAGGTACATCATCTGTGGGGTAGACTTTTTAACACTGAGGTAATTCAGTTCAATGAACACTTATTAAATACCTACTATGTGCAAGGCAGCTGGGTGGCTTAGTGGATAAAGTGCTGGGCCTAGAATCAGGGAGACCTGAGTTCAAATCTGATCTCAGACACTTTCTAGCTATATTACCCTGGGCAAGTAACTTAACCCTGTTTGTCTTAGTTTATCATCTGTAAAGTGAGCTGAAGAAGGAGATGACAAATCTAGTATCTCTGCCAAGAAAACAACAAATGAGGGCATGAAGAGTTAGGCATGATTGAACTGTAACAATATCGACTATGTGCAAGGTGCTGTGCTACAAAGGACAGAAATGAAAGGGATCCTGCCCTCAAGGAGCTTATGTTCTACTGGAGGGGATGCAATGCATGAGTGAATACAAAGGAATAAAAATAATTTCCATTGGGGGAGTACACAGCTGGAGGGAGATAGGTGGAGGTGGTCCCTCTTCTATTCTTTGAAGCGACCTAGGGAACCTACTTGTTCTCTACCTAAGAAGGGAGGGCCCTCTAATGTGACACACTCTGTGCAATCTGTGCAAAGTCACCCAGGTGGGGAGTAGAATATAATAGATGGAGGAGAGAAAGAAGAGAGGGAGAGAGAGAGGAGAGAAAGAGAGATGGATAAAGGAGAGAGGGGGGAGACAGAGAAGAGATAGACACAGAGATGGAGACAGAGAAAAGGAGACAGAAAAAGAGAGAAAAAGGGAGAGAGAATCAGATACAGATCAAATTTGAATCAGATCAAATAAACAGAGAGAAGTCAAGAGATGAGTAGACAAAGAAAGGTGAGTCAAATGTAATGCTAAGGTTCATTCTCCAACCTGATATTTTGGGGCTTGATTCTAATTTTCATGAAAACAGAGCTCACATTTTGCTGGCAAGGAAAGAAAGGTCTGGATCAGGCAAGCTGCTCCCAAGAACTCTGCCAGGATTCATAAGCTCCAACTCTGTTATCTATCCACCCTCTGACCAGGCCTGACAGCTGGCCAACCCCATTCATAGGTTGAACACCTCAATGACCCAATGAGCTTCATGTTGTTCCATAGCCACAGGCTGTGCTCCCAATCCTGGATAGCCAATTGGCAAATATAGGTTGTTCGGTCAGTTGGGTGACCTGCTGAGAGAGTCTGGATGGATCAGGGCCAATTCTTCCCTCAACTGCAAAAGCAATTCTGAGGGAAGGAGGGAATGGGGAGAATGGCACACGGAACTTGTCTGCCAAATTAGCCTCTAGGGAACAGCTCCCCTTTGGGGAGTGCAGGAGGAAAACAGAGATAAAACACCTTGCCAAAGAACATGATGACAGCAATGATTCAGGCTGCAGAGTAAGCCTGACTCTGAATGACATATATTCAGCCTCATGGTGTGAATCACAGTAAGGAGATAAGGGCTCACTAGCTCATTAAGCAAGATGGAGTGATGCAGGTACCGATTACATTGTCCTTAGTGGCTTGCCTCCGAGTTCCACTAACAGGCAGAGACCAAAATGCTCCAGCCATATAGAAATGGCATGCTTTTTAGTTCATTACAAGCATGTTTGGGAAGGTCCCTTATAGAAACACAATCTCCTCAGTGGTACAGCAGGCAGAATGCCAGATTTGGATTTAAGAAGACCTGAGTTTGAATCCTACCTCAGGAACTTACCCCAGGGAAGTCCCTTCCTCTCTCTCACCCTCAGTTTCCTTGCATGCAAAAAAGCAAAACAAAACCAAAACAGGGATAATAATATCAAGGTTATTGTGAGGATCAAATGAGATAACATATAAAGCAATTTGCCAACTTTAAATGCTAGCCATTATAATTGTTATCATAGGCCAGTGGACACTAACTTAGCAATTTCCAAGCAAAGCTATGGAAGCGATCATTAGAGCAGTCAGCATTTTAATCCCCTTTCCTGCCCCTTCCTTGCCCTCATTCAGGTCTCCTCAGAGGGCCTCTGGGGCAGCTGTGACCTAAGTCAATGAAACCTCCATGAGGGAGGGTAGGAGAGGGGAAGGAGAAAGAATATTTTCGTTGTGTCCAGCTGCAAAAAGCAGCCCAGAACTGACCTCTGAGGAATGTAAATTTGTCTCAGACTTTTACCATCTGCAGATGCCTTCTTCACCACACTATTGCCTCCTTTGACTCCTTTCTTCTTAGAGGTAGATCTAAGAAGTTCCTAGATAATGGCCTCAAATGTATGTAATGGGGATGGCACGCAGAGAAATAAAAGGAACAGGGTTGTCTCTTCTCGAAATGATAGTAATGCAAAGAAAAATCCATCAAAATTTTGGCTAAAGAAGAGAAAAGAATGTAGGCCTCTTTCATGACACCCAGTTGTGTCAGCTTTCATAAGTTATGACTCTTTTTGTGTTGGTCTCTCAGATTCCTTTCTCATATAGGAGAACTTTTTAAAAAATTTATTTACTAATTTAGTCTGTGGACTAATTGGACTTTCCCCCAAAGACTCCTATAAGGCCAAAGTCAAAAGTATGGAGAGTAGTTATGTCAGTATTCAGTATGATGGCTCTGTAGGCCTACATATAGACCAGACCTGGCTACAGTTGGGATTGGGTGGCTACGTGGATGCTGGGGTAGGGGTAGAAGGATATCTGGATAAGCAAGTGTGGCAGTAGTTAGAGATTCAAGAAAGCAGGTGGTCAGAATCAGGGAGGTCCAGTGGTCAGCAGCAGGAATGTGTCCCAATGTCAGAGTAGTCTGGTGACAGGCCAGAGGCAGACATCCAGGCAGGTGGGTGGTCAGATTCAGGAAGGTCTGGCATCAGATAATGAGACCCAGTTGTTGGAACTGTGGTTCAAGGCATAGTTCCAGTCCTAGAGGATATAGGGAGTAGGGCAGGTTACCAGAAAGGGACTGTATTCCTGGGGCTAGGATGCAAGTTCAGTGGTTGTAGCTATAGTATAAAGGACAGGAGAGCCAAGTTTCAAAAAATAGGGCACAAGATGAGAGCAGGACATGATGCCGAGGTGCTAGGACTTTGAATCTATGGGTTCTTCTAACTCTTCTGCCGAGAACTCTGGCTAGTTGGTCCCAGGGTCTGAGTAGAAGGGAAGCCTGAATGTGAGGGTTAATGGGTCCCCAAAATGGGAACATGGGGGGTCAGTGATTACCGCATAGACACGACTCTCTGTCTTGCTCCAGCTTAAAAATGATCAGAAGCAATGCAAGAAACACTATCTTTTTCTCAATAGGTCTGTTCCCTGAGCATCATCAAGTCATGTCATCTGAGGCAACTGACTAATGCAAAGCCTTCGATTTCCATGCACATGAAAGAGCCAAAAAGGGTAGAAATGAGCCAAAAGTTCTTCTGTGGGCCTTCTGTATCACTTATCAGGTTCATAGCTACTGTATTCCCACCCTTCCCTTCTTTATCTGCTCATTCCCCCCCATCCCCATATGTTCTTTCATCTCCTTTCTTGGCCAGGGAGAAAAAGATTTTTCTAAGCTGAAATTCTACTCCCAAATTGGTGGGTTCAATGTCTCAAATTGAATTAACCGTCTTCATCCAACAAGTTTGTTTACACTTGGCCAAATGGCACTTCCTATTTCTAAGAAAAAAAATCTTAAAAAAAACTCATAAAAGTCTAAGAAGGGTTCTTGGACATCACAAGTAGCTCTTTCCTAACACCATGTGGATGAGTTAAGTGTAAAGGAATCAGAAACATACGGATTAAATTTTACTCAGAATGCACATGTGGTTTAAAAAAAATGACAGGGAAAGATGCCCACAGCCAAAGCTGATTTGGGTTTTGCTGAAGCAGAAACATTTCAGAAATGTTCTGTGATGCTCAGAGATCCTAAAAGATAACTAATTGTACACATCCATACATCCTTAATTTTGTTCCTCTTGTTCTTTTGCATTTCTCTATAAGAAATTACAAAGTAAACATACATTAAAAAAACGAACTGCCCAAGTTGGCAGTTGGCAAAATCAATGCCAGCATACAAAGGAGCTTCTGCTGGCTCTGGAAGACAGCATCAATGTGGGCAGCCACTTTAAAATGTCACGGTTAAGGTCACAGCCTGATTAGGACTGCATTTCAATGATTGCATCTTAAGCTTCCCCACATAGTCATTTCACTTGTCAGCTGGCATTTGTAGAATATACTCTGGTGCTGTCCTTGGGTACTCACCCATTTGAGAGTCATTTCTTTCAAGTAAGTCTTGCAGTTTTGAGTATGGCTGCTCTAGACTTTTCAGACCTTTACGACTCTAACTGCTTCCATCCATGAATTGTCTCTTACTGAGAAAGTAGCAGCAAGTTATGCCCTCCTGCTTCCCTGGTTTGGGTCTCCCAAAACCTGTCCAGGTTGCTTGACTGCTTGTAGCTACTGGATGAAATAGGGGCTACTAACTCTATTCCTTATGATGAGATGGAGAACCATCAGGCCTTACTCTTTGCCCTGCTATTAACCTCCCCAAATCCTCCAGGCAAATCTTATCTTCCTTGTCCCTGAACCCTCTAGACCCCTGCTACTGCCATGTGAGTGTGTGGTGGAAGTTAAGAACCCTTGGGGATTGCCAGCTGCCCTGCCCCTAGGACTTCTAAGCCTCCCTATCTGTCCTGAAGCCACCCTTTTGTCTGTGTCTCTTCCAGTTAGAGCGTAAACTCCTTATTCCTTTTGAATAAGTATTCTCTCTCTCTCTCTCTCTCTCTCTCTCTCTCTCTCTCTCTCTCTCTCTCTCTCTCCCCCTCTCCCTCTCCTCCTCCTCGCTCTCTCTGTCTGTCTGTCTGTCTGTCTCTCTCTATTCCTTCCTCCCTCTCTCCCTCTCTCCTTCCCTCCCTTTCTTCTTCCCTCCCTTTCTTCCTCCTCCTCTTTCCCTCCCTCCCTCCTTGTCTTTCCCCCCCTCCCCTCTCTTTGTATCTATATTATTTATCACTGTGCTTGGCACATAGTGAGTACTTAACAATTGCATTCTCATTCAGTTAGTCATTCAATCAGATGTGACTGAGAGATTCAGTTACATCAATTTACCATAGTCCACCTAAACTGAATAGTGAGTTGTGGAACTGGGTTAGCTACTATTGCTGATTCCTCAGTAAGAGAAAACCCACAGATGGAAGCCACTTAAGTCTTCTGCCATGGAAGGGCCTAGGACTCCTCCAAGATACATGACACAATTGAAAAAAAGTTATTGATGCTAGTAAGGGCATCTATGGGTAATCCTGCTTGGCCCCAGAAAGCAAAATTAGCAATGGATAGACATTGTAAGGAAATGTTGAGGTGCACTATATAGGAAAATCTTCCCAAAGGGATTGGGACAGTATTGGATTTCTCTTCATTAGAGACCTTCAAAGAGAGGTTGTATAGAATAACCAGTCAGGGATATTGTAGAAGGAATTTCTGTGTAGATACAAGTTGGATTTGATTGGTCCCATCAGACTTTGAGAGTCTGTGATATTTTGCTTATGTCTGTTTTTTTTCTCAAGGTCATATAAATATGTTCTTAGGAACTTCAAATAATCTATACTGAGCCACCAGACTGTCCTCCTTAAGGAATGCTGCTTCTAGTTGTAGGGGCAAGGGTGATTAGAAGGAGCCCTCAAGGCACAGTATATAGTCAGCATTAAGAATATGAGAGAAGAGGCTGTCATTTCTTGTTTTGAGTGATAAAATTTAAAAAATTACTCCTTTTACATTTTATCTATTTATTTAAAAAATATCACTGTCACTTTCCACTTCTCCTGGACCCATAATAACTCCCTTGTACAAATATGTTCAACCAAAGCAAATTGATCCATTGGCTATTTACCTCATACTTCTCATCCACAGCCTCCTCTATTTGGAGGTGGAAAGTATTTTTCACTAATACTCTCCTGATATCTAATCAATAAACCAGCCAATCCACTTAGAATCAGGAGACCTGAGTTCCAATCTGGCTTCAGACTTTTCCTAGCTTTGTGACCCTGGGCAGCTAGGAGGCATAGCGGATAGAGTGCTGGCCCTGGAGTCAGAAAGACTCATCTTCCTAAATTGAAATCTGACCTCAGACACTTAGTAGTTGTGTGATCCTGGACAAGTCACTTAACCCTATTTGCCTCAGTTTCCTCACCTATAAAATAAACTGGAAAAGGAAGTGGCAAACCATAGCATCTCTGCTAAGAAAACTCCAAATGGAATCACAGAGAATTGGACACTCCTGAAGAATGACTTAACAATGTGTGTGCTTTAGTTCTATATCAGCAAAACAGAGATAATAATAGCACCTACCTCCCAGGATTGTTAATGGAATCAAATGAAACAATATTTGTTTTTATTTTATTTTATTTTGTTCTGGGTTTTTTTTTGGAGGGGGGCAGGCAGGGCAATTGGGGTTAAGTGACCAAAGTCACACAGCTAGTAAGTGTTAAGTGTCTGAGGCTGGATTTGAACTCAGGTCATCCTGACTCCAGGGCCGGTGCTCTATTCACTGTGCCACCTAGCCACCCCTTGAAACAATATTTGTAAAGCACCTGCAAACCTTAGAGCACTCTATAAATGCTGGCTATTATGATGATGGTGCTCTGAAATTTTTCATTGAGGTTTTCCTGGACACTCTTGTTTTCTATCATATAAACTGTTCTGGTTCTGCTTCTTAGCTCTGTGCCAATTCATATAAGCCTTCCCAAGCTTCTCTGAATTCTCAGTATTCATCATTTGCTCAGGTGCAATAATATCCCATTTCTGGTGAAGTTTCTAAGTCTACCCTTTCACTGGGGAACCCATAGAGGGTCACATAGCTAGTAAGTGCCTGAGGCCAGATTAGAACCCAGGAAGATGGAGTCTTCCTGCCTTCAGGCCTGGAATTTTATCCACTGTGGCCCCTGCCTGCTTGTTTGTGAAATATCCCTTCCTAAAGGAGGTAATGACTTATGAATTTGTCTGATTTATAAACCTAGATTCTTGTATGTTAATTTTTCTTAAACCAACTTAGGTTAGAGTAGCCATTATGACTTGTGCAATTTTATCATTGTATAGGTGAGCTATTGGCAATGTTAGGGGATCTGGGAGAGGAGATGTGAAATTAGGGGACTTTTACATATTTGTTTTTCATCTCACTTCTGTCACTTACCTTTGGGTAAACCACTCAACTGCTCTGGCTTCAGTTACTTTATGTATAAAAGGAGAGAGCTGGTTGGCCTAGATGCCCTCTGGAGTCCCTTCTGGTATGGTCCATTCAAGACGCCCCCTGGGAGCTGGCAGTTCTGGACTTCTGTTAGACTTTATATAAAGACTCCCCTCTCCCTTTAGCACCTCAGATTCTCAAAATCTGAAGTGGGCACACTACCAAGAAGATTCATAAATTACTTGGAGTTCTCGAACTGAAAAAAAAAAATGTGCAGGCACCAGATAAAACAAACCCTGTCCTATTTCTCTCTACCCATTGAACAGATTTGTAACAATTTCCAAGTAGAAGGTATTTTCTAGGATGATTCAAGTTTTTAGGAAATAGAGAAGCAAGGAAGTGGGTAAGTGATTTTTAATGAAGTTCTTAAAAGGAGATAATGTAAAAAGTTTAGAAACCAGATAATAGGCCGACTTACTTCTTTCCTCTGAAAAACAGCAGCTGAAGCAGATGGTTCTGAGTGTAGGTAAAGAAACAGAAGACCAATATTGGCTTTTTCTCCTTCTAAACATGTGGTCAGCAGAACCTCTCACCTCAGGACACCTTGAATCCTTCCCTCTTAGAGGGTAGCTTACAGTGTAAAGTTTCTCCTTCCTCCGTTAAAATATTTATGACTTTCTACTACTGGGTGGCATGTATGGGAGCCAGAATCATCTTTGTCCAGCAAAACTTGCAATCCCTAATTAACCACATGGCATTTACAAAAACAGCTTTCTGAGATTCTTTTTTTTTTTTAACTTTACCTGACTTCTTAGGTGTGTGTGTGTGTGTGTGTGTGTGTGTGTGTGTGTGTGTGTGTGTGTTAGGATAAACTATGAATAAATGAGCTATTCCATCATCTCTCTGCTTTTCTGGAAGAAGGTAAGAACCAGAGGCAACCTTTCCTCAGAGGCATTATTTATGTGTCCAATCATTGAGTCAATCAACCCTAAAACCCTTATTAATTTAAGTGTGGATTTCCAGGTAGGGAGGCCAAGTAGACAAAATCTCACTTCTAGGGGACCAAGGTCATTGATGCATGTTCTATAATAGAATATTTGATAAGATAAACTCCAAATATAAGACAGGATGGTATAGTGGATATAGTATTAGATTTGTGGTCAAGAACACCCAGGTTCAAATTGTGCTGCTGACACTTAGATGCTTGACTGAGAGCAAATCACTTAAACTCACTGTGATTCAGGCAACTCCTTAGAATTTGCCCAAATCATAGACAGCTTTTGATCCTCAATCTGATTTGATGGAGGGAATTCCCACACAGGAAGTTCCATAAATTAATGCAATCACTGACCCTCCTTAGGCACTGAACAATTAAAGAATTAATAAAAACACTTAACATCTTCTATAACCAAAGTGGTAAGTGCAGGTGGGATGGTATGGAGGGCTGATCATAATCTTATACTAGCTCTCTAAATTGGGAGGGCCTAAGGTGAATTTATTACTTATCTTTTCATTAATTAAGAGTAGATGGAAGGGAGGGATCATGACTGAATTCAGCAAAGAGATCAGTCCCAGAAGAGAATGGAGGTATGAAAAAAACTGGAAATGGGGGGAGAATGGTTGGAAGTATTCTGGTCTGGGAATTGGTGAGGAGTAGGAGGGAAGATAAAGGGAAGAAGACCCATTAGGAGGATTTTAAAGAATATTTCTGAGCATTTTTGTAATATCAGGGCATATATGGTATTGATTAGTCTGAGTCTATAAACTTCTACCTGACCCTTGCCCTTGGAAATTAGAAAGTGAAAATCCTCCCATACAACTTTCCTCTTCCATGGTGAAAAACAGGTAAAGATGAAAAAGTCTATGTTTCAACGAAAGGAAGGGACTGGAATATGAGGAGAGAGAAGGAGCAAGTATTCTGCCTGCTTAGAAAAGTGTGTGTGTGTGTGTGTGTGTGTGTGTGTGTGTGTGTGTGTGTGTGTGTGTAGAAATCCAGGGAATAGGGAGAAAATAATAGAAAAGAACTCCAGCTAAAACTCTCTCTTCCCTCCCACCCCTCATTATCCAATAAAACTGTTCCAGGATGAATGCAATGGGTGGGGGCAAATTCAAGGTTAAGAGTGTTCTCCTTCCAATAGACCCATGCAAATGACACCCTTGAGCAGGTGGCTTGGTGTTTGCAGATGGTACATACAGACTGCACATCTGGCAATCATTATTCAGTGGACAGGATGTGTTATTACACAGCCCTAATGAAATTTGGGGCTGCTACAGTTTTATAAACCTTTCAAAACATGCAAAGAAAGCAAACTCCTGGCATTTTGTTGGCAGTGAAGGAATGTGTGGAAGAAATAGAAAATTTTCTATCATCTTGATGCATTAGGTTATTTTCATCTGCAGAGGTACTGTCAGTTTGAAAGTTAGACAAGATAGCTCTTGATTAAATGAAAATTGCCTCTGACTACTGAATAAATTAGGTGGCATGCCAGAAGAAAGGTCCAGGAGCACTTTCATGAGACTATGCTCTATAATATTTTAACTCAGATTATTAACATTTTTCTCTTGTCCTGGCAAATATGTCACAGTAAGCTTCTAGAACTTTTCCTTGCCGTAATAATATGTAGCTGGTGATTTGAAATTCAAGTGATGGGAGTGAGCCAGCTTGGTTTACTCCTTTTTCAGTCTAGTTGCAATTTCCCCCCTGAGTGTACCTTGAAGCCCCTACCTATGCAGTAATTCCATTTTCTGATTAAAATGGTGATCATGAAATAGACCCTATTAATTTTATTACATAATCTGCCTTCTGGCTTTAGGCAACACTGGCATAATTTTCTTTTTCTTTCATGTGTTATCTTATAGCTCACCTCTTTTATTTAGGGTCAGGAAACAATTGCTCCTTCTACTCAGTTTGATAAATCCCGTGAAACCATATTATAGCATTCAGACCACAAAACCATGTAGGAATGCTACTGCTAAAATATTATTCCTGGCTAAAGCACTAGAGTATTTTAAAAATTTTATTCTCTCTGCATAAGCATTAATTTGTAGGTTATCATTCTATCAGTTTCAGGACAAATTACTGGTTTCTCTGGACCAATACAATTTAATTAGTATTTATTAAGCACCTACTATGTGCATAATGCTGGGCACATGGACAAAAATGACAAACCATCCTTAAGAAGCTAGAGTATTTGTCTTTAGTTACCAAGAGATACTACCAACCATCAATTTATTATTTGCTAGCCTAATTAATAAATTGATTATCCAGAAAAAAAGAAGCTAGAGTATCATTATATATCAGTAGTGGATTCATCAGGACTAATTCACTACATTGGATTACCAGTGGATTACATTAGGACCAATTAGATTGTAGAACTTCCCTCCTCTCCCCTCTTCCCCTCCCCTCCCCCCTTCCCCTCCCCTTCCCTACTCTGCCCTCTTTCCCTTCCTTCTTCCCCTCCCCTCCATCCTTCCCCTCCCTTCCTCCCTCCCTCCCCACCTCTCCCTCCTTCCTTTCCCCTCCACCCTTTCCCTCCTCTCCTCTCCTGCTTTTGGGTAACAAAGCATGGCTCACAGAGAAGATATCTGTTATTTTGGGGCCCACTCTCTTTAGGAATTGATAATTAACATCAAGTCATAGAAATTATGGAGACAACCTTGACCCACTTTACTGATGTAGTAATTGATCTTTAGCTTCCTAGGTAGGAGGAATTAGGATTAGTTAAGGAGTTTCCTTTTTTTTTTTAAAGCAATTGGGGTTAAGTAACTTGCTCAAGGTTACCCGGAGGCTAGTCATTATTTATGCGTGGGTGCTCATTTTCTGAGGCCGGTTTCGATCTCGGCTCATCCCAACTCCGAGGCCGGTGCTCTTACTCACTGTGCCACCTAGCCGCCCCTAAGGAGTTTCCTTTTATTATAAATGACTATATAGAGAGTGTGTATATAATGATTTCTAAGTTGCAAAATCCAGTGACTTTTTCTCAATTCTCATTCTCCTTGACCTCTTTGTAGCTTTTCACACTGCTGATTGTTTTCTCCAGCTTGCTATTCTTTTCTCTCTGGGTTTTCAAAGGCCACTCTCTCCTGCTTCTATTCCTATCTATCTAACTGCTTCTTCTCTGTCTCCTTTGTTGGATCCTTCTCCAGATCACACCCTCCAAGTGTAGTTTACCCTTGGGACTCTCTCCTGGGCCCTCTTCTCCTTCTCTAATACTTCACTTGATTTAATTACCAACCATCTTTATGCTGATGATTCTCAAGTCTTCCTTTCCTGTCCCAATCTCTCTGCTGACCTCTGATCTCGAATCTTCAACTGCCTTTCACACATTGTGAAATGAATGTTCAGTAGACATCTTAGACCCCATATATCCAAAAAAGAAGTTGTCATCTTTCCTCCTAAAACCTACCTCTCTACTACTTTTCTTATTACTGTAGAGGGCAACACCATCCTCCCAGTCCCTCAGGCTTGCAACCTAGTAGTCATCCTGGGTTTCTCACTGTCTTTCACACTTTTCCCACCTTGCCTCCCCCATCCAATTTGTTGCCAAGGCCTGTTGGTTTTACCTTTGCAACATTGCTCAAATATGCCTTTTTTTCTCCTCTGACACTGCCCCTGGACTAGTGTAATAGCTTGCTAATGGGTCTGCCTGCCTCAAATCCCTCCCCACTCCAATCTGTCCACACATGCCGCCCTTCCCCCCCACACCCCTCAAGTGACTTCCTATTGCCTCTAGGATCAAATACAAAATCTCTGGCGTTCAAAGTCCTTGATAACTTAGCCCCCTTCTACCTTCCCATTCTTCTTACACCTTACTCTGTGTGCAACATGTCCTCTTAGATCCAGTGTCACTGGCCTTTTTACTGTTCCAGAAATAAGACATTCCATTTTTCAGCTCTGGGCATTTTTTTTTTTTAGTTCTTTTCCATGCCTGGAATGCACTGCCTCTTCCACTCTATTGACTTCTTTGGCATTCTCTATTATTCTTATTTAGTTCTTTCAGTCATGTCCAACTCTTCATGACCCCATTTTTTTTTTTTGTGAAGATACCAGAATGGTTTGCCATTTCCTTCTCTCTTCATTAATCCAGAGGAGATAGAGAAGGAAGGGAACTTGACTGAGTTGGGCAAAGACCATTCTAGGAACAGAATGGAGGTGGGAAAATGGGACATGGCAGTAGAATGGTGGGAAGCATTCTCATTTGGGAATTTGTAAGGTGCAGGAGGAAGGCAAAGGGAAGAAGACCTGGTAGAAGCTCATTTTACAGATGAGGAAACTGGGGCAGAATTAAGTGACTTGCCCAGGGTCACACAGCTAGTAAGTATCTGAGACCAGTTTTGAATTCAGGAAGATGAGTCTTCTTGACTCCAGGCCCGGTACTTTCTTTATCCGCTGCCCAAAGCTGGCATCTATTAAGTCCCAAATAAAATCCTACCTTCTCTTGGAAACTTTCAGCAACACTTCTTAATTTTAGTCCTTTCCCTATTTTATTTATTTCCCATTTTAAAATCCTGTATATATTTTCCTTTGTATATATTTGTTTGCATGTTATCTCTCCCATTAGATTGTAAACTCCTTGAGGACAGGGATTGTCTTCTGTCTTTTTTTGTATCCCCAGAACTTGGCACATAGTAGAATTTAAGAAATGTTTATTGATTGATAATAAGTTCCCATATACACTAAAATATTTATAGCATCACTCTTTAGATAACAAAGAATTGGAAATAAAGCTCATGATCATTAGCTGTGAAATGGCTAAACAAATTGTTCGGCATGAATGTAATAAAATATGACTGTGCTCTCAGAAATTATGTATATGCTGAATACCTAGAAAGAACTACATGAACTGATGCAGTATGAAATAAACAGAGCTAAGAAAACAGTACTCACCATTACTACAACAGTGAAAATGGAAAGAATGAAAAACATCAAATGTTGCAAAATCATAAAGGACAAATGTGGCTTAAAAGAAGAGATATAAAAAGACATTCATACCTCACCCCTTGTAGAGGTGGGAGGTCCACAGATATATATTGTTCATATCTTCAGACTTTTTCAATATGTTGATCAGTTATATTAGTTTTTCCATCTTTTTCTGTCTTTGTTATTTTTATAACATTTTAAAAAGGAATGGTTCTCTGGGAGGAGGGCTATTGAAGGAAACTGGTGATTTTAAGAAAATATATCCATAAACATTTTTTTAAAAAGCACTGCAGTGAGAGTTGAAAACAACATGCTAGCCTCACCTCTGTCAATGACTAGCTTGGTGACCTTAGGCAAATGACTTTTTCCTCTTTCTTTGGGTCTCAGGTACTTTCATCTAGAAAATAAATATATTAGAATAGATGGCCTCTAAGATTCTAACAAGCTCAAAAAAGTATGTGATGCTTGACACTTGTCCAAAAATAGAATAAGCTATTTCATGAGAAATTAATTTCCCATAACCAGAATTCTTCAATGTCATTCTACCCAGAGGAGGACTGATACATTCAAGGAACACAAGGATAGATAAAGGATTTATTAAGTCCTTACTAGCTGCCAGGCACTGTTCTAAGCATTGGGAATATAAATACAAGCCAAAAAAAAAAAAAAGACAGTCCCTAACCTCAAGGAGTTTACATTCTAATGGGTGATAAAAATCACATAAAAGGGAGGGTGGGGCAAAAGGGAGAAAGAAGTAAAGTGGAAAAGTTCATTAAGTCAAGAGCAGAGCTGGGAAAGAAAAGAGTATGAAGGGCATGGGCACATCTTGAATTCCATGAAATTTGAGTGGCCCCTACTGTAAATGGCTTCCTGTTGGCTTCTAGAATCAAATAGCTATGAAAAATATAGACAATACAAGAAAGCCCTGAATCAATCAATCACCACTTCTTAAGTGTCTACTGCATGCCAGGCTCTCTGCTAAGTACTGTGGATACAAAAAGAGGTAAAAGAGTTCTTGCCCTTAAGGAGTTTACAATCTAATGGAGACAACACACAAATATATATATAAAACAAGCTATATATACATAGGATAAATAAAAATAATTAAAAGATGGAAAGTACTGGAATTAAGAAGTATTAGAGAAGGCTTCCTGTAGAAGGTGGGATTTTAGTTGGGACTTAGAAGTCAGAGTGGAAGAAAGAAAGTTTTCCAAGAATGGGGAACAGCCAGAGAAAATGCACAGAACTGGGAGCTGGAGTATTTTTATTTTGAAGAGCCAAGAAGCCAGTGTCACTGGATTGAAGAGTACATATTGGGAAATAAGGTGTATGCTAGGTTATGAAGGCCTTTGAATGCTAAAGAGAGGATTTTGTATTTGATCCTGGAAGCAAAAGGAAGCCACTGGAATTTATTGATTAGGGAGGAGGGTTTGTGTGTGTGACAGGATTGGACCTGTGCTTTAGGAAAAATACTTTAGTGACTGAATGGAAGATGGATTAAAATGAGGAGAGACTTGAGGCAGGCCTACCCACTAACAGACTATCGCAATAAAAAGATGAGAGATGATAAAAGCCTTAGAAGAGAGAAGGGACCATAATCTAGAGATGCTGTAGAAGTGAAATAAAAAATCCTTCGCAACATTTTGGATATGAGGGATGAGATAGAGTGAGGAATCCAGGATGATCCCTAGGTTGTGAGCCTGAGGGACGGGGAAGATGGTGTTGCCCTCTACGGTAACAGGGAGTGTAGTAGAGGGGTAGGGTTAGGGAAAAAGGTAACAAGTTTTGTTTTGGACATATTGAGTGTAAGATGTCTACTGGACATCCAGTTCATAATGTCCGAATGGTAGTTACAGATGCAAGGTTAGAGGTCAGCAGAGTGATTGGGGTAGGAAAGGTAGATTTGAGAATCACCACCATAGAGATGGTGATCAGCACAAGATGCAGATAGATGGCCTGGATGATGAAGTTGAATATGGTTGAATGTGATGATGAACAGGTGTTAATGTTTAAGAAAGGCTCCTTTGCTTCTATATTCCAGGGATCTGTCCTTAGCCCCATTCTATGGAAATATTTTACCACTGACCTGGAGGCAGGAGTCAAAATGGTGTTTCTGGAGTTTGCAGATGCCTTGAAGCAGGCAGAGATAGCTAACATGTTAGTTGACGGAACTGGGATCCAAAAATAACTTGTTAGAACAATGGACCAATTGTAAAATTTAATACGGGGTTTTATATAAGTCTCACCAGAGCTAGAAAAATCAGTAATACAAATTCAGATTGGGGGGGGGGTGGGAGGATGTGGCCTAGACAACAGTTTTTTGTTTTTGTTTTTTTAAAAGGTCAGGGGATTTTAGTGGACTGGAAGTTCAATAAGAGTCAATGGCATGACATGAAAGCTGGAAAAGCTAATTTGATCTTGTGCAGCATTAACATAAGTCAAATGCCACCAAAGCACAGAATTGAAATTAAAAGGAGTTCCAGGATTCAATCTTTCTGTGTCCAGGGACCTGTCTGTGGAAAGCATCTTTGACAAAGGGTCATCCATTTTTACTTTGAGGAGCTCCAGTTGTAGGGAATTCATGCCTTAAAAAGTTCAATTCAATTTTGGGGGGCAGCTCAAATTATTAGGATGACTTTTCTCATATCAAGTTGGAATCTGCCTTTCTACTTTCCCCCATTTTTTGTAATTCTACCCTCTAGGTTCAGCAAGTGTAGTTATAACTGTTCTATACAATAGAAGGTTACATACTTGGAGACAGCTTTCATATCCCTCCTGAAATTAATCCAGGAAACATGTGAAACTCTCAACCATGAAATTCTGGAGTTATAAAGGGAAATATTTCTGATGAGGAAAAATAGGAGGAATTATTTAAAAGAATAATGTAGATTCACAGGACAATCATCAACAGATAAGGCTTTCTTGTTTTTATTTTTTATTTTTTTTAGCTCTATAGGGAATCAGTAATCTTTCATTAACTACTTTGTAGGTATTGTGCTAAGTACTGGGACTACAAAGGCATACATGAAATAGTCCCTGTCCTTAAGGAGCTTACATTCTACTCATTAGATTGTGGGAGAGGAGATAACATGTGTACAATTAAGTATACATAAAGTTAAAACACTATCATTTTGGTGGTGGGACATACAGTAGCCTCATGGTGATTGGGAAAAGCCTGATGTAAGAAGTGACAAATGAACTGAATGTTGAAGTATGACAGAGATTCTAAGAGGCAGAGATGAGTAGGGTCTGCATTCCAGACATTGGGGATAGCCTATGTAAAGGCATATGGACAGGAGGTAGATTGTCACATATACAGAAGTGATAAGAAGGCCAGTTTGGTCAATAAGGTATGAAGTATACATGCTATATAAAATGATGAGAAAAGATAGGTAGGAGCCAGGTTGTAAAGGACTTCAAATGGCAGAGGAATTTGTGTTTGATCTTAGAGTTAATAAGGAGTCACCAGAGCTTCTTAAGTAAAGTAGTGTGACCTGTAATTAGACCTGTGCTTTAGGAATATCATTTTATTTTTTAAAATTTAAACTGATATTTTCCATTTAATTTAATTTAAATCTATTTTTCTTCTTCCTAGCCCCTTGTTCAAACTAGGAACAAAACCAAACCCTTGTTAACAAATATGCCCAATGAAGCAAATAAAATTCCCACATTGACTATGTGTAAGAATATATATTTCATTCAGCACCTTGAGTTAATTACCTCTTTTAAGAGGTGGGTAGCATGCTGTTATCATTAGTCCTCTGGAATATTGGTTGGACATAGAATTGATCCAAATTATTAAGTCTCTCACAATTGTTTCCCTTTACTATGTTTTTATTTTTTACAATGTTCTTGTTTTGCTTAGTTCATTAATCATCAGTTCACATAAATCTTCCCAGTTTTCTGTACCTTTCAGCATCTTCTACAAGACAGTCATATTCTATTCTAGTCATATACTCCTTATATTACAGTTGACAAAAAGGAATATTATTTCTGGCAAGAGTGTGGAGAAAATATTGGAATGGGAAGAAATCAGTAACTTTGATTTAAATTTGGGTGTTATTCCAATCTTCTATGGTGGGGATGATGACGGCCAGATTTAGTTTGGAAGCCGTGTGAATGGAGAGAAGGAAAGAGATGTTATGGAGATAGAATCAACAAGTATTATCAGTTCACTGAATATGTGGGATGAGGGAGAGAGAAAATGAGGATGACTCAGATGGCTGGAATGAAGTTGATGCCTTTGACAGAAACAGGGAAGTTGGGAAGACTAATGGTTTTTGGGAAAGATAACAAATTCTGTTTGGAGAATAAGAAGACAAAACTAGTATAAGAAGACATTGCTTGGGGTAGGTGGGATGATAATAGATGTTGGAGAGAAGGTAGAGCTATTCAATTTTTATTTTGTTTTGACTTTCACTGTCAAGGAGAAAGATCTATGGATTGGAAAGGGAAGAACAAATATGACTAAGGAGGTGATAGCCAAGTTAAGTAAAGAGAAAGTAAAAGCATAGTTATCAACTTTGATGAATACAAATCACCAGGTTCACAACTGCATCTAAGGCAGATTGTGATTGCTGAGTCACTGATAAGGACTTTGCAAGATCATAGAAACTGTGAGAGGTACAAAGGACAAATGTCTTAAAAATTTTTTAAAAGGAAGAAGGCAAAGTCTGTGAACTATAGGTTAGTAAGCTTGATATTAAATCCTTGCGACATTATAGAACATATTATTAAAGGAATGATTAGTGGATATCTAGAAAAAGAAAAGGGATTACAATGAATCATCATAACTTCTTAGATTGGACTAATAGTTTCCTTTTTTTCAATGAGATAACTAGACTGGTAAATCAGGGGAATGTTGTAGATATAGTTTACCTACATTTTAACATAATCTGTCATGTTATCCCTGTGAACAAGATAGAAATATGTGGACTAAGATGTGGGCTTCCTTCCTAATAATATTTTGTTTCCCCCAAAATACATGTGAACTCAATTTTGACATCTTTTTTAAGTTTAAAATTTCAAATTCTATCCCTCCCTCCCTACGAGGCCCCCTTACCCTAAAACAGTAATCAATCTGATATAGGTTATACGTGTGCAATTACGTAAAGCATATTTCCACATTAGTCATTTTGTGGAAGAAAACTTGAACTAAAAAAAAGAAAGTGAAAAATAGTTTGCTTTGGGTCTCTATTCAAATGCCATCAGTTCTTTCTCTGGATTCAGCATTTTTCATCACTAGGTCTTTGGGATTGTCTTATATCATTGTATTGCTGAGAACAGCTAAGCCATTTACAGTTGTTCATCTTACAATATTACTGTTACTATGTACAATATTCTCCTGGTTCTGTTCTTCACTTTGCATCAGTTCATGTAAGTCTTTCCAGATTTTTCTGAAATCATCTGCTCATCATTTCTTATAGCACAATAATATTCATTACAATTATATATCACAACTTGTTCAGCTCTTCCCCAATTGATGGGCATCCCTTCAGTTTAGAAGGAAGTTTCTAATGGAATTCCTCAGAGATCATTTCTCAGCTCTGTGCTGATTAACATTATAAAAAATCAATAATTTAGATTAAGGTGAAGATGACCTATTTATCACATTTTTAAAGAAAACAAATCTGTAAAGGATATCTCTGCAGTCTATGAGTAGCTGAAGATCCAAAAAAATCTTGATAGGTTACAACATTGGGCCAAATTGAATAAAATGCAATTTAATAGTGATAAAAAGTCTTACACTCATTAAAAAATCAACTTCACAAGTAAAATATAAGGGAGGTATTGTTAGAGTATAGATTACCTGAAACAAGGCCAGTAGTTTTAGTAGAATGAAAGCTTAACAACATTGGTCCCTAAAAATGTGGCAGTCAAAAGAGAGAAAGCCATCTTAGGTTGTACTGAGAAGTTTAGTAGTATTCAGCTGACAGGAATAAAAGTGATTGTATCACTGTACTGTGCCCTGGCCATTTCTAAAGTGTTAGGGACAGTTCTGTGTGCTACATTTTCTGAAGGAAATTGATAAACTGGAATCTTTCCAGAGGAGTGCAGCCAGGATGATAAAGGACCTCCAGACTCATAAAGTATGAGAATTGGCTAAAGGAACTGGAGGTGTTTAGTGTGAAAAAGAGAAGATTTAGGGGAGATAACTTCAAATATTTGAAGTGTTCTTACATGGATAAGGGATTAAGTTTCTTCTTCTTGACCCCGGGGGTCAAACTGGGAGCAATGGGTGGGAATTGCAAAAAAGACAAACTTCGTTTGATTTGGCCCTAGACAGCTGAGAAAGGAACAATGAATAGAAGGTCATATTTCAGCTTGATAGAATGAAAATATTCCTAACAGAGCTGTCCCAAAGTAGACTAGGTCAGGAAGTGAATTCTCTGTCATAAAGGTCTTCAAGCTGAGGCTGATGGACATTTTTCAAGGATGTAGTAAAGAGTCCTATTTAAGTACGCATGTAATAGATTTGGCTCGGAGGTCTCTTCTGACTTTGGATTCTATGAAATCTGTGAATGTCCTTCGTTTCAAATAGTTAGTGATCTGTATAGCTAAACTTACCGTTTGTTGTTGGCTCTCTATCAATAAAGAAGGTTTTGATTAACCATGAAGCATATTTTATGTTCCATGCAGAAACTATTTGAAGGATGGAATGCTCTTGTTTTGGCAAGCTGTTTGGTAACTACCACCGTGATCTTATTTGATTGGGTCTATTTTGGGGAGTGAGGAAAAGAGATATTTGAGATGCAAATTCCAATTTAGAATCCCGCATTCAACTCCCTCAGGCAAATTTTAGACACCTGGTGGTCTAAGAAAGTGAAACATCTTCCTTACCTTTGCATTCCCGTTTCTTAAGCACAATGCATAGTTGACATTTAATACATGTTTATGGAGTTGAATTGTTGAACTTACAATCAGTTTTGGATATCTTTGGGTGGTTGATTGGTATAAAAAAGTAATTTAACGTTCACCAAGCTATATCCTAATTACTCTACGACAAAACCAGTCCTCTGAGAAGTTTTTGGAATGGCAACAAATTGACAACTTGTATATCACTTTGGCCATTTTGTGAAGGATGTATTTACCATAAATTTTAGTAGTAACCTGAAATAAACCCTAGGTCCTGGACCTATCTCATCTCCAAAATTTTGTCTTATTCCACAAGTTCCCCAAAAGTGTAATGCTAGTTTAATGCACAGTTGGTGTCTAGTCAAACTTTCCCTTGTCCAAGTTAAATGCTTTAGGGGCTTTGCATTTTATAAAGAAGGGATTACATTGCAAAACTGTCCCATTACATTTGTTTGATGTTTCATGGAGAGAGTCACAAAACTTTTTTTTCTTAGTCCTCTAAGACTTCGCTTTTTTGTTATTAAAGATAGTTAGCATCTAATGCAACATGGGTTGAATGAAAAACAATGAAAGCAGTAGGAGCTTTATAGTGAAGGAATTACAGTAGAAACTGGAGGCTGAAGCTGGTTGCAGATGCCCATAGAAAACATGACTATGTCAAATGGGGATGACTTCACCTAGCTTGATTTGCAGTGCAATGCACTTGCCTGGTAGCTGATTCAATTATCCTGAACCTGGGACCTTGCTTCTTGGTAGGCCCCCCCTTATACCTTAGCATGACTGTGATTTTAATTTTTTTTTCTGTTTCAGACTCCAGATCATACCTCTTGTTTTGGAGCTCCATAAATTATTGCCCAGTACTTGACCTTGGTCTGTTTCCACTGAAATTCTGACCATGACTTGTGTATTTTTTTGGCTGTATACCACATCATTCCTAATCCAACATCCTGGGAAGGGTTCACTCATAACCAGGATCCCACAAACCTCGGTAGGTCCCAAGTTAAGAAGGGTTAAAGGTAAACATGTCTAAATGCTGCTTTGGCTATGCCTAATCAAAAGAAAAATAATGATTCTATCTCTAAAGTTAACAAATCAGCATCCCCTATCCCCCAAAATATTCTTTTAAGGAGGGGAGAAGACAAAAGAAGAGAAAAAATAATGTTGTAGTATACTAGAACCAGACTGCTGAGAGTTTGAGTTATAACATGAAGTGTCTGCCAGTTTTATGACAGCAGCTTTCATCTGATCCTATGCAAATAAGTGACCCTTTGCTGCAACTTGTTACTATTCTGTAAGTAATTTTATTAACAGGTTGTTGGACTGTATATCATTGCTTCGATTTGCCATATGTTTCTAGTGCTGCCCTGAGAGAAGCAGACTTTTCCTACTTCTCTGGCCCTATAATTCATGTTCCTTTTGATTGTTCTGTCATTCTGAGACTTTAGATAATAGGCCATTATTTTCAGAATTGCTATTATATTTTATTAATAGGAGCAGGGAAAATTTATAGCGGTGAAGTCTGAAAGATTTGCAATTGGAGCCCTCACAGCTCTTGTAAAGTGCAATTCATTTAGCTCTCTGATGGAGGAAAACATGGCCTACTCCTGGCCTCTCTAGTCCTTAGCTTCTCTCATCCACATAGGTAAGTTCCTTCTAGATCATTGAATTCAGGGCCTAGTGGTAGGCAATATGGTACTGAATCTATTTGGGTTTTAGAACTGAGTGTTGTGATGATAGGAGTCAGGTATGGGGGGAAAGGACATCATATGGCACTAGGATGTACTGAAGAATTTTCACAAATGATGCTTAAAGAAGATGGGGGAAGGCAAAATAAGAGCACCTGAAAGGATCTTACTTCCATTTAGTTGGCCTGCCTTAAAGTATTATATTGGTGCAGAATTCAACTTCCTTCTACATTTCCCCTCTTTAAACACCGCACAATTCCTATTCTACAACCTTATTTCCCCTTTTCTACCTTCAAGTCATAGATGTGGGGAAGAGTGATTATGTAACATAACAGAGACACCTCAGCTATGTGGAAAATAAATTGGCCCCAAAGGAACAGATAGAGTCATCGTTAGAATGAATATATGTTAGCTGTGTTTAATAAAAGGAAGATTCAATATTGAAGTCTTAGGTACCATCATAAGTATCAAAAACTCCTGGTGCTTTTCAGAAGAAACTCTAATGGGAGACCTATGGGAGAATAAATCTTATATTTTTTAAAGGGTATGGGAAAAGACCATTCAGTTTGAGACAGAAGTGTCTATACTTATGTATACCCAGGAGTATGATGGAGGGGTTGACAAAAAGATTCCTTTCTGTATTTGGAGATGACCTTCTAGCCGCCAAACAATCTATTGCCATCTGGAAAGAGGAAATCACTATCACCATCACCACCACCACCATTACCACCATCATCATAATAGCTAGAATTTACATAGGTTTAATATTTACAAAGGTTTGCAAACCCTTTTCACATATCTCATTTTATGCTCAAAAACAATTGTGGGCAGGGGCGGCTAGGTGGTGCAATGAGTAAGAGTGCTGACCCTGGAATCAGGAGGACTTGGGATTGTTTCTGGCCTCAGAAAATGAGCACCCACACGTAAATAATGACTGGCCGTGTAACCTTGAGCAAGTTACTTAACCCCAATTGATTTAATTAAAAAAAAAAAACAATTGTGGGAGG
Organism: Gymnobelideus leadbeateri; assembly: GCA_011680675.1. Taxonomy (NCBI): domain Eukaryota; kingdom Metazoa; phylum Chordata; class Mammalia; order Diprotodontia; family Petauridae; genus Gymnobelideus; species Gymnobelideus leadbeateri. Next base: position 76,199 of record WOXC01008190.1, on the reverse strand, counting down.
TAGGTATGATTATCCCCATTTTACAGATGAAGAAACTAAGGCTAATATATTAAATGACTTTCTTATATTCTCATATGTGTCAGAGGTAGGATTTGAAGCTCTAACTCCAGGTTCAGGGCTCTTTCCACTGTACCTCTCAAGCAAAGATCCTCCTTGGAAAGGAGTAAAAGGAGAGGGAAGATGATGAAGGCCCCAAAAGGGGAAATTCTGATTATGATTTTCAAAGGCACATTGAGGCCAGGGAAGGAGATCAGGGCTGTATGCCAGTCAACTGGATTCATGATTAGATAAAAGTTAAGTTAGAATGACGAACATGAACTGTGCATTTTGTCAAATCTCGGTTTCTGTGAATTTCAGCCTCACCCCCTTAATTTCTTAGGAAGATTCTTTATTTGGAGGAAAAGGATTTTCTTCACATATCTCTGTGGGAGAGAGGGGGGAACAGAGAAGGAGGGGTACAGAAGCAGGAATAAGCGATGAGAAGAGGCTTCTAAAATTGGTGTCAGAAGAGGATAAAAGAGAGTAGACAAAAGCACAAAGGGGCTTCGAATTGTTTTCGTTAGCTTAGACTCTCATGCAAATCAACTGTGCTCAGTTCCTATTTCACCTCAAAGGAAAAAAAGAGAAAAGGATGATTGAAGAAATGAGTAAATGTAATTTTTACAAGGCTCCAATCTGTGAATTAAAATGAATTAGGACCCAGAAGGAAAGAAAATAACATGATCAGGATTCCTAGAAGCAAAAATGGATTTGCTCTAAGAATCTTCAGCTTATTTTGTAAGTTGACAAAAGAAATGAGGAGCCTCCTATTTCTATAAAGATGAAATTAAAATCAATTTAGGAACAAAGGAAAATGAGAAAAATAAACCTTGCCAGCTTAAAGCATTTGGTGGAAAAATCTTAGTAAAATGGTTGATTCTCTCATGAAGAATATGTCTCCTGGTGGAAGGAGAAACTGTAGAATGTAAAGATAAATAACTGATCAAAAATTTTAAGTAGCACACCTTGAAAAAGATTTGAGATATCTGTAAATGAAGGTAATAGGTTGGACTGAAGGGTAGCTGGGTGATATAACTCCAAAATGATTGCTTTTGCTGAAAAAATATGAATAAATAAAAAGATAAATGTCAGGAAATGATACTTTGTGGAGATGTCAGAATGGGAGATAGAGAATGATATAATGCACAGGGAAGCAGACTCAGAGTAAGAAAGAATTGGGTTCAAATCCTGCTTAGAAACTTGTTAACTTAGAAACTTATTAACTGTATGACCCTTTGTTTTCTGACCTGTAAAATGAGGGAGTCCTACAAGGTCCCTTTTAGCTCTGTTGATGACAAAAGTATAAAATGTGGACAGGATGGTTCCAGGAAGTAACAGGTAACAGGAGAAGGGGAGGGATGTCCCAGAATAAGTATCAGGGAGGAGGCGAATTCCTAGAACTTTCTGGCTGAGTTGGCTTTCTCCAGTAGACTGATCTATGTAAAGGGATTGCTTCAATATATTGCAGCTGAAACTAGGTTAACATAGTCTTGCCTAACAAAGAGTTCCTTTCAACTTTTCCATTTGTAAAATGGAGATCTTATCAGGCTTTATTAGTTTACTCCTGCTTCACAGACACAGAACTTTTAGGTCCTGAAACGGGAGGCTGTGTGTATAACTGTGTAATCATTGTGAAATGATCTTTCTTTACACTGAGATGAAAAGAGGGAGTAAATAATGAGAAATAATACAAAACCAGTACCTTTTGCTAATGTGTGTCATATAGGGTTTTAAAGATACATGGAAAGATTTTTTGGAGGGTTACAAAAAGGAACTTTAGGTATACAGTGGTCTTTTGAAATGTCAGTTTTCTTAAGTTTAATCTCTTGCAAATCAATGTGAGTGTTAGAAAGGACAAGGCCAGATTACTTCTTTCCCAGTCAGAATTTTATGCTTGTCTCTCTTGTCTGGACATGAATCAGGTGTACTGAATTAAGCTGGGCTTTGGAAGGGTCTATTTATTGGAGCCCCTTGCAACTCAACTACCAATGCATTCTAAGTCCTTGCATCACTCCTCCACCCCCTCCTTCCAAGGCACTGAGCTTTGCCACAGTTGGACTGCCTCTGCCAACAAGGAGAAGGGGGAAAGACCTTCATACTAATAGCTCATTAACTCTTCACTCTATTAGAATACAGCAAAAAAAAAAAATCCCCCACAGTTTATTTGTTGAGAAGTAGAGTTCTTAAATGTTGTTTTTTTTTTTGAGGGCAATTGGGGTTAAGTAACTTGCCCAAGGTCACAAGGCTAGTTTTTTTTTTTTTTTTTGTGTGTGTGTATGTGTGTATGTTAAGTGTCTGAGGTCGGATCCGAACTCAGGTACTTCTGACTCCAAGGCCGACGCTCTACTCACTGTGCCACCTAGCCGCCCCCGAGTTCTTAAATGTTACTAGTTTTGAATTTTTCTTTTGCCTTCTTTTATTTTGGAGAACACAGAATGGTGCAGTGAATCAGTCTTTGAATTTGGAATCAAGAAGACCTGAGTTCAAACCTTGCCCCAGACATTCACTTCTCTTTGAACCAGGGCAGGTCTTTTAAATTTCTCTGAGCCTCAGTTCCCTTATCTGTAAAATGTGGAGGTTGGATTCAATGACTTTTAACATGCCCTTCAGCTCTAAATCTATGATTCTAAGAATCAAGGTGTGTGGGTTTTACAGATGACTCTTTCTGATTTTGGTGGCCTTTGAGATCCTAAAGAAGTCACTTTATCATTCCTTGCCTTATCTTAACAAAATGTAGAATGACAATTTCTCCCTGACTTATAAGAGCAGAGCCAGTTTCAGCAGAATAACTGACTGTTTATGTTGACTTGGAGAGCAAGGAGAACATTAGATACCTTTGGGCTTTGGAAGTAGTTGTTGGGAAAGGTATCATAGAACTTTAGAGCTTGAAGAAAGTACATAGAATGAAGGAAGAATGAAGACAGGACAGGCGAAGGCTGCCTAAACGCTTACCTTCAAACAATCACAGAACCTCCAAGTTAGAAAGGCCTGGAAGACCATATAGTACAACCCTTAGATGAATAAATTTCTTCTCTACAACATTCTTGACCAGTGATCCCTCAGGCTCTATTTGAAGCCCTCCATTTAGAGGGAAAACAGACCTCTCAAGGCAGTTCACTCCATTTTTTTGAGTTGCTCCATTTTATTAGGTGTTATCTTCCTGGCTGATCTTCTGGACAGTCTCTGGTTTATCAACGTTCTTCCTAAAATGTGACATACATAAGTCATGGTGATACTCTAGCTGTGTTATGATGCTGGTGTTTAAAGCTGCTCACAAGATGGTGCCTTTCCACTTTTCCACTTTTCTTAGACAGAACTCCCTCCCATGTACTCTGTGGTCTAATCTTACAGGTATACTTGGCTTTCCTCATATACATTACTCTATCCCCCATTTCTGTGCCTTTTTTGGGGGTGGAATGGGGTAAGAGGATGGACCCTGGTTCAATTTGATTGCTGATTGGCATGGGAGCTTTGATCTCAAGAGATATTCATAATGGAGTGAATCACTTCACCTGCAGGGGAATTCCTAGAACGGTATAGACCAGGGAGCATTTCGTCATGGATTATGCTCTCCATTTTGCTTTCTCTTTTTATCCAAAAATTTAATATTATTTTTTTATTTCTACACTTTATTTTGATACACCAATTACTTCCAAATAATCACCTTTCCCCTCCCCTATTTCTCCCACTTTTTTTTTTTGGAGGGGCGAAGGCAAGGCAATTAAGGTTAAGTGACTTACCCAAGGTCACACAGCTGGTTAAGTGTCAAGTGTCTGAGGCCAGATTTGAAGTCAGGTCTTCCTGACTTCAGGCCTTGTGTTCTATTCACTGTGCCACCTAGCTGCCCCCGCCCATTCCCTTGTTAAAATTACTAAACCCAAACTAATATAACAATTATGACTGATAGTACATATAAGCTTAGCACTCTTATATATTTTTTTTAACATTTCTTAGCAGAGAAGGACAAAGTTTATTTTAATGTCAGTGATCTTGACCCAACTTTGATTTTGTATTATTTGATCTGATTGGTTGCCTTTAATTATTGTCATTATTTAAATTACTTTAATCATTATGTATAATTTCACTGTAATCCTGGTTTCTTCACTCTGCATCAGCTTATACAAGTCTTCCCATGTTTCTCTGAATTCTTTATATTTGTCATTCCTGGAACATATTAAAAAGAAGGAATTACGTGTGAGAAATAAAGAAAGACGGATCAGAAAAAATCATTGAGACAAAAAGGGAGAAACAGTGAATAGAGCACCAGCCCTGGAGTCAGGACAACCTGAGTTCAAATCTGACCTCAGACTCTTGACACACTTACTAGCTGTCTGACCTTGGACAAGTCAACCCCAATTGCCTTGCCTTCCCCCCTCAAAAAAGGGAGAAACAATTGAGAAACTATGTGCTGATTAGTATGCACACACAGTATCAAGAGAATGTGAGGAAGGCATCCAGAATGTTAAGTGAATCCCCTGTCAGATTGACTGGAGGACATGGACTAGAGTTGTACAAGTTGGACATGGACAGGCTAAAGTTCACATTTTTGGAAGAAGGAAGGAAGACCTAGAGGCCATGGGGAGTCACTGAAGCTTCTTGAGAAGGAGATTATCAATTAGGCAGCTATATGAAGGAAGAATTGTAAAGGGGTATAGCTTGATATTGGGGGACTAATTAGGGGACTCAGTAGTTCAGGTAAGAAATGATGAAGACATGAATTAAGATAGTTGTGATATAAATGAACAAAAAGGAACAGATGTGCTGGTAGAGTTGAAATAATTCAAAAATGGAATAATATAAAAGAAGAGGAAGAAGGAAGAGTCCAGTATGAATCCTCTATTCAGAAAGCGGATGGCATATCTTCAGAGTAAGGATAATTCACAGATTCAGAGAATGATGCTTAGGACAATGTCCATGCTCTTGATTAAAAAAGTGAAGTGAGGAGGAATCTTGAGTGTAGGGGAAGATGAGTTCTGTTTTCTATATGTTGAGTTTGAGATGCTTGAAGGATATTCAAAGGGCATGAAATGAAATCCTTGTCCACAAAGGAGTATTGCTTCTCTTGAGTTGCTGGGGATTCTGATAAGTTTTAAATGAGTCATTTACTAAGACTTCAACCCTTTTCTTTGGGAATTTATTAGAAAATGTTTCTTGCTATACTGATAATACTTTTCAGTGCTTTATTATACCACCGTAGGTCAGTATGTGAATATACCTTCCTTATTCACCTTTATACTTTATCCATTTCTCTTCTTTCTTCCCTCCCCCTAGTATTTTTAGTTTTCTCTTTTCCTGTTCTTTTTCAAGTAAAGTATTGGGTCTTTTCTTCTCATTATCCCACACTTCCTATCTATAGGTAAATGATGAACTCGAAAACTGTTATAAGTGTATTTCACTTTTGTTTATTTGTTATTTCACTCAGGTTTTTAGCCCTCATTGCTTTCCCTATTTTCAGGACTTGATTCTTTTTGGGGTTGTCTTCCAGATTTCCTTTTTTCCCTGATATTTCAGGCTAGTCATTATAAGTTGCTGGGGCTATTTAGGGAGGGGAATTTCTTACCCTTTTATTGTTATAGCCTGTTTGGACAGCATGGCTAAAGGTAGATCCTAAGTCCTTGGATAAATTTTCTTCATGATTCCATACTGAATCTCACTTTGACATTGGTTGCCTCCAGACATATCTACCCAGAGACCATTTAATAAGGTTTCTTATCTCCCACTACCATTTGTCATGCCTTCCTCAATTTTCATAGATTTAGATCTGGAAGAGACCTTAAAGGTCATAAAGACCGACCTTATTTTACAGATGAGGAATCTGAGGCTCAGAGAAGTTAAGTGACTTGTCCAAAATGTCTGAGTCCATATTTGACCTTAAGTTTTCCTCAACTCAGGTTCAATGTTCTATCCACTGTATTACCTACCTGCCTCTATATAGTGTTGTTGACATATTTTTGCTAATAGGCTTTTTATACGCTTTTTCACCATTAGGGAAGAGAATCAATAACATCAGGCCTGATGTCAAGGATAACCTTGACCTCCCACTGACTATCTTCATTTGGAGAGGATCAAGAGGAGAGGATTGCTCTTGCTATGGGTCATCAATCTTACATGTTTATGGAGGCAATGGATTAAATAAGAGTACTAACATTCTCAACAGATAAATGGCAGGAAGACCAGAGGACACACATAATTTGTGCTTTTTTTTTAAAGCATTTGGAGGATTTCCAGCATTTTAACTGTATGAACCAAGAACTGGTGCTTCCAGACACTTCTGGTTGCACTAAAACCTAAAGTAATCTCAGAAATAGCAGTAAAGTTCCTCTTTCTTCTATCCATGGATTTTATAGATACCAAAGCACTTTGCAAATTGATTACTGTGAAAGACTACACGAACCTGATGGAGATTCCCCATGTTCATGAGAAGTCTAAGGCTTCACTGTTGGTGGTATCTTTCTGGCAATTCTGTTTCATTTTGGCTTTACATCAAGAATCCTAATGGAATTCAAACTTTTGTTTCTAAGGGGCTGCCTGGAGCATCATGGCAATAAAACTGTTGAATCCTTGTTGCTATTCTTGGATTGGGTCCATAACAGTGTTTGATCATTTTTCAGTTTCTAACTTCTCTTCTTGATTAATGAAAAGGTTCTTGGCAAATGGAAAATACTTTTATTATTCTGATCCATCTTGTGCCAGGACCACCTGAAGGATTCTTCTTTACCTTATTCTCTCTACCAACAACAGTAGCTAGGGCATCTTCTCTACATGGTATATGTTATTCCACGTAGATTATTTGGCTATTTGAGTAATTGCCATTAGAGAATTAAGTACTTCTAGTTTTGATGATAATGATATTAAGGAGAAAAACTGTAAAATCAGGTTCTTTAGTTTGAGAAGTGACATGGTGAGATGAAGAGTGTGCTATACTGGAAGTCAGAAGTTCAAATCCTACCCAAGGCTCTATACCTGTAACTCTAGGAATGTTGCATTACCTTTCTGTGCCTCACTCTCCTCATCTGTAAAATGAGGAGACTGTGCTCACTAAACTGTCTCCACTAAGTGCGTGATGATTTTTTTTTAGTTCAGATTATTTCACTTAATTAAAAAAAAAAAACCTTTTGCTGTTATCTTTTGTTTTTATGTCATTATATTTCCCAATGTAGCCTTCCTTTCTCCCTCTCCAAGAGACCAATTGCTTATGACAAAGAACAAAAAAGAGAGGAAAAGTCTGGTTCAGCAAAATTAACCAACATAAAATGAAGTGTGGTAAGTGTGATATTATATGCTGTGTTCCATATCCATATCCATATCCATATCCATATCCATATCCATATCCATATCCATATCCATATCCCCCTACCTCAACCAAAAAAGAAGGGGGACATCAGGTCCATAATTATTACCGAGTCATAGAGTCTGGTTGTAAGAGCTTGAAGGAATCTTAACAATTGTTTAGTTCAGTTCCCTTGTTTTATGCATGAAGAAATTGAGATACAGAGAAATGAAGGTTCATATAGCTAGGCAGTGATAGCACCAAGACCAGGACCAAAGGTTTTTGAATCAAACTAGCACTGCTTCCACTACACATAGTTGTAGTACCTTGTCTCTGCAGAGCAGTTCCCGGTCATTTATTAAGGTACCTGGCATAGTGGATAGAGAGTCTGCCTCGAAGACAGGAAGACCTGGGTTCAAGTTCTGCTCTTGACATAGTGTTTGTGTGATCCTGTGCAAGTTAATTACATTCTTCAGAGCTCCAGGTAACTCAGTCTGTAAATGACAGAGAATATGCCGATCTGCATTGACAGAGGGGCATTTCCTCACAATCAACTCCCTAGTCAGTGCTTTCCCTCTATTGATTACATACTTACATATAAACACATATATTTCCATATATTATATGCATTTCTATACATACATGCATATATAATATATGTATATATACATATATATGTATACATACATACATACATACATATATATATATATATATATATATATATATATATATATAGTTTATTTGTACATAGTTGTTTGCATGTTACCTCTTCTCTTAGGTTGTAAGCTGCTTGAGGGCAAGGACTGTCTTTTGCCTCTTTTTGTATCCTAAGTACTTAGTATAGTGTCTGGCATATGTAGGATCTTAATAAATGTTTATTGATAGATACAGCAGCCTTTTTGTACCTATCACTCTATTGCTCATTCGGTGACCAAAAACTTAATCTTTCAGAGATCATGGTATTCTAAATTTCACAACCATACACTACACAAGAGAATATTTGTGTTGTAAAAACAGGGGGAAAAGTTTGCAACGGGCCATTTCACAAATGCAATCCAGACCACTGTTTGTTTCTATCTTCAGTGACTTTATCGGTGGACTAAATTAATGGACTGAACATTCAATGGAATCCTCTAGCCTAGTTAATAAGTGTTTTTCCCCCAATTTCTTTACCTTGTCCTATAAGTGCCAAGCTACTCAATGGCTTTAAGAGTCATCTTTCTAACAAAGAAAGAGCAGCTATCCCCTACTGATGATGCATTAAGGATATATCTTCTGAATGTCATACAAACTTGAAAGCATTGAGGGATTATTTAAAAATGATACTCTGGGCAGCTAGGTGGTGCAGTGAATAGAGCACCCACCCTGGAGTAAAGAGGACCTGAATTCAAATTTAGCCTCAGACATTTGACACCTACTAGCTGTGTGACCTTGGGCAAGTCACTTAACCCCAATTACCTTGCCTTCCCTGTCCAGAAAAAAAGATAACTCATGGAAGTAAAGATATCAAAAGAATGATTGTCCTGGTCTTGTTTTAAATGTTATTTCAATTGCTTTATCTATTATCACATGAGGAACTGAGATATTAAGGTTCAAATATGGTGCATCCTCTGTCATTATAGATAATTATAGAGGCATGGACAAATTTGTTCCATGTTGTTCTATTGTCCTGCCAGTTTCATCTTTGAGAACTCTTGGGATAATATGGCTCAGTTAGTTCTTCTGTAAAACTTTCTGTCAACTTCTTTTTACTAATTTATAAAGTGATATTGTTCATAATCACTTATAACTCTCGGGAATGTGATAATTTAGTTTGTATTTTAAATGGGTTATGCCTATGAGTGTTCTATTTCTCTGTGTTTGTGTGTTAATGTGGTTCTTGTGCTTTCTCGACTTCCCTATTATGGTGACTGTTTTACTCTCAATTAAGCTTTTGCAGGTGATGGTGACAATCAAAGTCTCTGTCTTTGACTCTTTCCATTCCCCACTTTTCAATATTTTTGGCTTGTTTAAAACAACTACAAATGTTTATAGTGTATTTTTCTCATCTTTATCCTTTCTCCCAGCTAAATTTTGTTAACTATACTGACTAGTAAATGGTTCATTTGTACATTGTCAGTGAATTCTAATATGACCCCCACCCCAAAATCAGTAACTAGTCATTTCCTATCTTACCAGATGAGAAATGTCAATGAGAAGGCCATTTTCATTGTTTGTGACATCATTCAGAATTTGCTACATTCAGTACTTTCCAACTCTCTTCAGGAGGACATTATTCATGATATATAGGTACGTAAATAGTTCATTGGCTCATAGGATCATAGTTTCAGAGCTTGTGAGTCATTAAAGTGGCACGTACTCTAGCAGTCTCCAAACTTTATTGAGCTTGCACATCTACCTGTAAATTTTTTTTTCTGTTTTTTAGTGCTTTGTGGGGGAAGGTATTCCTCTAAATAGGTACCCATGCATAGGGGTAAGGTATAGCTTTCCTTAGGGGCCAATGCTTTCCTCAAAAGGGTAAACAATGGAAAATGGAAAGGGGCTATAATGATTGAAAGTGTGGCTGTGTTGGAAACAAGTCCATGATTAGTTATTGTGGGCATAGGGGGATATGACCTATTTTTCCTCACCCTCTGATGAATGCATAGCCCCTTGAGGTTGAGCCATGGCTGCCAGGAGGTCCCAACTTCCATTTGCAAACTAATTGTTTAGTCCAGAGGTATCACATGTGTAGCCTTGGGCCATATGTAGTCCCTTGAACTAGAATGAAATATAATTGGGAAATATTTAACAAAATAAATGAAAATACAATAAAACATAGATATCATTACATTTTAAAACTGTCAATATGGAACTTGCAGGAATCTGTATGTATGCCCCATTTCTATTTGAATTTGACAGCACTGATCTAGTCCAAAAGCCTTTATTGCACAGATGAGGAAATTGAGGCACAGAGAATTTAAATAGTTAAGTGGAAGAGCTGTGATATGCAAATGGATCCTCTGACTAGATATCTAACATGCTTTTTACTATAGCATGATATGTCTGAGTAAGACTAAAAATCTTGAATCTTTTCAGTTTCTTAAATCTGAGTAACACTGTCTAACATACTTTATGCCATTCTCTCCAGTACCCATCTTTTCAGGGAAATAAAAAAAATCAATTAGGTTTGGAGAATCTGGGTGTTAGTCTTAGAATTGTTTTATTTCTTCATCTTTTGCAACACAGGATGGTGAATAAGTTGAATTTGTCTTCAGGCTAAACAGGGGCACCTCGAAACAAGATGACCAATCTTCCTATGGATTATTTATTTATTTTCTCTGGATTCATGATGCAACCAAACCTGCCAATTCCTTTGTTTCTCCAAGGAGAATCTATGGACCATCCTTCAATTTAGGTGTAAGGTTTTTTGTCTTCTGGTTTTGTTCATCATTAGATTCTCAATATTAGTAGGGCTCAGTTCCTGCAAAAATAAGTCAGTTGGTCATTGAACAAAAATATTACATTTAATGGGGCTTACAGTTAAATAAACATTTCTAGATGGTCTAAATAAACCTTATGTGATTCTTGGCACCTTCTGTCTTCTTTCCCATCACTATATTCCACAAAATCCTGTTCTGGAGTATAATTATAGTGAGGAGGTAACCCTCCATTCTTGAAGACAATGCCAGGTGAGAAGAAGTTGGAAAGGCTTACAGGACAAGCTTTTAGTTTGGCAACAGGCCAAGTCTGTTATCCAATGATTGTATTTGCTATGTATGGAGAGGTTCAGTACAGTTGCTGAATTATTTTTTTAGCCATGATAACTCACACTCCTATAAAGGAATGAAAAGACTAATGTAACAGGTGTTGCTCCCACCACCACTACTATGTAAAAAGGATAGAATTGTGGCTAATTGGTTAAATGTAAAGTTGAGTAATGCAACCAAAAATTTGAGTCAATTCCAAAAGGGAGCAAGAAAATAAAGAGAAGTGTTATAGTCTTCATTAAGTTTCTTAGTGTTTCTGAGAAACATCCTCTAAGGCTAAACTGGTAACATGATTATGCCAAGTCAATTAACATGTGAAAAATTCAGCCTCTACAGTACACCATATACATGATGCCACTTAACCAACTTAGCTGACACATTTTCGATGTTTGTATTAATCTTAGAAGCAAAGACTTGAGAGATTTGGAAGAGGGCCAGATACAGAAGAAAATGGCTTCAGTAGTTAATTGCCATTTGTTAAGATGCATAAACTGGGAAGAAGTAGCCAGATGAACTTGGAACATCTCCTCAGGATTGTTAAGGAGCATTTACAAATGTACATCTTTGTTTTTTGATTAAGAAGTTGTCATTTTGAACATTGTTGTAATGATGAATGTACTAACTTTTCTCTTGGCCAATGCTTTCCTTTTCCTGTGCAAATGCAAGTCACCTTTTTTTTCTTCCTTTTTGGTAAAGGATTTTCTTCTTCATTCTATTCAACATGAGGGTTGCAGGGGGCCTAAGACAGGTTTGAATGTTTTAGTACTTCATGGACCTGTAAATTCAAAAGTATGATATTCTTTTCACTAGAGAAGATCACAACTCATTTACCACTTAGGAGAAAATCACTTAGAGTGACTAACTGAAAAATTCATCACCCTGTGACTAAACTGATGACAAGCATCTCTGAATTTCACTAGTCTGAGGACAAGAGGAATGCTGACCATTCCTGGGTCCATACTTGAAGCCTTTCCAACTTGTAAGCCCTATCAGAATTTGGTACCAGAGCACTGGTACCAGACCCTTTGAGCAGCCCAGGGACACTTCTACTACATGATGAGATGTTGGAGTACGTTGAATTTTTGAATAACTAATTTTTATTAACACTGATAGTTTACTCTAGTGTGAGAATATTTATACAATACTTGCATGTTTGCAAGACAATTTACACTAACACACACACAGACTGATTTGGTCTTTACCATGATCCTGTAAAGGGGTGCTATTGTTATCACATCTTATTGATGAGGAAACTGAACCTAAGGGAGGTTAAGTAACTTATCCAAGGTCATATAGTTTGTGTCCGAAGCAGCATGACTCCAACTCTAGGGCAAAATAAAACAGACTTTCCATATCAAAGAAGGTAGCAAAACATTTATTCAGACACCAGAAAGCTGAATCCCAACACCAGAAAGCCAAATCCCAACACCAGAAAACCGAATCCATCAGAGCAACAAAGAAGTTAATATGCCTTATCACTTTAGGAAGCAATGCCATCCCAAAGCCTTCCTCCTGCTCAGGCCCTCCACAAGCAGACATTCACAATTCTAGCTGCTTCCTTGCCTGTGTCCTCTCTCTTCCTCCAAACAAACTACTCTGGTTCATTTCCTGCTCCACACCTTTCTGCTCCACTCATTCATCAAACTCCTCCTGCCACAGGCTCCATGTGACTACATTTGGCCTAGTAAGGAGCAGGGAAGATCTTCCAATTCTCTTAGGCCTATTAAGGGGCAGGGGAGATATTCAAATTCCTATTACCATTATACACCCATTTGGAGATTATTTCATATGTATTTCTCTCTGTCTTTTTTCTCTCCACGCTGTTCATTAAGAGAGATATTTTATGTATAGTGTGTACCCAGTAAGTACTTATTTATTTAGTAACATGTTGCAGGAGGCTTAGTAGAAGACCCAGAATATGGGGCTAGAATTCTAACTTATCTAGGGGCGCATACTCTCGTGAGGAGTTAGCAGTAAAAACCTTCAAAGCCATGTAAATGGTTAGAAAATTGTCACCTTTCTAGGGGAGTAATTTGGGGAGTGGGTCAATACAATTTGCCTGCATCAGAGTTTATACCTCCTCCCTCTTGGTCTCAGTTTTCTTTTCTGAAAAATGCCAGAGCTGAACTAGATGGCCTCTAAGACCCCTTCTTGCTCTAAATCTATGGTCCTATGATTATAAAAAAATTGTTTTTCTTTAAAAAGCAAATTTACATTTTTAGCTACAGCTGGGCTTTGTTGGCCGGAAGATGAAGTCCCAGGAGAGGTGTGACTCTCTCCCCTTTTCAGATACATATGAAATGAGAACAACCAGAAAGGGAGTGAACTTGCCTTGAAAGAATTATAGTCATTGAAGTTGGTATAAATTTAGATCAGCTTCTAGGAAATACTCCCATCAAAAAGAACTTCCTGACTATTAAAGAACGAAGGGGTCCTTGAACATTGGAATGTGCTGTCTGTGGAATTGCCTTTATGGAGTGAGGTAGGACCACTGAAATCTAGAAAGAGGGTCCAGAGGATCCACCTGATCTGGGGATTTTTAAATGAGCACTTACATTTTTTAGATACTGGTGATGATGAAGGTACAGAATAGACTCTTGAAAAATGTCTAGTTTACCCAAAAGGGTGTGTGCATGTGAGTATATCTATATCTCTATATTTATATGTATTCACACAAATATATGTGCACATACATGTATGTCTTCTCCCTCTCCTCCCCTCCCTTCCCCTTCCTCTTCTTCTTCCTCTTCCTCTTCCTTCCCCTTCCCTCCCCCTCCCTTCCCTTTCCCCTTTCCTTTCCCCTTTCCGTTTTTTCCTTCCTCTCTTCTATGATAAATTATTTGGCATGAGGACCCCATCTCTGAAATCCTCATTATTCTCTGTCATTCAATTCAATAAGCATTTATTAATTACTCACTATGTGCAAGACACTGGAAATACAGATGTAAAATACTGGCTCTTTAGGACTGGGACAATTTTATTTGTGACATGTGATCATCCTGTATTGCAGCATTAATGAAAGGTATTTGCAGAAAGACTGCTATGAAAATACTTGCTGCTCATACATCTACATCATTCTCTGAGGATGGATGACCCAAATCAACAAATTCTCTGATACATAATGACTTTAATTCAAAGATGGGAAAAAGTGAAAGTGTGGAGAAATATATTGGAAAGTGGGATTCAGGTGAAAGAAGTGAGAGTGGCCAAAGACTTGTAGATGAAACAGAGGCCTCACACCTTTATAACATATTTTCTTAAAAAAAAAAGAATTGGTAAGTGCTAGACATGAGGAGCACCAGGGTGACAACTACCTTTATTTCTTCTTTAAAATGAGAAGTGATTGCCTTTCTTTTTAAAAAATAAGAATATCATATTGTTTTCATTACTTTGTTTTGTTATTACTATTTCAGCTAATAAATTCTGATCTTAACTCTGATAAGTCACTGGTCTAACTGCAGACAGATGACTCAGGAATAACTCCTATTTCCAGGATAAAACTATTTCTTTGTTTAAATATAGTCATCACTTTAAAGAAGAATTAAAAGTAGGGGCGGCTAGGTGGTGCAGTGAGTAGAGTGCTGGCCCCGGAGTCAGGAGGACCTGAGTTTGGATCTGGCCTCAGACACAACACACACACACACACACACACACACACACACACACACACACAAACTAGCCATGTGACCTTGGGCAAGTTACTTAACCTCAATTGCCCTCTAAAAAGCAAAAAAAAAAAAAGAATTAAAGTAGTTGTTTTGAAAATATAGATAGTAAAAAAATCATATTGGTTCATACATATTCAGTCGTTGTGTTGTCTCACCTTCATGATAAGCTCAATATATATTGAGCCTTACAGCATTTCACACCATTAGCTATCTCATAAATTTGTAATACCTTGCCCAAATTTTTAGTCTGGATAATACAGACTCATTGCCTGGGTCCCAACCTCCCTAGGTCCCCACATAGTATTACTGTATTCTCTTTATCCCTCACAGACTAGACATTGCCAGGCTATTTGATACTTCATTCTTTTTGTCAGCTCTGGCTATTTTCAAAGTAGAGTCACTGTTTTCAGAGTGAACAGCCATTCCAATGACTGTGGCTATTAAGTTCTTATGATCTAAGATTATAAATAGCCCAGCCGAAGTGCCTCCTTTAGTCCACAAGTAGTTAGGTTCACCCAAATCTCTGTGGTCTCTGGCAGTCATCCCTTTTACTGGTCTGTTTACAATAGCATCATGCTGTTAGGTTATAGCCCCACTAAGATGATGATTACAATGGCATAGGACATGGTGGGGGTGGCTTCATTTAGTTCCCTGAATCAATAGAGGCACTTGTCTCCAGAGCCCACAATCTTCTACTGCTCTTCAAAGAAGCATAGTATAATCATACTCTGTAAATAAAATACTGGTCTGAAAAATGGGCAAAGGATCTCTCCTTCATAAAATTTAAAGGCCAAAGAAGTGACTGTGTATATACCTTACCTTAACCTGGTTTATTAACTAGTTGTTATTTGTAAAAATTGATGAGGCACTTACTATAAAAGTCATTCTTCCCCCTCCAGAACCAAGCAACTATTGTTCAGGCATGAGACAAAAACTCACGATCAACTGACTAAAGGCTTCCCACAACTGAGACCATATGTTGGATGCAAGAGGAATGTATGTTGATGATAAAAAGATAGGGTGCATAATCAAGAGGATTTATTTAATTCTGTATTATTTAAACAAGCTGATGAAAATAAGAAATGGGAAATGGACAACAGAAATAACATCAACACTGACTATAATAATTTAATCCAGAAGTTAAATCTATGTAAATTAATTACTATACCAGAGACCAGGAAATGCCTTAGCATACTTTTGACATACTTGCCAAAAGAGATATATGGCTTTCAAAGACACCCTTCTACTACCTTGGTTAGAATTTAAACTCATCTGTAAAATCTCATGAAGAGGAATGATGAGTGATTATAAAGCAGAAAGAAGCAATAGAGGATAAAAACCAGTTTAAAGAAAACTTGGCATGCTATCCAACTAAACAGAGTCATCCCAGAAGACCTTTGAGAGTGAAAATGGAAAGGGAACTACAAACAAAAGGAAAATATCTATAAAAATAATTACAATGAACTGTTTTCTCTATCAAAGTAGTAGAACCAATCCACTTGGACCCTAATACCAGAGTCCTAAGGGTCTTGAATTACAGAAATAGAAACAGCACTAAAGAGAATACAGATGGAAAAAACAATTGGATTAGATCAACTATACATAGAGGAGGTCTGTGTTGGAGGTAATATGATTGTGAGGGCATCAGGGGACAAATAGAAGATCCATTGTACTTATTGTTTATTGATTCTGAAAATGTATATAGCTCAACAGAATCAAATTTTGCCTTGAAGCTCTTTTTCAACAAGGTGTCTCCTGTTCATATAATTAAGACCATTTGATTCCTTGGAAGCAGTAATGACAGAAATAGCCCTGTTTTCTAGAACTTCTGATAATAAACACCAGGCTAGGCACAAAATAGTGAGAGAGATTTTTACCAAAAGTATTCACCTCGGTTATAAAGGCAATCCAGCATTTGGGTTAAGAAAGGATTCCTTATGGATAGTGAGATCTTCCAGATGTTCCTGTTTATGGAAGACCTTGTGTTGATTGCATCAATTCCCAGAACAATGCAGGGCCTCCTGAGAGAACATCAATCACTCAAAAGGGTTAGTCCTGTCCCTTCCACAGAGGAAAGACCAAAGTAATGAAGAGTGTCTATTGCTCAGATTTCAACACGTGTCTGAATAGCTATGCTATAGAACTGGTCCAATAGTATTTATATCTGGGACAAAAAACATGGACACTGAACTGGGCCCAAGTTGAAAATAAGGAGGTAAGCTAGATGACTTTCAAGATTATCAAAACAATAATGATCTCCAACCTTTGCAGAACAGCAAAGAACTATCTTTTTATTTCAAATGTTTACTTGCATTGCTGTAGGGTGGGGAAACCTGGAACACCTTTGCCTACAAAGAGTTAAAGATGAGCACCAGACAGATGGTAATGGAAAAGCATGTGGTAGATGTGAGTAGACTGCACTATATAAACAGTGAGGGAGTCTGAAGAAAAGGAATAAAGGCTATCATCAAAGAATTGTATGTCAGGAAGAGAAGATAGGCTAGTGAGAATTAGGAATGACAGACCGCTAAGTTCTAGTGTGCCACTAGAACCCTTGAGATGTTGGAAGAAAGTGAGGTAGGCCTCTAACATATTAGATGAATTTTTTTTTTTGTGGCAAACATGGGGGAAAACATGGATAAATACCACATAAGATGGGTTTGCACGGACCAATTGTGACTTACATCATTGCAGGGAACTCTTGAATCCATAACCTTCTGTGTATTGGTGGAAAGAAATAAGCAGAAAAACAGACTGTTCCAAGAGAATCTCTGAAAAAAAAAACAACCGACAGCAGAGATGGCCAATATCTTGCTTCCCAGAAGTTAATTTACATATGACTATTCTGAAGACTTTAAGGTTGATTATTGAGAAACGCTGATAACTAGAACTTTTTGTTTAATATTGTTTACTGGAATCACATCTTAAAGAAATATGAGTTTTGATTTCCAATGCTACTGTAGAGGTGAGTCACTTAATTTGAGGAAATACTGTTTTGAGGCAAAAAATTTTGCCTATATTAGGCAAAAGTTTATATTGTGTATTAGAGTTGTTTAAGCTTGCATCTTATCTTCCTACTGGATTATAAACTCAGTAAGGGTAGGACAGTTTTAGAGAGGAAGCAAGCTGTCAAAGTCAACAAGCATTCATTATGCATTTAATGTATGCCAAGGAATGGATTAACTACTGGGAATGCAAATATGAGCAAAAAGTAAGACACTCCCAGACCTCAATGAGCCCAGATTCCAATGGCAAGTCACTAATGACACATAAAATGGAGCTAGGTTTGAATACCAGATCTCTTCATTACCTGTGCAACCTTGAGAAAGTCATTCAACCTCTCTGTGCCTCGTTTTTCCTCATCTATTAAAAAAAATAAAAAGGTTAGACTAGATGACCCCTGAAATTGCTTCCAACTCTTAAATCTATGGTTTAAACTTGCTGCTCCTCTTAGCCCCTATACGTCGTTCTAAACAGGATAGGTGCCTAAGCAATGATTATTGAGTGATAATAGTAATGAATTATGAATCAATCAAAATGATTTCTTCTTTAGATGGTCAATAGTGATGAAAATCTCCTGTAGAAATTTCCTCACTTTATCTTACCTTAGATTTTTATCAGAATTTCTATGACACTACAGTATTCATATATGAGGCTAGTAAAGATTCAATAGTAATATTCAAGGCTAGTAAATTGGAGATAGTCCTGAGTTTCCCATATACCTGGTTCATCCAGTAGAATGCTAATCCCTTGAGGACAGGAGCTATTTACTTTTTATTTTTGTATTCCTAGTACCCAGGACGACATTTGAAATATAGTAGGCGCTTAGTAAATGTTTATGAATTAATGATTGGACTGTGCTGTCTAATGGTAATAGGGATTTGAAGATCTTCCCTGCCCCTTGTATTGGCAAACAAAAAAGTAGTTAATATCTTGTTTCAGCTATTTATTTAGCACCTTGTTTCAGTTCATGATTGTATCAAGTATTAAGAAACAGAACTTGTGAATCCCACAGTGGGAGGAACTTGCTGATGCAACAGGAAGGGGTAGGGCAGGGAGGAGCTAATGATCAAGATAAAAAGCTGAGCACAAGCTGAGAGGAGCCAGAACATCTGGGAGCAAGCAGCATGGAGGCTGATGAGAAGAACTGAGAACTGAAAAGAACTGAGAAATGAGAAGAGGAGAACTGGGAAGAAGCATGGCTGTGGTGCTGGTACTTTGTCAGATTTGTCTGCTGATAGGGGATGTTGCTATTGTTACAGAAGCCCTGGGACTTTATTGCTGATTCAGAAGCCCTGAAAGAGGATTTTCTTATTGTATGTTTATAGAAATCCTGGAAGACTGTCTTACTGATGTTTTCAGAGGTCCTGGTACTATATTGATGATTTGTGTTGATTTCTCAGACCTTGTTGTTGGGTCTATGTTGATTTCACAGACAGAAAGTGACTTGATAATGGTGCCGGCAATGTGTATGAATGTTATTGTGGCTTTGTTAAGCTTTGTCTTCCTAGGAACAGAAACTGTGAAGGACTTGAGGTGGGCTAGAAACTCTGAGCTTCAATATGGAACAGGAACTGCACAAGGAGCTGGACAAGGAACTGAGAGCTACCTACCCTTTAATCTAGGTGGAATTGGATAGATTTGGGCGGGAGTGTGGACCATGGAAAAGGAAACATGGAAGTTGAAAGCCAGCCTTGAGTCAAGATAAAAAGACCTCTCCTTGGGTATTTAATGCCAACTGAGAAGATCATGATTTACTGTGGCCTAGGGGTAGAGAACTGTGTACTCTGTATCCTGTACCTTTTCAGGATGATTGAATTAAGGATGATTGGAAACTAACCTCCAATTAAAAAGAAAGAAGAATTTTTGACTGAAAGATTAAGACAATGTGACCTAGGGGTGGAGAGCTTCCATCTTTGTACTTTGTGTCTATTAAGGAGGTTTGCCTCCTTAAGGATGATCGAGTTGAGGACTTAGTAAATAATTGCACTTTGTTTAATACTATGTAGCCACTTTGGTGAAAACCATGTGGCCACTTTAGTGATAACTTGTGTTATAACATTGTGAATGCTGTACGTTGATTTCTGTGAATGTTTTGCTTTGATTTGCTGCTAAATAAATAGAGAGTTCATTATATTATGTAATCAGAACCTTGAAACTGTTGACAGCAGCAGTCCTTTGGAAAGCTGCTCGTGCTTGGCTTTACATGCTGTCAGTAGATACTGCCCTAACCTTGAAATCCTTGAATTTCAGCTCTATCTGGGCCCTCATATCAGCCCTACTATAATGAGACTACAAAACTTTTTTTCTTTTTTTTGGGGGGGGGAGTTTAGGGAGGTAGGTAAAACAATTAGGATTAAATGACTTACCAAGGTCACACAGCTAGTAAATGTGTCAAATGTCTGAGGTTGGATTTGAACCCAGGTCCTCTAGACTCCAGGACCAGTGCGCTATTTATTCACTGCACCACCTAGATGCCCCAAATGTTTTCTTAATGGAAAGAAAAGTCAATTAAAATCAACCTTACCTTTTTTTTTTTTACCTTTCAACATACCAAGAAGCTATAGAGATTACCTTTGTTCTGTATGCCTGTGAAAGTGATCAAGAGGAGCTTTTGACCTGCAAGTCAGAGTACTTGGTTATGAATCTGCAGTCTGGGTCTAATTGGCTTTCTTATCAAGGCTTCTCTGGACCTCAGTCTCTTTATCCTTCAAAGTTAGGGGTTGGATAAGATAATCTTTAAGGTCATCAATAGACTATAATCTTTAAGATTTCAGATGAACATTATGTCTCACTATTATAACAAATAATGGTTAACATTTATGTAATAGTTTAAGAATCGCAAAGCTCTTCATATATATATAATTTTATCATTACAACAACCTTGAGAGATAGGTGCTATTATTATCACTATTTTGCAGAGGGGGAAACTGAGGCTAAGAGGTTAAGTGGCTTGCCTAAGGTTGCACAGTCAGTAGGTGTGTGAGGAAGGATTTGAACTTGGTTATTCCTGACTCCAAATTCCAGAAATCCATTCTTTATTTCACCTAACTGCCTCTATTGTAGTAGGAAGGTAGGGAATGAGCTATATGGGTTGTATCTCTATGTGCTTAGTTGGGCTCATAGCTACAGGGCACCATACACTTCATGGGGCTTAGCAAGTGTTTGGTTACAGTGGAAATCTCATTCATTGCCGCCTCAGGAAGCTGAATATATTTTTGTTGTTAATGAGGGCTGGCAAACCAGAAATCCCATGCTTCTCTGCCAGCTACAGTGGGATGAGGCAAGGCTTCTATTATCTTAGCTAACCTACATTATTACCAAGAAACCGTCATATTTGCCTAGAGACTGAGTCACAGCGAAAGGGAAACTGGAAAAACAGACCTCTCCCCCTAAAACATGTGTACATTTGGCAAAGGTAGGGGAAAGATCCAAATGTTTAGCATAGGGACATATAAATGTCAAGTTACCAAGGTGACAAACAGGCAATGTTTTTTTCTTGCCCTCTTAGGGAAGGATTTAGCTGGTAGTCTTACTCAGCTGTTTGACATCCTGGTAGCACCTGGATGTTCACCACGTTGCTAGAGCAGAAACCCAAACCAGGATACCTTCTGGTATGCAGGCTTTCCTAGTCCAGCCAAAGTGCTGGGCTCCAATTCCTCTCCTCCCTGTTGGCTCCACCATCCAGACACAGCTGGTATTCGGGTCACTGAACCTTTTTCAGCTTGGGGTTACGATTACATAATAGTGTGTGGGTGTTCAAGGAGGACTAACGCCTCTGGTGTGAAGGCTTCCTGAGCCGCTGGTTTCCCTTTGGAGGCCACTTTCACCCAACTCTTACCTGTGACTCTAAGAAACTGTAGCATATTCATCAGCCACACCCCAGTAAACCATCTGGGCAGACGGGCTATACCAGTGTTGAGGTTAACTAACAGGCCTTAGGTTTTATAGTGGTATCTACCCCAACCATATAAAGACTTCCCCCAGCAGAATGGGCAAATGAGTTCCAATGGCCACAAAGGAGGCTGAAGCTGGCATTATGGAGTGTTTAGAGCTCGGTGAGACACCGAAGATGTCAAGGGCATCTACTGCATGCCAGGTCAGTGCCAGAGATCCTGACTTTTGTCTTGCCACTCAACTTTGATGACTCTCTGGAAGACAGAGTGAGACTTTATGCAACTCTGCCTCACTTCAATCCAATTCACCTATGAATCAAGTCGTCACCCTGTAGTGTCACCGGTCCTCTTTGAAAATGAAGGGCAAACAACAATGACATAACTTTCTAATGCATTCCCTCAGATTTCTTGTGAAACATTTTCTTCTTAAATATTTTCTAAAATAACAGGGCACTTAAAAGAAAGGAAAGAAGAGCTACATCTGTTAAAAGAGAAGTAAAAAGTATCTTTTCTAAGAGTAAGTAGAAAAAGGCTTAGTAAATTCCTCACAGCTCCAAAGCTATATTTTTTCTTAGTCCTATTAATAGAAAATATAACACTATTAAGAGCTAGTATTTTGTAGTTCTTTAAAGTTTTAAAATAATTTTTATGTATATTAGCTAATTTTATTCTCAAAATAACCCCGGGAAGCAGGCACTATAATCATCCCCATTTTACAGATGAGGCATACACAGGTTAAGACTTGCCCCAGGTTGCACAGTTAGCAAGTGTCTGAGGCAGGATTTGAACTTGGTTCTTCCCAAGCCCAATGTTCTATGAGCTAATCCCAGAGAGCAATTCTTTATTTACATCAGGGCAATTAATAATAGCATAGATTTGTGACCCTGGACAGTTTTTACATATGTGATTGAATTTTGATCATCGGACTAATGAAGTAGTAGGCTCCCCATTTTGGAGAGCTCATGGGACTTGTCCAAAGACTGTGTTCAGAGACACAGAGGAACAGACCTGGAACTTAACTCCTTTCTTCTCATCTCAAGTTTTACTCACTATCTACTATCCCTTTCAACTACTAGGGGTAGCACCCTAGGTGAAGATTTCCAAATGCATTTTCTCAACTTTCTCCTATCATCTCAGCAAGGCCATCCTGAATAAGTTTTGAATGATTCCCCAGTTCAACACTTAAGAATAATAGGTCAGCTGAAAATCCAGTCACTTCCAGTTAACCGGCTTCAGCCCAAACTTATTTTAGCAGTGTCCCAGAATCAGCTCCAAATTTTCTTCTTTCTAATATAGTCTATTACCTCTAGTTCAGGGGTTGTTAACCTTTTTTATGTCACATATTCTTTTGGCAATCTGGTGAAGCTTGTGAGCCCCTCAGAATAACTTTAAATGCATTAAGTAAAGCAGGAGGAAAGGGAATAATCATTTGCACAGTTTCTCCTATGTGGTAGGCAGTGTGCTAAGTACTTTTTACTAATATTATCACTGATCCTCTCAACAACCCTGAGAGGAAGATGCTATTATTGTCCATATTTTATAGTTGAGGAAACTGAGGGAAAACAAAGGTTAAGTGACTTTCTTGGGCCACAAAGTGTCTGAGGCCAGATTTGAATTCTGGGCTTCTTAAATCCAAGCCCAGGGCTCTATTCACTGTGCCATCAGCTGCCTTTGAATAAAATATATAGGATCATAAAGGAAAACAATTATACTGAAATACAATTATCAAAATTTTTAAAAATAAATTCACCACTACAGGGTGAGAAACTTTTCTCTAGATGTATTTTCCTCTGTCCTTATCTATAAACTTTGCCCCAGTTCCATAAAGAGCTGATTTGTAATTTATTTAGGTTGGAAGATTTTTTTTTCTCCAGGAAACTACTCAAGGACTGATGGGTAGATTGCCCTTAAACCATGATTACTCCTTCACATAAGCAGGTTCCTCAAGGGAACCTACCATCCTACTCCTGCTGTTGGGTAAGCAAATCATTCTAGGTGAATGGGGTACTAGAGTTGAATGTTTAGGAGTATGGGGTTAGGTTACTCTTTGGACTTCCCCTTGGTCATGGGTCCAGAATAACCGAAAGAAATATACTGTTTTCTAAATTTCTGTAAGCAAACGAACCTCTCTGATAATTTTGTCTCTTTATTGAGATCTTGTTACTGCTTTATTGTTATAATCATGTTATTGCTTTGCTTGTAGTATTATTAATATAGTAAAAGAATTGGGTGAGCGAGTGGGCCCCACCTGTGTGGTGAAACTCCATGTCTCCTCTCATGAGGGCCTGTCCCCATGTGACTCAGAGGGAGGTAGAATAGACATCTCTGGCTTCTTTTCCTCCCACTCTTCTCCAAGGCCAGGAGGGGAAGCAGGAGCTCAGAGTCAGAGGACACTGTTCTGCTCCACAGAGAGAGGTGGTACCATGCTAGAGGTGTATCTGTCCGCTTCCTTAAATATTATTTATCTAGAGGATATGGTCAGATTCTGTCTAACTTTTGATTGCCTTGTCATTTTTGGAGAAAGACCTCAATTCTATATCCATAGCTTGACTTCTTCCCAATCTAATACTAGTTCTACAATGAACTCTCATAGCAAATAGCAAAGAAACCCATCTATCCAAATCAGTAGTAAAACAGAAATCAGAGAAGGTATACACAGGTTAAGACTTAAGAAGGTATACATGGTACAATATATGTGAGACAATACAGAATGAAGAAGCTGTTCCTTTGAGAGTTAGATAACTCATCTCAACCAAGAAGGGGGGGGGTCTCACCTAAAGGGAAACTCCCCAAAGTCTTTAGAGTAGTGAGCTGGGAAAAGGTACATGATGGAGATAGCCTACTTCTCTCATGTCTTCCCAGAGTCTTTTCCTTCAGCAAGTTGAAGTGGGGTTGACCTCTTCCATCTCTTCCCTAAAAGATGGAAGCTGGCTTGAAATCCACTGGAAGAAGACTCTATGGAGAGTTGTGAAGGGAGACTCCTTCTTGAAGAGTCCCCAAAGTGGGAACTGGCTGAGAACTGAAGCTCCCGCTCCTCATGTAAGGCAGCATCTTCACCTCTACCAATAAGGAGAGAGTCCAATACCAATGAGTTTTGGGATAGGGCTTACATTAAAATAGGTTAGGGTTCATTAATTTAGAGATGGAAGGGACTTTAGAGGCAAAAATTAAATAGGAAAATGATGCAAATTAATAGGGATATGTGGTAATATGGGGCATAATAGTAGGGATAATGGGCCTTGGACAGTACTTGACACTGATTCTTGATAGGTATTTAGTGAAATTGGAATATTAATGAAAGGCTAGTTTTTAAAGACATGAGCTAAATTACTCAAAATTCTTAGTCTGGAAGATAACCCATTGAAATGGACAAAATTGGCTAATGTAATGATTGGAAAGGGCTAGGCTTATGCCTGATCCCTACAGTACTACCTTCAAGGACAAATGACCTTACTAGGAGAGAAGGCGGGGTTGTAAGTCATGGGAAATTACACTTAGTACTATTATCTCATGCTGTATGATATTGCTTTTGATAAAGAGTTGTTTCTTCAGTAAAAAGTAGAAAGTGTTCTTAGGTTTAATGAGGACTAGAAGGCTTTGTTTCCTTCTACATCTTTCTTATCTAATCTATTCCACTGATCAACTTTTCTTTTTGTTATCTGTACCAGATAGTTTTGACACTTACAACTTTATCAAATAATTTAAGATCTGGTAATGTCAAGCCTTATTTACATTTTGCTAGTTAAAAATTATTTCCCAATAGGTTCTTGACCTTTAGATCCCCCATATGAATTTTATTATTTTATTTCTACAAAGTCAGATGTTGTTATAACATGAAATATATAGATCAGTTTGAAAAATATTTTAACTATTTTGGCATCACCCAACCCCAAATATTGACTATTTTTCAACATAATTACTTCTTTTATTTCTGTGAAAAGTCAGTCATCAGTCAATAAACATTTATTAAGTGTCTACTATGTACCAGGCACTGTGCTAAGCATGAGTGATATAAAGAAAAGCAAAAGACAGTCCCTGTTCTCAAAGAGCTCACTGCCTAATGGGAGTAGTGATGTGAAACAATTATGCAAAACAAGCTAGATCCAGGATACATTGAAAATCAGCAGTAGAGAGAAGGCATTAGAATTAAGGGGATTGGGGAAGACTTCCTATAGAAGGTGGGATTTTAACATATATATATAAAACTTTAACTGGCCAAAGAAACCATATAACTTCAAATATATATATTATATATATATAATACACACACATATATATAACTTTATATATAAATATATATGTATATATATAACTTTGACTGGCCAACGTAACCATGAGGCAGAGATGAGGAGGTAGAACATTCCATGAATGAAAGATAGCCAGTGAAAATTGCTGGAGGTGGGAGACGGAGTGTCTTGTTCAATGAGCAGCAGCGGGGTTGGTGTCATTGGATTGAAGAGTATATAGTGGGGTGTTACATCTAAGAATACTGGGAAGGTTTTGATGGGGCAAATTATGAAAGGCTTTGTACAACAGGGGATTTTAATGTATGATCCTGGAGGTAATCAAATAAAATGGAGTTTTTTTGAGTAGGAGGGTGATATGGTCAGACCTGTGCTTTAGGAAGCTTTGACAGCTGAATGGAGAATGAACTGGATTGAGGAGAGACTTACCAGCAAGCTATTGCAAAAGTCAGGGAGGGAAAGTGATTAGGGCTTGTAATAGGGAGGTAGCAACATTAGAGCAGAGGTGAAGGGTGTATACAAGAGATGTTACAAAAGCAAAATTGACAGGCACTGGAAACAGATTGGATGTGGAGGGTAAGGGAGAAGGAGAAGGTTGTGAACCTGGGTGACTGGGAAGATGGTGGTATCCTCAGCAGTACAAAGGAAGTTAGGAAGAGGGGAGGGCTTGGTGGAGAAAATAAGTTCAGTTTCAGATCTATTGAGTTAAGAGGTCTACAAAAGCATTCAGTTTGAGGTGTACAACAGACAATTGGAGATGCAAGATTAGAGATCAGCTGCAAAGTTAGGGATAGATAAGTAGATTTGGGAATTGACAGCCTATTCATGATAATTGAATATTGTAGTTGCACTTATGTAAATAGAGCACAATGATCACTAGATATACAGATTATTACCTGTGTGACCTTAGGCAAGTCATTTCCCCTTTCTCAGACTCATTTTTCTCATTTGTAGTATTTGTGAATTCAAGTTGTTTTTCCATGTGATTATAGATAACTTGTGTTTCTTTTCTTGAAAACGATCTGTTCCTCTTTTAACTTTGAATAACACCTTGTGTATTTTGGAAATGAGAGCTTTATCAGAGGAACTTGCTGCAAAAATATTCCCCATTAACTATTTTCCTTCTAATTTTGGCTACATTAGATTTGTTAAAAAATCTTTTAAGTTTTATATAATTAAATTGTTCTTGTTATCTTCTGTGATTGCCATTCCTTGTTTGGCTATGAACTCTTCTCTATTTATGGATCTGGAAACTAATTCCTTCCTTGTTGTTTGATTAAAAACTCAGTCTTACCGTTCTCATGATAGGCAGTTAGGTGGCTGAGTGTATAGTGTGCTTGGCCTGCAGTTAGGAAGATCAGTTCAACTCTAGCCTCAGACACATATTAACTGGGCAAGTCATTTAACTTCTCTCTGCCTCAGTTTCTTCAGATGTCAAATAGGGATGATAACATCTTCCTCACAAAGTTGCACTTGGGTACAGTGCCTGGCACACAATAGATGCTTAATTAAATATTTGTTTCCTTCCTTCCTTCTCTCATTCTTGTTCATACCACACTGGTACATATAATTTGGGGAATATTAGCAACTGTGTTTCATTGTAAGCTCCATGGTAAATCCTGGAGAATGTTTACTTTCTCACAGCCAACTTTCAGGCCACTCCCCAAAATGTACCATATGGGACTGAGACTCCCTGATGCCATACTTATTCTCAGGTCACTCTGGAAATCAGCTACCATGGCCTCATACTCCCAGTCACTGTAACCAGAAACTCTTGTTCCCTCCCCTGATACCAAAAAGTAAAATCTAAATTTATAGTCACTGTCTATCCTTCTATGCTTCTGTACTCACCACACCTAGGCCAATGTCCAACCAACATCACTAAATGGGAACCACTGCTCTACTTTGTTTATGATATGACCTTTTCTATCTAGGTTGTGTATCTCTTTGGAGCATATCTTAGTATATGGTAGCAGGTCTGAATCTTGGCATATTCTGCCAGACTGATATATATTTTCCTGCTAGTTCTTGTCAAAGACTGAGTCCACACTCCAGTATCTGGGGTCTTTGGATTTATCAAACACTAGACTCCTAGACTAATTTTTTCCTCATATGTTGAGTGGAGGATGAATTGGAATGGGGAGAAGCTTGCTCTAGGAAGACACATTAGGAAACTATCCCAATGTTTCAGACAAGAGGTGATGAAGGCCTGAACGAGGGTTGTATCTAAGTGAGTAGTAAGGAGGAGATGCATGTACAAGATGGACAGAATAGCCTTTTGGAGTGAAATCAGCACCTCTAATCTCACTATCCAGACCCCACAAATAAAATAATTTTCATGAAAAGCTTGAGGCAAGGATGACAAGTATTGAATATTTTCCCCAACCCACAAAAATGTGCCATTTTTTCTCCCTTTTTACTCCTCTCCCCCTTCTCTCCCTTCTGCCTCCAGTGGGAGTTTTTCCATGAAGTGTGTCAGGAACAGACTAAATACCCTGAGTTGTAGGCTTCATACATTCTCTCTGATACATCCAACTTGTGGTTTAGTTAGCAGAAGTTTGTGGTTCCCAACCTGGGAACATCTAATAGTTTTCTTTCAGGAAAAGGTCAAAGACTTGCTAAATTCCTTTTCTCTGCCTTTTACCTTTAGTGCATTAGTTTAAGATTTTAAAGAAACTTATCCTTTTTATTGTGCAGGAGTAATACTGGAAAGAATCAACACCATTTTCTGCACTATCTCTGGAGTTTGGTCAAAAGGATTCTGGCTAGAGTTAGAGGAAGGATGGAGAATCATGATAGGGAGAAAGCCAAGAATCTCTTTGCCTTTAGCTTGATTCTGAGTAACGTTTTCTCCCATTTCTTTTACTACAGGAAGTCTCCATATTCAAGCAAGCAAGGTGCAAACAATCAGGAATGAACTCTCTGTTAAAATGTGAGCATAGAAAAGTCTCAGAGAAAATGGCAAATCTTAAAGTCATGGGTAACTTGCAGGTAATAGGGGACTGGCTGGCATATATGCTATAATTATAATTAAAAATTTTGTTCTAGTTGCCTATTATTTACTAGAACAGCCCAGAAACCAAGGTCTCTTGGGCCACAGTAACTTCCTGCATCATAGAGAACTGGATAGACACAGTCTAGGACCCCTTTCCCTCATTTATTTCACAAAAACTAATTGTGTCCAACATGTGCTTGACAACAGACTGTTCCTTGAACAAGATGCTCCATCTCTTGACTCTGAGCATTTATCTAGCTATTCTCCATGATTGGAACACTCTCTTCCTCAGCCTATCTTAACTCCAGTACCTTCTCTCTATTTTCTCCTTTCCATTCCATATATAGCTTGCTTTGTCTATTTTTTTTTTTGTACGTTTCTTCCCCATTAGACTGTAAGCTCCGATAGTGTAGAAACTGTCTTTTACCTCTTTTTATATCCCCAGTGCTTAGCATAGTGTCTGGCACACAGCAGACACTTAATAAATGTTTATTGGTTGGTTGACTGGGAATTACAACTGAAAAGTAGGACACCGTTCACTGGGTAGAGGACTGTAGAAGGGACCTTAAAGAGTTTAATCTAGTTTAATTAACCCCCTTCTCATCTATTGTTGCCTAATAGTATAGATGAGGAAATTGTTATTGAGAGGGGTTAAATTTCTTCCCCAAGGCAATAAGAAGCAGTCAGGATTTAAACCTGTACCCTTTAACTCTCATTCCTTAAGGAGTTTATAGTCTAGTTGGGGAGAAAAAGCTAAAACTACATGAAACTAATGGAAAATACGTTAAATTATAAGATAATGACTTGAGTAAAACGTTCATGGAAAAAAGAGGTCAGTGTGGGTTGTAATAGTCAGGTAATGATTTGTGGAGAATCTATATAGCTGCATATTTTATGCATAGACCTGGTCCTATCATTTCTGCTCAGCCACCTTCAGTGGCTCCCTATTTCCTATTGTGTATAATTCAGACTCTTCTACCTAGCACTCAAGGCCCTTGTTGTCATAAAATTTTCACTCATGGTTTACCATTCCCCATGTCCTGGCACCAACTCCCCCTTCCCAGACACTTTCCCCCCAAAAGTTTAATGGAAACTTGGAAACACTCAAACGAGCTATGTGAGACAAAATTTAAGAGTCTCCCATCTCTGCTCTCTCCATCCTGGTATTTAGCTGGCATATCTAGTGGGAGTGCTAGACCTCAGATATGCCATGTCCTCTTACATAGGCTTTCCCAGACTACTTCTCTGTGCACAGTCAAAGCTCGCTAGCTCCATGCTTCCCTTAATCCTACGTGTTTATTTTTCTGTCTACTCTACACTCATTGAATCCTTGCAACCTTTCTCGAATCAATGCCCTTTCAGTGCAATTCCAAACTTTCCATCTACCTTCCTTTACCACACCCAATTCAGTTTCCAACCTCGGAACAGCCAACACCTGCCCCAAGGCTACTTCTTGAATGCCTTAAATAGGCCTAGGGAATTGATAGTAACTGTGGGTCTCAAAATTTTGAGTTCACAGCTATTCCTCCTTTCCAAGCATTCTCTGCTTCTAACTTCGAAACATCTTTGTTTCATCTTATCTACTCAGTCATTGTCTGTGGCTACCCCTTGCAATGTTCATAGATGTTAAAGTTTGGAAGGGAGTTGAGAAGCCACCTAATCCAATATTTCCATTTTATAGATGAGAAAAGCCAAGGAGAAGGAGAAACAACTTACTCCAGAGCACACACAAATAGGGGACAACTTGTTTTTGTCCTCAGTACATGACCAGATTCCTTACCTTCATGCATTTATTCACACTGTTTACACTGTTTATTGTGTCCAGAATATCTTCTTTTGCCCAATGCCTCCACTTATTGAAATCTATACTTTAAAACTTACTGCAAATCACCTCACCCATAAAGCCTTCCCTTATATTCACAAGGAATTATTTTCTTTCCCCTTGACCTTCTCTGCTCAAACCTCATGTAAAAATTTTGTTTTGTATTTCTCTAAGGCTTTTTCCCATAGTAGTTTAGACAGCTTTTATCTGTGTATGTGTTCTGGGCCTGGAAAAAAACTAATTATAGTACAGGGTGTATATGGGGCATTAGTCGAAAATGTGTTTAGATGAATAGAATGGGGCCAGATAGGTAGATAGATCCTCGTTGTCATTTTGTAGCAGCAAGCACCCCAACATCCCCTGGGTAGCTGCCAACACAGGTTCTTAGATCTGCTTTTCAAAAGGAAAGCAACTTTGGTTTAACAAAGCTTACTTTAATCAAACAAACATATATCATTTACCTAGTTCAGGGGGAAAAGGTCAGTACCCCGAACTTCAGAGTATGCAGACAGATCAAACAGACAGGCTTCCAAACTGTCCACCCATTATCAATACCAAAATCACAGTTACCAGAGAGGGAAGCATAAACATCTGGGTTTTCAAAGCTAGGGGGCTCTCAAAGGCTGCCCAGTCTCATCTGGTCTAATCACACAACACTTCTCAAAGTGAGCCCCAAAGCAAAGCCTCCCATCAGGGTTTATACAGCCTTCTCCTGGCTCAGTGAATGTAACCACCCTCTTGACCTACTGCCCAATCACACAGCATCAAGGTGTGGTCATTCCTGAAAACCAAGCCTCCTATCACAGGCTCCATGTGACCACATTCAGCCTATTAGGGGGCAGAGTATATTTTCAAATTAAAGAAGGTTCTCAGAGTCACTTAAGCCAATCAAAGGGCCCAGGGGCAGGGAAGATCTTCAAATCTGCATTTCCATTACATTTGGTCCCAAGATCTTTCATGCCCATAGCATACACAATTTACATTTGAATTAGCACTAAAATATCTCTTAGGTCACATTTTCCAGGTACATCTAAAGTTACCAAAGTGGCCAATGGGCCTTAAACAAAGTACATTGCATTATCAAATCAATTCAAAACAAGAGTGCAAATAAAGTTCTCTTGGGAGGAAGGGGGTGGCCTCCTCCTCCCACTGCTCCAGCCCCTGCTTCCAAGTCCAGAGAGGGAGCTGGGCAACAAAACCAAAGGTGGGGTCCTTGGGGGTCCATGGTACTTCACCCCACCCACTATAGTCACAAGTCCATCTTCCCTCTGGGTCCCAAACTGTGGGATGAAGCAAGGAAACACATTCAGTGCCCCTGCTTTGCCACATTACATTCGGCCCCAAGATCTTTCATGTCCTTTACTTGGCAAAAATATATTAGGAATAACTGGTGTCAACAGAATTTTACAACAATATAACAAGGATAGCACACAATAAACACAGAAAACAATATTTTAGGGTGGGGCTTGAGCACAAGCTCCCCATCATTCCCCCCGAAAAATGGGGCCCCAAAATCTTAGGGGAAGGGGAGAAGTTGTGGGGTCATGATCATTCATTCATCTTTCCTCTGTATCAGTATCTTCAGGTAGTAACTCAAGAAAAATTTATTAAGTATTTACTATGTACTAGGTTAAGTAATAGGGGTACAAATATCTGCCCTCTAAGAGCCTACATTCTAATGAGGGAAACAGCATGTAAATAAATAACTAGGTCCATACAAAATGAAGAGGGCGTACCAAAAGTCTTATGGCAGTTTTAAACTATTAATGCTTATTAAGCTTTAAGACTTTTGAAATTCTCTGTTTATAGAGTAAATCAAAGGTAGTTTGAGAGCGGAAGGCATTAACAGTTGGTTGGGGGTTGCTGAGAAAGACCTTCTGCAGAAGGTGTGATTTAAGCTGAGTCTAGAAGGAAGCCAGCAAAACCAATAGTGGAGATGAGGAGGCAGAGCATTCTGGATGTGGAGCACAGCCAATGAAGGCAAGGAAATGGGAGATAGGGAGTAGTAGAAGAGCTGCTGTTAGGCCAGGACTGCAACTATTGATATGCCTCTTTTTGTAAAAACTAGACTTTAAACTTGTCCCAGGCCTCCCTCTACTCTGTACCACTGACCAGCATCAATTGTCTTTGAAGTTTCAGTGGTCTGTTCCTAAGTCCTACTTACAGTTGCATGCACACACATGTTGGATTGCTACGGATTATAGTTTAGAATGGTAGGAGGATGTAAGGTGAAGGCCAAGGTGGCTCTACTTAAGTAATCTCTAATAGTCCTTCCAGTTCTAAAATTCCCTGATTAATCTGGTTACCCTGGCTGATGAAGATGCTGCTAGTCTAGGACAGTTCTGTAGGAGAAGCAGATGCATGTTTAAATGCTGTTACAAATGAGACAAATTGCAGGTGAATTCTCTGAAAGTCAGGTGTGCTTTAGAGTGATTGATGTAAATTAACCGTCTTGAAAACTGGGGTGTCAGGAGGATGCTCCTTCAGGGTGGAGAGAATGTGAAAAGACAAAGTAAAGTAATCACAAAGAAACCTCCCATTCTAAGTGTATGTTGTGCTTAGAGGGCTTTGGGAAGATGAGTTTTCTCTCCCTATATCTCCAAAATCCAGGGCTGATGGTTGGCCCAGACGTCTTCCCTTTTCTCTTAGACCACAGACTGAGAGCCAGGAGGGACCCTTGAAGACATGAGCCCAAACCCCTCATTTTAAAGATGAGTTAACTGAGGCCTGTAGGACTGAAATAATTTACCCAGGGCCACAGAGTCAGTCAGTGGGATTCAAATCCAGGTTTTCCTTACTCTATGCACTGGACCCTACTATCTACCTCAAAACTAGCACTTCAGATTCTAATGCCAATACAATACAAATACTTGAGAGTCTTCACTGCCCATCTGTTTCCTTTCCTCGCTGTCACGCAAGCACCTTCTTTCAGAATTGCAGACTTTCAGGCTCCTTTAGCTTTGGTTGCTCGTGACCCTGTCACCAGCTAGAGAGTTTGACACCTCTTGCCTCTGGCAGACTTAATGTTGACTGTTGAGCCAACACTGCTAAGCTCATGAGTAAATACTGAGTGTACTAAAGCTGCTTCATTTCATTGTGGTCCCAGTAAAGCCCAAAAGGATTGAAACACAAGCTCATTTTCAGGGAGAGTCAAAGGGAAGGGACTAATTTTTTTTTTTCTGGAGTCTTGTAAAGGTTTCCAGGTTGTTTCAGGAGACTCAGCTATCTGACTGACTCTTTCCTAGATACTCTGGCTTTACTTGCCCACTCCTCAGAATTAGTCACTAGAATCATTTGATTTTGTTTTCCATAATTCCTATGGTCTGTTAGTTGGAGGTAAGAAATGGACAATGACTCAAAAGGTCACTTTGCTTTAGTCCTTTCCTTTGCCTCACAACGTCAGAAAATATGAGAGAGAGAGAGAGAGAGAGAGAGAGAGAGAGAGAGAAGCTTTAACTCTTTTTTTTCCAATTTATTTATTTATTTTTAGTTTTCAACATTCATTTCCACAGGATTTTGAGTTACAAATTTTTTTCCCCTACCCCAACCCCAAAATACTGAGCCTACTGGATACCCCTTCCCCTAATCTGTTCTCTCTTATATCCTCCCCCGCCCCCCCTAACTTTCTAGTAGGGCAAGTTGGATTTCTATACCCCAGTACCTGTATATCTTATTTCCTAGTTGCATGTAAAAAAAAATACAAAATTAAAAAAAAAAAACACATTTGTTTTTAAAACTTTGAGTTCCAGATTTTTTTCCCTTCTTCCTTCCTCCCTCACCCACCCCCACCGGGAAGATAAGCAATTCAATATAGGTTGTATATATGTAATTATGCAAAACATTTCTATAGTAGTTATATTGTGAAAGACTAACTATAATTCCCACCATCCTATCCTGCCCCCCATTTATTCTATTTTCTCCTTTGACCCTGTCCCTTTTCAAAAGTGTTTGCTTCTAACTACCCTCTCCCACAATCTGCCCTCCCTTCTATCATCCCCTCTCTTATCCCCTTACCCCCTACTGTCCTGTAGGGTAAGACACCCAATTGAGTGTGTATGTTATTCCCTCCTTAAGCCAAATTCAATGAGAGTAAGGTTGACCCATTCCCTTTCACCTTCCTGATCTTCCCTGCCATTGTAACAGTTTTCTCTTGCCTCTTTTATATGAGATAATTTACCCTATTCTATCTCTCCCTTTTTCCTTCTCCTAATATATTCCTCTCTCACCTCTTAGTTTTATTTTATAGATATCATCCCTTCATATTCAACTCATCCTGTGCCCTCTATGTATACATGTACATACATATATATATACTCACATATATATTTATACCCACATATACCCTCCTATACATACATATATGTATATGTATACATGTACATACATATATATACTCACATATATATTTATACCCACATACACCCTCCTATACATACATATATGTATATGTATACATACATATATGTATATGATGAAGATGCTGCTAGTCTAGGACAGTTCTGCAGGAGAAGCAGATGCATGTTTAAATGCTGTTACAAATGAGACAAATTGCAGGTGAATTCTCTGAAAGTCAGGCATGCTTTAGAGTGATTGATGTAAATTAACCGTCTTGAAAACTGGAGAAAAGTTTTCACACTGAGAAAAGTCTTATAAGTTACAATTATCATTTTACCATGTAGGAATGTAAATAGTTCAACTTTAATAAGTTCCTTATCATGTCTTTTTCATGTTTACCTTCTCATGCTTCTCTTGCTTCTTGTATTTGAAAGTCAAATTTTCTTTTCAGTTCTGGTTTTTTCATCAAGAATGCATGAAAGTCCTCTATTTCATTGAATGACCATATTTCCCCCTGAAGCATTATACTCAACTTTGCAGGGTGGGTGATTCTTGGTTTTAGTCCTACCTCCTTTGACCTCTGGAATATCATATTCTAAGCCCTTTGATCCCTCAGTGTAGAAGCTGCTAGGTCTTATGTTATCCTGATTGTGTTCCCACAATACTCAAATTGTTTCTTCCTGACTGCTTGAAGTATTTTCTCCTTGATCTGGGAACTCTAGAACCTGGGTATAATATTCCTAGGAGTTTTCTTTTTGGGATCTTTTTCAAGAGGTGATCGGTGAATTCTTTCAATTTCTATTTTGCCCTCTGGTTCTAGAATATCAGGGCAATTTTGCTTGATAATTTCTTGCAAGATGGTGTCTAGGATCTTTTTTTGATCATGGCTTTCAGGTAGTCCAATAATTTTAAAATGATCTTCCCTGGATCTATTTTCCAGGTCAGTGGTTTTTCCAGTGAGATATTTCATATTGCCTTCTAATTTTTCATTTGTTTGGATCTGCTATAGCGTATCTTGATTTCTCATAAAGTCATTAGCTTCTAGTGGCCCCAATCTAATTTTGAAGGAATTCTTCTCTTCAGTGAGTTTTTGAAATTCCTTTTCCATCTGGCAAATTTGACTTTTTAAGGCATTCTTCTCCTCATTAGCTTTTTGGGCCTCTTTTGCCATTTGAGTTAATCTGTTTTTTTAAGGTGTTATTTTCTTCAGTGAGGCTGTTGACTCACCTTTTTTGATTTTCTTTCATCATTCTCATTTTTCTTCTCAATTTTTCCTCCACTTCTCTTACTTGATTTTCAAAATCCTTTTTGAGCTCCTCCAGGGCCTGTAAGCAGTTCATATTTTTCTTGGGAGCTTTTGATACAGGAGTTCTGATTTCATTGTCTTCCCCCCATTCCATGCTTTGATCCTTTTTGTCCCTAAAAAAGGAATCTATGGTAGGATTGCATTTCCTCTGCTTGCTCATGTTGCTAGTCAATTACTTGACTTTTAAGTTCTTTGCCACAGTAGAACTCTGCTTTCAGAATGGAGAGAGCTTTGTCTCAAATCACTGGGGTTTTTGCAACTGCTGGAGCTATTAAGAAGGCACCCTCTCTGCAGCCCCCACAAGCTCTGGCACACTGGCCACACACCCCAGGACCACCACCCAAGACCATGATCCAGATCCAATCAGGACAAAGAAAGAACAATTGCCCTCTGAATGGTGGCTTGGTCCCCCTATTATATTCTGTAGGCCGGGAACTCTGGAAGCAGCCACACAGAAGTAGATGCAGCTGTTGCACCTCTGCCACTTCTTGCCCCAGCAGCAGGGGCCAGACTGTGCTATTCTAACGGAGTTCCACACTGACCTATTACTTTGTCTTTGGCATTTATGGGTTGAGAAGTCTGGAGACCACCACAGATGCTGGTGATTCACTCTCCTGAAGTCTGCTCCTGCTGCTGCTGTTCAGGGCTACCCTGGGCCAGGAACTGCTGCTCACAGGACATTGTACTTGGCTCCCAGTCTGGTGAGAGAGGCCTTTTCTGTGGACCTGCCAGGCTGCCTTCAGCAGGAGATTTGTTTCTTTCTGTCACTTTGTGGGTTCTGTAGCTCTAAAATTTGTTTAGAGTCATTTTTTTGCATGTATTGGAGGTGGTGGGAGCTGGAGCTGTGCAGAAGTCCTGTTTCTACTCTGCCATCTTGGCTCTGCTGAAGCTTTAACTCTTTTTTTTTTTTTTTTAAAGCAATTGGGGTTAAGTAACTTGCTCAAGGTTACGCGGCTAGTCATTATTTATTCGTGGGTGCTCATTTTCTGAGGCCGGATCTGATCTCGGGTCATCCCAACTCCGAGGCCAGCGCTCTTACTCACTGTGCCACCTAGCCGCCCCTTTAGGGCAATTGGGGTTAAGTAACTTGCCCAAGGTTACACGGCTAGGTTTTTGTTTGTATGGATTAAGTGTCGGAGGCCGGCTCCGAACTCAGGTCCTTCTGACTCCAGGGCCGGGGCTCTATTCACTGCGCCACCTAGCTGCCCCGAAGCTTTAACTCTTGAAACGGCATTTGCCCATTTTCTTTCCTACTCTGGTATATAAGCACACACCCAAGTGTCCCAGTTCTTTCATCTCTGACCTTAACGTGGTGGAATCATCAAATTGGATGGATCCTTAGAAATCTTCTAGTTCAAAGCTTTCATTTTATGAATGAGGAAAGGGAGACCTAGAAAGTTAAATCATTTACCTTATATAACACAGGTCAGTGGCAAAGGTGGTACAAGAGTGCCAGTGTCCAGATGCCTAGGCCATTGTTTTATCTGACACACTTTTTGCTATTTTATGTAGTTTGGCTTCTGTGGGACACTGAGAACCAACTTTAGCAGCTGGAAGGCCATTAATGTCGAAAGGAGTAAGAAGCATACAATTATGCTCAATCAGTTTGTAAAGGAGAGACCTCAAGATTGGCTTCAGCAAAATCAGGCTGACGTGCTTCATAGAGAGTCATTTTGAAAGAGTAGTATCAGGAAAGCTTTGCCTACCATTAAACCAGCTGGAGGTAAAAGCTATTCAGTTTCTGTGTAAAGTCCTCGGTAGGCCAAAGCACTTCCTGGGCAGGTAGATTCCCAAATAACATTAATATAAAAAAATACTGCCTTCACTCTGCCCACATATGCCATTTCCTGTATCCCAGGACTTCCTCACAATAGCTTTGAGGTGGTATAAGCATCATTTATGCCCAGTTTGGTGATGAGGATATGTGTTCCTCTGATTTTTAAGTTGCCACATGTTTAGTAAGGCTGAGAATCAGGATCTGAAACCAGACCTAATTCCAAGTTCTCTTACTTCTGTACCATTAGTATATAAGAGTATTTCTATCACCTCTTCCCTACCTGTTTGTCTTTATTAGCACTTTTCTTTGGGGTGAGCAGAATGGAAAACAACAACTATAATAACAAGAACATTTTTTAGTCCACCTGCAGATTAGTTCAAAGACTATCTAATATAGGGCATCCCCCAAATTCTTGGTGCAGTTTTAGCCTAAAATTTAATCAGACTTTTGGAACAACAGCCTGCATAAAAGAATCATGATATAGACTTGTTCCAGGACCATTTCTTCCTGAAATCTACCCAAAAAGATAAGAATATTAATTATATCTATCTCTCTGTCTGTCTATCTTTTTTTTTTTTTTTTAAAGCAATTGGGGTTAAGTAACTTGCTCAAGGTTACACGGCTAGTCATTTGATTTATGCGTGGGTGCTCATTTTCTGAGGCCGGATCTGATCTCGGGTCATCCAAACTCCGAGGCCGGCGCTCTTACTCACTGCGCCACCTAGCCGCCCCGTTAGGCCAATTGGGGTGAAGTAACTTGCCCAAGGTCACACGGCTAGGTTTTTGTTTGTGCGGATTAAGTGTCGGAGGCCGGCTCCGAACTCAGGTCCTTCTGATTCCAGGGCCGGCGCTCTATTCACTGCGCCACCTAGCCGCCCCCTGTCTATCTTTTTGAGACTGGGTTTCTCTATGTCAACCAGGATGGAAGTACAGTGGCCTCTCACAGGTTTGATCCCACTACTAATTGTCACAGAAGCTTTGACCTGCTGTTTCTCACCAGGGTTGGTCAGGTTGTAGGCCCTGTGGTGGCCACCCACTGCTGGGGGCTTACCATATTGGTCTTGGGCTTATTGTGGATACCTGATCAGTTTAGTAGTCCTTTTGTCAGCTTAGAACTTCTGAACTCAGGTTATCCACCACTCTGAGCTTTGCTGGTAGGGAGGGATCAGGGGTAGAGAACCTACAGCCTTGCAGCCATATGTGGCCTTTTAGGTTCTTGGGGGTGGCATTTTGATTGAATCCAAGTTTTAAAGAACAGATCCTTTTATTAAGGGGATTTGTTCTGCGAAGTTTGGATTCAGTAAAAGGGCTGCACTTGAGGACCTAGAGGGCCACATATGGCCTTGAGTCCACAGGTTCCCCACCCTTGGATTATCCCATACCTGGGAAGAACCTTCTGCTACCTACCCCGTTCCCTTCTCCTACCCCCAACCGTTTGGTAGTACTTTAAGGCTTAAAAGTGCTTTTATACACATTATTTCATTTGAATGCTCACATCAACCCTGTAAAGCAAGTGCTGCCGCTCTTACTCCGTTTTGCAGATAGGGGAAATTGAGACTGAGTGATTAAGTGATTCATTCAGGTTCAGGGCTACATAGCAATAGGTGCCCGAGGCAAGATTTGAATCCAAGTTTTCCTGGCTTGGAGATAGTCTGGTTTTTGTTTTCAACCGTATGAAAATCTGAACCCTTCACCTCTCCTCTCCCTTACTCCCTATACCTTTTTGGTGGAGAGTGACCTGGAATATATGTAGGGAGTGAATTGGGTCAAAAAGGATAATTAGGATAGAGGAAGTGTTGCTGAATAATAAAATTATGGTAATCACTAGTCTAACTTCTGTCACCATAGGCTAGTAAATTCAACAATATTTGATTAATTGCTTGAAAAATGGGCATGTAAGAAAGAAATATAGAGGAGTGTTTATTTGTAGATAGCACAGCTGTGACAACCAGCTCCTCATTATGACAACGGCTGTCCTCTCAGAAATCCATCAATCAACAGGAATTTATTAAGTACTTACTATGTGCCAAGACACTGTGGAGGTAATTCTCTCAAACACATTTATACTGATTTCTTTCTGGCTTCTGTTTCCCTGAATTTGTCATTCTAAAGACCTTTTGAATAGTCATTAGCTGGGATCACTGTTACTCAGTGACAAACAGAGAGTCTTAATGTACTTGGATTTGCATGGAAAGGCCTTAATAAGATGGAAAGTTTGGATGTTTGCTCTTTATAGACAGGATTAGAGGTGATGGGGAATAGAACTTTGATTTCATTAATTTAGGGGAACTTCTAGTAAGGCAGCTCAGCAGGTCAGCATATTTTCTACATAAGAGTTAGTTACCTTCACCACTAAGTAAGTGACTTGCCCACAATCACTTGTATCAGAGACCAGACTTGAACATAGGTCTTTTGGACTTGGAGGCTGGCACTGTGTCCACTTTGTCATACTTATAGCCTCTGAAGCTGAGATGCAACAAATTATGGATCAATTCCCTGCTGTTTGTGCTAATTTTGGCCTAACAATTAACAGCAAGAAAACACAGGTGCTTTGTCAGCCACCACCACACCATCCATACCTGGAACCATCGATTACAGCAAATGGAGAAGTTTTGAATGCTGTGGATAAGTTCACTTACCTTGGTAGTGTACTTTCCAGGGCTGTAGACATTAATAATGAGGTTGACTCATACCATTGCCAGAGCTAGCTCAGTATTTGGGAGGCTTGGAAGAAAAGTGTGGGAGAGAAGAGTTATTAGACTGACTACCAAACTGAAGGTCTACAGAGCTGTTGTTTTGACATCATTGTTTTATGTCTGTGAAACCTGGACAGTCTGCCAGCACCATGCCAGGAAACTGAATCACTTGTACTTGAATTGTCTCAGGAAGATTCTGAAAATCACCTGGCAAGATAAGGTACCAGACACCAAGGTCCTTACTCAAACTATCCTGCCAAGCATTCAAGCAAGAGTGGAATTCTGATGTGTTGACCACATTTTGTTTAAATGCCAAACATAAACTTGAGAAAAAAGACTATCTTATGGAGAACTCACACAGGGCAAGCATTCACACAGTGGTCAGAAGAAGCAATATAAGGACACTGTCAAGATCTCTCTCAACTTTGAATTGATTTGTGACATGGGAGACACTGGCACAGTACTGCTTAGCATGGAGTGCCAACATCAAAGAAGGTGCTGTGCTCTATGAGCAAAGCAGAATTGAAACAGTTCAAAGGAAACTCAGGATGCACAGATTTGGAGAATCCACCCCAAATGTTCACATGGACTATTTGGTAGAGCATTCTGAGCTCATATTTCTCTGCTCAGTCACAGTCAGACACACTGAAACTTGACTTGAGGATAGTGATGTCATTTTTGATCCTCTTCAAGAACTAAGGACAACAGCCAACCCTCTCTCCACACAGAATTACATTTAGTCAAAAGTGAATAAAAAGTCATCACACAGATACAAGGCCATCAATCAAGGAGGATCTCCATGAGCTAAAGAGTCATTTTCCCCTTTGTAAACTTACATTTTGGGGTCACATGCATAGGTTGATTTTTATTTGAAATAGGGTTCCCCAGTGAAGGAGAAGTTAGGTGGTACAGTGGATGGAAAGCATGGAGCTAGGAATCAGAAAAACAATTTCCTGAGTTCCATTCTGGCCTCACTTAGCTGTGTGACCCTGGAAAAGTCATATTTAACCTTGTCTGCCTCAGTTTCCTCATCTGTAAAATTAGCTGGAGAAGGAAATAGCAAACCACTCTAGTATCTCTGACAAGAAAACCCCAAATGGGGTCATGGAGAGTTGTACATAACTGAAAAATGATTGAACAAAAACAAATCTCCAGTGAAAGGATAAAGAGAATAGTGAACAATGTTGTCTGAACCAAAATTCACAAAAAGATGCTTTCCCTCTTTGTCCACTCCCTTCCCACATGGATGGTAAGAGGTAGGAGACAGGAAATCGTGCAGATGTTCACAGTCAAACCAAACACCTCCCTAAGGGTGGACCAAATGATCGCTAGTGAACTCTGCCCTTCCTAGTTGCAGAGTCATAGACTTTTGGAGTTGGAAGGGACAGTGGAGATAATTTAGTCCAAGTCCTTCATATTTTTAGACAAGAGGAAACTGAAGCTGTTTCAGTTTATATTTTATAAGTCATTTTGGAACTCAGCTCCATCCCATTGTACTCTATAGAGGAGAGAAGATTCTACTTCTGGGCAGTCTGTATACACTTTCATACACACATACATATAGGTATGTATATATGTGTGTGTGTGTGTGTGTGTGTGTGTGTATACATATACACATATAATCACCTTTGAATGTTTAGTGGATTTATATATTAACTGGAATATGGAGGCATATCTTATATGTACACATTCTTTTATTTTTCTCCTGAATTAGCACAAAACACATGAATCCTGCCTGGGCTTCAAAAATGAGCTCTAGTGTTCATAGAAAGGGGTAGAGGTCACTCTGTTGCCATTAAGTTAGCTTGTTGCTGTGGAAAGAGTGAGGCTTCTGGATGCCAAGGGCACTGAGGCTTCAGAGGTAATATTATGCGACCTCTTTTTTTTTTTTTTTTTTGCTTTTTGGAGGGAGGAAGGGTGGGCAATTGGGCTTAAGTGACTAGCCCAACGTCACATGGCTAGTAAATGTTAAGTGTCTGAGGCAGGATTTGAACTCAAGTCCTCCTGACTCCAGGGCCGGTGCTCTACTCACTTTGCCACCTAACATCCCCAACCTCTTCATTTTTACAGGTAAAAAAACTGAGGTCCAGAGTCCTAGGTTCTAATAGAAGCTGTTCCCCTGTGATCTTGGGGGAGGGACTTTATTTCCCTGGATGTCAGTTTGCTTCTCATCAAAATGTGGCAGTTGGATTCAGATGATCTATCTTGTGGTAGTAGAGAAAATACTAGACTTGGAGAGAGGAAGATCTGAGTTCAAATCCCTCCTTTGTATGAACTTGGGCAAAGTAATTCATCTCTGTACCCATGTTTCCCCATGTATAAAAAAGTCACTTCCAGCTAAATCTGAGATCCTATGATCATGAAATTCTTTTTGGCTCTAACACACTGTGATTCCATGACATTTTAAAGATTGAAATATTGCGGAATTTATCTATGTGGGGGTGTTAATCTTAAATATTCATAATTTTGAGCAAAATGATATCTTTTCTTACTGTACTTTAAAAAAAGATAAATTCTTCCTCATCCATGTGATGCTAGAGTTTATTTTTTTATTTAATAAACACATATTTTAAAATTTTTCTTCTAAAACCATTTGAAAAAATCCAGCAATGGCCATCTAAAGAAAGCCCCAAGTAAGATAAAAGAATCCCTGCTATGGTTCACTTCTTCTAGAGATATTCTTCCTCCTCTCTCAGGCCCAATCCCCACCCACCCATATGTATATTGTTTTTAAATGTCAGATAAAAAGAGAGAAAGAAAACCTATTTTCTCCTGAATGTCACATTTTGGGGGGAAAAACTGGGGGAAAAGGACAAGTAGCAGAATTAAAGAGATGCAGATTTTTTTTTCTTCCTGTTCTCATTCAGGTCTCTTTATGTAGTCCCCTTTGCTCCCTCCTTTCCCTCTCATTCTCTCTCCCCTGGTTCCCATTGAAATGTCAAATACAGCAGTTGTCTGCAGCTGAAAGGGGGGGGGGGTTCCCTGGTGGGAACCGAATGCCCTTCTAACCTAAAGGACCAAGCTGTTTTCTTCCTCTTGGCTTTTTTCTTTCTTTTTTCCTTTCTTTCTTTTTATTTTCCAGCTTTCTTAAGCAGATGTTGTTCAGGACAGATTGGGCTAAAGGGGAATGAGATGCTTTTCACCTGGGAATGTGAATGAGGCAAGGCAGAGAAATATTCAGCCACTTCAGCCCTGTGCTCTTCTGAAGTTAAAGCTTATATACAAACAAAACAAAACAAGAAAACCCTCAAACCTAGTTCTAAACCTGTTTTTATCTTTTGTGAGGGGCATAGAAAGGAAATGAGGGGATGGTGGCATTCATTAGAAGAAACAATTTCTCATCTCTACCACTTTCTGAAATTTTCTCTACTCTTCACATTTCACCTAATTTGCTTTAAGTCATTATTAAAAAGATGAGAATGAACTTTTGCTTGGTAAATCACTGTCTGAAATATTTCTGATGGCAAATTACCAACCTTGGAATACAAAATTCTGAAATATCCTTTGTATACCTTGTGTCAGGAGAGTATAGCCTGTGCTATTTTTGTCTTCTAAATTCTCATTTGGGGTCATTTGTTACATAGAATCTCAGTAGAGTTGGATGTGACTTTAGCAATTATTGGGTCCAATTCAGACCTGAAAGGAAGCCCCTGCTAACCATATAGACAAGAGTCATACATCTTCTGCCTAAAGATTTACAATGAGGGGGAATTCACCAAGAGTACTAGCCCTGAAGTCAAAAGAGTTGGGTTCAAATTTCATTTCTAATGTATACTAACTGTGGGACTTTCATCAAGTCATTTGGCTTCTTGGGCCTCAGTTTTTTATCTATAAAATGAAGTGCTTGGACTAGTTGGACAGGGGAATTTTCTGATCTAAACCTATGGTCCCTATATTGTCCTGAGCAGCCAATACACAAAGAGACAGCTCTAATTTCCATGTTTCCCTAATTTCAAACCTAAATTTGCCTCTTTGCAACTTCAACCATGTAGTAATGTAAATATAACTCATGAAG
The DNA here is from genome assembly GCA_011680675.1 of Gymnobelideus leadbeateri. NCBI lineage: Eukaryota > Metazoa > Chordata > Mammalia > Diprotodontia > Petauridae > Gymnobelideus > Gymnobelideus leadbeateri. Next base: position 31,384 of record WOXC01008190.1, on the reverse strand, counting down.
ATGGTGTGTGTGTGTGTGTGTGTGTGTGTGTGTGTGTGTGTGTGCTCTCGTGTGTGTGTAGGGAGAGGAGCCATGAATGCTGAACTCAGCATCGGTAGAAACCTACATTCAAATCCCATCCCATACTAGTTGTATGACTTTGGGAAAATCATGTATTATCTCTAAGTCTTGGTTTTTGGTATCTGCAAAATAGGAATGCTTCAAGGTGTTCAAAAAGTCTTAATGAAGGCTTAAGCTTAGGCTTATACTAAGATTTTTGGGATGCCCTTGTGGTATTTACCTTACAGGTTTGTTGTGAGGCTCAAATGAAATGTTTGCAAGATGCTTTGCAGATCTTGAGGGGTTATGTAAATGTCGATTATTGTTGCTTTAATATTGATTCTAGGGCACAGTGTGAAAACACCTTTCTACTTGATCAAAGTGGACTGCCTCCTTAGTGGTTTGCTAGCTTCTAACAAAGTGCTTCTGTTCATCCTTCACATCCCAGGCTCTAAAATTCTCTTTCAGTATGATGGGGAGGAGAAGGGAAAAAAAGAGTCTTTTGGTTGGACCCCGAAGTATTTCTCCTCCAGCTGGGGTCAGTGTGTTTTGGAGTAGGTGATGCATTCCAAATTGCTTCAGCTGCTACTAGCTATTATGGGCCACTTAGGCAGAGCAGCACGCTGTACATATGGGTGTCTCACCACTCTATCCTCCTTGCATGTGCAATGATCCTAGAGTCCAACAGAATGGGAAGATTAACCACATTAACCCCGTTAGCTTGTTCTGAATGATTCCAAATACAGCCAAGATTCACTTGGGGCTCAGGATGTCCGAAGGGAAATCAGGCTCAGGAATGTCACCAGTGGCTGCCTAGTAATTTCAAAGACTCAGCTTAGGCAGAGGGGGGAACTGAGTTGGAGTGAAATAAAGCCCTGTTGTTGCTCGCCTGGCAAAAGAAGCTTTTTCAGAAAATAAAGGACAGCTGGGTAGGAAATAGCAAGTGACTTCCAAGAAGGGCGGCAAAGATGCTGCCATGAATACTTACCGTGCTAAGCAACAAGCTTAAGGACTTTGGGGCATCCATAACTAAGGCCAGAGAAGATTATTTTCCCTCTTTCTTTCAGAGAAAACAAGGGGAACCTTCTTCGGGATTGAGATATGGCCTGGAAATTTGTTGTTAGTTGTGGTTTCACTTGTCTTTTCAGATTGCCTTTGATTCTCATTCCCACACTGCGTGGGAACACTAGCCTGGGAATCAAGAGGTCCAGGGTCTGGTCTCAGCTCTGCTTCTAATTAACTAGTTGTGTGACTTTAGCTAAGTCACTTAACCCTAATCCTTGGACTTCGGAGCACACATCTGTAAAGTGGGGGATTGATCTCTAAGCCCCCATCTTATAGCTGTCAGAGTTTTCTCTAAAAACCATATGGCTTACTCTGTAGATTAAATCTTGTCCTGAAAATCCTTCTATTTGATGAAGAAGTTGAGTAACAGCTAGATGAAATGATGAGCTCACACTGAGGCAATAATGCAGCCAGGAGTGGATTCATCATCAATCTGGGCTTTCTTTCCAGCCTTCTATTTATCTTATAACCTGTCTTAGATATGGTGATAATATTTATAATAACTCAAATTTTACAATGCTTTTAAATTTACAAAGCATTTGCCTCTAATAGTCCTAATAATAAATAGCATGACTATTATTTACATATGAGTAAACCGAGGAAGTTGGTTCATAGAATCATAGATTTAGAGCTGGAAAGGACATTAGAGTCCATCAAGTCTAACCTCTCTCTCTCTCTCTCTCTCTCTCTCTCTCTCTCTCTCTTTGCTTTTTGGAGGGCAATTGGGGTTAAGCAACTTGCCCAAGGTCACAGGGCTAGTTTATGTGTTAAGTGAGGCTGGATTTGAACTCAGGTCCTCCTGACTCCAGGGCTGGTGCTCTATTCACTGGGCCGCCTAGCTGCCCCTAACCTTTCACTGTATAGCTGAATTGCAGAGAGGCTGTGACTTGCCCAGAGTCAAATAGCTAGGCTGTTTCAATAAGGATTTGAACTCAGATCTTCCTACTTTCAAGTCTAGCACTGTTTCCCCTAAAAGAATTGCCTGTAGACACTCAATCAGGTAGTTGAGCCTTTTTTCCTACTGTACAACATTCTCTGTAATGTAGTATAATACAGGGTTCAGAGCAAGCATTTAATAGGACCAAAATGTGTTTTTACATACTCATCTTCTGCCTGCCCCATAGCCCAAAGTGACAGGTTCAGTTTGGCCAGCAGCTGGCTTGCACAGATCCTGAGATAATTAGGCAGCACCTTGTTTTTGGAATGTCAGGATGCTTTTTCAGGTGCTCATGGGCCTAGTTGTCAGGGCTGAGTAATTCTCTGAGCATTAAACACAATCTCTCTCAGTTTACTAAATTTGCCACTCTGTATGAAAATTAAGCTACCTTTCCAACGAAATCGAGCCATGTTGGGTTGGGTTGGCTACAGCCAGCTGTAATAGCCCAGGTCAGAAACTGACGAACTTTGACCATCAGTGCCTACTTCAGGATCAGCCAGGAAAGGGGAAAGTTTGCTTGCTGCCTGGTGCTCTTGGAGAGATGGCATTATTTAGTAGCCCGTGCATTTTATGTGATGCTATTTTGGGCCTCAACTCTGCCTGAGCTGTGTAATGGCCTCAATTCTCAGTGACCTTTACACAGGCAAATGTAGCATGAAAAGCTGAGTAAACAGACTGCAGTGTTTGCCATAGTTCTGGTGCAGCCTCCATTATTCAAGCCTACTTGCTTGGTCTCTCTTGTTCCAACTTGGATAACTAAGGATTATTTAATTTTGCTGTTGGGATTCATCAGGCAGAGTCAAAGTCTTTCAGGCCTCCTCTCTCTACCTCCAAAATAGCTATATAGATTCGTTCTCTTGACTATTAATGATATGGCTTTCAACAGCTACAAAGCCTTACTTTCTTTGGATCTTTTTGCAGCATGCAATATCTGAAATTGAGCTCTCTCTCAAGGTGGATCTGGCACCTCTATGGTCTTATCAGACCAAAGATAGTAGGCCAGGAACAAAATATGTTTATGCTGCTTTTAGTTTTTATCAATTTCAGAAGTGTGGCTAAAATAGGAGCAAGATGCAGATTGATAGTGTGTGCATATGTGTGTGTGTGTGTGTGTGTGTGTGTGTGTGTGTGTATTTTTAAAGTAGGAGAAAAAGTAAGGAGAAACCAGCCTACTTACTGGTTGGCTTTTTCTGAAAATAAAACAACCATCTGGTTTTAGCTTTCATATCTGCTATTTGAAACTCCTCCAATTAGACCCTTGGGGATTCCCAAATCTGCCTGGAAGAGTATACCTCCCTATTGACAAAACTCTGCCTTCCTTTCACAATCAAACCCTGGGACAATTGTTTGTTTTTCTCACAGCTTAATAAGCATGCTCAACCTTAACGAATCATTGAACTCCGAAGCGTGGACATGGGAGAACTGGTGCCTTCTCTGAGAACGTTTAACTGTGAACATTGCTTGGCTGCTTGAGCTCCCTGTTCTCTCATACTCAGCCCCTGCTGAAAGCCATGGGGAAGTTGGCAAGATTGCTGAGCTCTTTGGAAGTGCTCAGTTTTGTGGGAGAAGAGTGCTTTCTCATGGGCTTTCCTTGCCAGTATTCAAATATCAATGAGCTTAAAGGAAATACAAGTGATAAAAGAGGTGATTTGTGAACATAGCTGATGATGAAGAAATCCCACAAATTTCCATTTTAACTTTTAGTCTTCCCCCTGAGTGACTCAGTTAGCTTTATTTGGCTGTCAAATGCCCTGTTCTCCTGTGGAACTCACTTGTTTAAATTGAAAAGAAGAGGGGAAGTAGAAAGAGGGAGTTAAGCTTCAGGTTTTTTTGGCAACTTGAATTCTTATTTTATGCCTCCCAGTGGGTATAAACACTACAACGAGTTTTTCCCACCTTCTCCTAGTCATTTCCCCTCTGTTCCCTATGGTCACCTCCTCCCTAGACCTACCCTTTTTACTTCTCTCCTCATATCCAAAGTGGCAAGTGGGTTGTTGGTCATAATCATGATTAGTGTGGAGAATTCTTTCTTCTTTCCTCCTGCACCTCAAAATCCAAATGGGTCATTAGTTCTCAAACAGGACCAATCGATGTTAATTTTTTTCCTTTAAATGGATAATGTAGCTCAAAATACTTGATTTGCAAAGTCAGGTATAATTCAGCACTATTGAAAAACAGGTTCCAATTGAATGTAACTATGGCTTTTTTAGTGAAGCTACTGCATTCCATTCTGAAATCTGAAGCTTCTTCTAATGTAATGACAAATATTGCCATTCATAGAGGCCATCCACAGAATAAGATGAAAATGGATAAAGTGGATAAAGAATTTGTACTGCTTAGATTAGGATATTCAATTGGACGGGCACCCAAACGTGTTATTCCATCATGGACGAGCGCTACACGTAGACAATGAGTTAAGGCCAAAACTTAACAGGGGAAGGGATTGACTTGGATCATATTTGGCAAAATACACTGGTTTCAATGATCCCAAACTTTCCTCTGCTGCAAAAGACCACATTTTGAATACAAATATTCTCATAGTATCTGAGAGTTAGAGAATAATGCCGCTACCTCATAATAATTAAATTTGCAGGAGATTTCAAATCAGTGGAAAGGCACATGGTATAAGTGGGTTTAAACAGAAAAAATGGTTTAGAAAGCATCATCAAGAAGAGGAATAATTGCAAAAGACAGAAGGGAAAGCATAGGCTAGATAACCCAAGAGTTACACTGATATCCATGAAAATTTAAAAGTATCAGAAAGAAGCCTCTTAGGCATTGAGTATACTGAATGAGAAAGTGGGAATGGGTTTGGATCTTTGTCATGAGGTTGCCAATGCATTAAAGTCTTAAAAGCATACTTCTGTTCCTGGGGAGGTACCACTTGGTACCTACAGCAGTGGTTTCAACTCCATACAACTAGATACCCCTTCCAGGATAAATTGATCTTTGAGAATCTTATCACCATGCTGCTAATTCAAGCCTTAAATATGCAACATCTTCCTGCCTTCCTTGGCCTCCTCTAGTCTCTGATTCCAAGTCTGGAGGGTGGAGTACTGAACTCCTTCCCAAGATTTCATTTACAGAATGCAGAAATTGGATTTACACAGCTCATTCCACTTTGCATATGCAGCTCTGCTTGGTTTCAACTCCATGGAACAAGAAACCCTCTAGTATTACCTCACCCCTGTCTGACTTCCTTTTGTATGTTTTCTTCCCCCATTAGATTATAAAATCCTTATGGGTGTGGATTATCTTTCTTTCTCTTATTTGTATCCTAAGCACTTAGCACAATGCCTGAAACAGAATAGATGCTTAACAAATGTTCATTGAATTGAAACGAAAAAAAAAAAGTTCTTTCCAGATTCTGATTTTGAATTCTTCTGATTCAGGCTAGTTATTTCACATATCCTTCTGGGATTTACTTTCTTCATCTATAAAATTAGAGGTTTTTACTAGATGGCTAATAAAATAAAAAATTCTATGATTGACCTAGATGATGTAGGATTAATCATACAATGTATACATGTCCTTACCCAAACTCAGGGCTTGAGATTGGTGGAGAGCATGATGGAATGACTTTATTGTGTTTTGAGGGATGATTATTCATGTGAGTGTTCTTAATAAGTAGCTCCAATCATTTGGACTGCTGGAAGTCTCCTTTTGGCAAAAGGGCAGCATCTGATTAATGCTTGATTTGTCTTTCATATATCAGAAGGTAGAGGGAGCACCAAAGGGAACTGATATTTTGTTCTTAATTCTAAGTGAGGAGGAGAGACTGGCATTGTTGAGGGAAAGTGACTATATCATCTTTGAGTTCATAGTAGACTATTCCCGTGCCATAGTCAGATACATAGCAACCATGGCATAGTGGAAAGAATATCAACTGTGGAATCAGAGCTCCTGGGTTCAGATACTATCCCTGACACTTATTACCTGTGTGGCCTTGGTTATATTAATCTCTCTGGGCCTCAGTTTCCTCATCTAAAAGGGCCTTGGTCTAGATAAAGGGGATGCTAATGCTAGAATTTAAGTTTTAGCAAAACTTTTTTTTTTCTTTTTGGAGGGGAATCGGGGTTAAGTAACTTGCCCAAGGTCACACAGCTAGGTTTTTGTTTGTGTGTGCGTTAAGTGTCTGAGGCCGGATCTGAACTCAGGTCCTTCTGACTCCAGGGCCAACACTCTACTCACTGTACCACCTAGCCACCCCTTAGCAAAACTTTTGATCAAGTATCTTACTCTATGCTTGTAGAGAACATGGACAGATGTGGACTATGCAAATTAAACAGTGCAAATTAAATGGATACAGAAGTAATTTGGATAACTATATTCAAAGAATAACCATTAATAATTCCATGCCATTGTGGCAGGAGGTCTTCAATGGGGCGTTCTAGGGATCTGAGGGTGTCCTTGTACTGTTTAATATTTGTATTAATGACTTGAAAAAAAGGCATAGATGGCATGTCAATTCTATTTGCAGATGATGCAAAACTGGGAGGGATCACTAATAACCTGGATGGATCAAAAAAAGACATTGGTGGGTTAGGACATGGGCTGAATCTAATAAAATAAAATTCAATAGGGAAAAATGTAAAGTCTCTCATCTGGACACCAAAAGTTAACACCCACAAATCCAAGGTGGAGGAAATAGTGGTTTGTCTGAAAAATATCTGAGTTTTAGCCATCTTCAAGCTAAATATTAGTCAGCTGTGTGATGTGGCAATAAAAGCTAATGGGCCTTTGGGCTGCAAGAGCAGCATAATTTTTGGTTCTTTAGTACTCTGCCCTTGCCAGATCTCATCGGGAGCAGAGTGTTCAGTTCTGGATACCACTGTTTAAGAACAGCTCTAAGTGTTCAGAGGTAATGAAAGGCCTTGAGTCCATGTTATATGAAGAAATATTGACATGAATAGTCCTGAAAATGAGCCCTTCTTTTTATGATCTCTCTCCTTTTAAGAATGTGAGCTCCTTGGAATCAGGGACTTTCCCACTTTTTTATAGATAACCTTAGTGCTTAGCACTGTACTTGGCACATAGTGATTAATAAAAAGCTTTTTCTAGTCAGCAAGCACTTATTAAGCATTTGTTATATGCCAGGCACTGTGATGGTTCTCAGGGGAGCTTATGTTGTAATGGAGGAAGATGAGACCTAAAAGGGAGCTGAAGGGGGAGAGGTCTGGTGGTGAAATTGGAGAGTGAAGCATTGATGGTCTTGGCCTTTCCTCAAAATGGAAGACCCAGGAGGAGCTCACCAATAAGAAAAGCAGGGAACAAGAATGGAGGGTGAAGGCAATTCAGGCCTGGTGGCAAACTCTAGAGAGTGAAGAATGCTATTTCTCTTCATTTATTCACTCATTGAAGGCATTGTGAATGTTTATGCTGGAAAAGAGAAGATTGGGTAGGGGGAGGAGAAATAGTGTTCAAGTATTTGAAGAGTGATCATGTTGAAGATGGATTAGATTTGTTCTGTTTGACTGCAGAGAGCCAAAAGCAATTAATGGAAATTGAAAAAAAAGTATATTAAATTAGGATTGTCCAAGAGTGGATTGGGTTACTTTGATGAGACTTAAGAAAATAGAATCATAGATGGTGAATTTCTCCTCTTCTGTTGTTGTTCAGTCATTTCAGTCATGCCCATTTTTTGTGTACCTATGTGGGATTTTCTTAGCAAAGATACCAGAGTGATTTGACATTTCCTTCTCCAGCTCATTTTACAGATGAGGAAACTGAGGCAAATGTGGTTAGATGATTTGCCCAGGGTCACACAGCTGCTAAGTGCCTGAGGCCAAACTTAACTCAGGAAGATGAGTCTTTCTGACTCTAGGCCTGGCACTGTATTCACTGTGCCACCTCATTACCCTCTTTCCCCATCTTTGGAGCTCTTTAAACAAAGGTTGAATTACCACAGTGAGTATTCCTTTTGTGTATGAGTGTAATAGTAATGGAATTTGAAGATTCATTCTGAATGCTGCACTTTGTTTTCTGTGAATGTTTTGTCTTGGTTTGTTATTAAATAAATAAAGAGTTCACTATACTGTGTAATCAGAACCTTGAAAAGCTGTTCACAGCAGCAGTCCTCTGGAAAGCTGTTCATGCTTGGCATTACAATGAGTTGGATAAAATGATGTCTAAGGCCCCTCCCAATTCTGAAATTCTGTCAAAAGAATGCTTCTCAGGTCTTTTCTAGCTCTAAATTTATTTTCTTGTCTTTCAACAACAAAAACGATAAGGATTTAATAAATGCCTATGTGCAAGGTATTTGGGACACAGAGTTAAAAAATAGTCTATCCCCTCAAGAAGCTTACATTTTATTAGGAAATATATCATATAAACAGACAAGTAAATGCCGCATAATTTTAGAAAGGATAGCAGTAATCATTCTAGACTTTGGAATCTAGATTTCATTTAGTTTGGAGAAAGGATAGTGACACCTATGTGTGTGGTGTGTGTGTGTGTGTGTGTGTGTGTGTGTGTGTGTGTGTGTGTGTGTGTGTAATCATGACAGAAGAGACTCCTATGTCCAGGAGCCACCTCAGGCCTCTAGAATGCCCTCCTGTCCTCCACATAAGGATGATAAACTTCATTCAATAAGATCAACTACTACTTTGGACTTAATTTTGACTGAGGAGGAAGACTATTTTGTTACAAAGAAGTGACAAGAACCTTGAGAGGAAAGACCCATGTCTATATAATATAGTGGAAAGGGTGACATATTTGGTGCCAGAGGTCCTGGGTTCAAATCCTTGATCTATCTCTTGTTAGAACCTGTAGGCACAATCACTGAACCTCTCCAGGATTTAATTGCCTAATCTATAGAATGAAGGAGTTGGACTAGATGGCTTCTTCAGTCTCTTTCTTCTCTCTATCTATAATCCTATGATCTTAGAGATAAGAAAAAGAATGCTAAGTAATATCAAGTATGTGTTTACTAGATCTTGCAGTAGATTTTTAAGAATTTGTAGATAAGATATATATGAGTTTTGAAGTCATCTTTAGCTCTTTCTTATAATCTCCATGCGAATTCCTCCTTACCATTATATTTTTGTACTCATCTCTTCCATTCTATTCCTATTGCCTTCACCTTCTTCAGACCCTTATCAGTTCATGCTTAGACTACTATATTTAGTCTCCTAATTGTTTTCTCTTCTAGTGTAGCTCCAGTGCAATAATCACAATAGCAATGGTAACTGTGAATACGCCGACACAGTTCTCAGTTGCAAAATATAACAGACTCTCCATAGATAAGACAGAAGTAAAACATATATTCAAACACCAGAAAATCAAATCCCAACACCAGGAAACTGAGTTAATCATAGCAACAAAGAAGTTAATACATTATAACACAGCAGGGAGCACACTATCCTTTAACCTTCCCACAAACAAACACTCACAAGCCTAGATGTCTCCTTGGGTGCATCCTCTCCTCCCTTTAGCTCTAACGGCTCTGACTCCCAGCTTCCTATGGGCTCTGCTCCACCTGTCAGCAAACTCCTCCCATAACAGGCTGCATGTGATTACATTTGTCCTATTAGGAGGCAGGAAGATCTTTGAAGCAGGGAAAATCTTCAAATTCCCTTAGGCCTATTAAGGGACAGGGAAGATCTTTGAATTCCCATTATCATTACATCTAGTCTCTTTGTCTTCAGTGTAAACTAAACAATACTTCCAGATCAGGCTAACTAAAAATAACACATTCTTTATTACCCTCTTACTCAAAAGTCTTCAATGACTCCCTGTTGCTTATAGGAGCAAGTTCAGACTAGTCTCTACATAGCAACCTAGCTTTCTAGCCTTTTCTTCCAATGCTTCCCTACATGTGACCCCTTTGTTCCAACCAAATAGTTAAGTTAATGTGAATATTCCATGACTATGCTTTTGGCTTTCCTGACACCACACTTTTGTTCTTTTTGTTCTATCCATTTGGATGGAATGCCCTTCACAACCCTTTTCATCTATTCAAGGCCTTTTCACCCTTTAAAAAGCTGCTCAAATTCTACTTTCTGTGTAGGGTCTTCCTGAACCCCCCCCCCCCCCATTATATAGTGATATCTCCCACTCCTTTGAACATCTGTAGAAATTGTTGTCTGTACCATCCATTGGGTAATCAAATATTGTCTCTTGTTTTTGGTTTGAATGGTTATTATCTTTTCATTGTCGTGATAATGACTCATTTATATGATACTTTTAGTCAACTAAGTAATAATCATTTATTAAGCACCTACTATATGAGGGACACTCTGCAGGGCACTGGGGATATCAAGCTAAAGGCAAATAATCCTTGTCCTCAAGGATCTTACCTTCTACCCAGGTAGTGCAACGTGAACACACACACACACACACACACACACACACACACACACACATACACACACATATAAAATGAATATAAGGAACAATTTGTGGGGAATACACACAGGTAAAGGTTTCTGAGGTACTTTCTTTACAATAACCATATAAGATAGATAGGACAAGTATTTATATCCTCATTTTACTGATGAAGAAACTGAGCCCCAGATGGATAAAGTGACATGCCCATGTCATTATTTGTTAATCTGAGGTAGGATTTGAATTCTCCTGAATTCAAGTCCAGTACACCACGCTGTTGTTTAACTTGTGTGCTTATGTCTTATCTCCTCAACTAAACTGCAAACTTCTCAAAGGCAGGAACTGTGTATTAGACTTTTTGGTATTTCCCATATCACCTTGTTCATATCCATGCATGATGGATTTCAGTTGACTTAGTTTAATTATTCCAGGGAAATAGTAGGGAATGCAAAGAGTAGACCCCTTCTCTCCATCTCAAGCCCTATCTAGCATTTTAGACTGAATTGGGCATGGGATATTAGATATATAGTAAAAGACTAGGAAGTCCACTTCCTTTTATTTTCTCCTGAAGGGGGAAGCTTCTTAAACTTTTCAGGAAAGATAGCCCACCATAGGGTATCTGAAAACTTAGATTTCATTGAACTAAGAGGCTAGCAGCTTAAAGGAAATTGGTTGACTAGAAAAGTTTTTATTTTCCTTTCTGAAAGTCCCTACAGCTTGATCAACAGAAGGAAGAATTCCAAGGGAGGGGCCCAAGATACAGAAACAGTGACAGAGCTATAAACCTCCTTCCAAAATGCCAGCTTCCTTGAGTCACTGTCATTACTGGGACTGGACATCGCTTCTCCACATGGGCAAACACGAGCTTCCTGTGAGATGGAGAACTTTTAGGGCTGGAAAGAGGACAGAAATCACAACATCACCTTTATTATAGCTCAAATTCCTAGCCTAACATGCTTTCTTGCTAATTATGATAATAGTATTTGTTGGGGAAAATGAGTCTTGTATAAAAGTTATATTAAAAAAATGAGTGTTTCAAAATGGCTTCAAATATGCAAATTAACCTGAACACTAAGCACTTTGGATAGAAATTACTTCAGTGTCATTCATCATTTTATTAGCAGGTAGGTCCCTCAATTAATTTAGAGATTTCATCAATGAGCAAATTAATTAAACTCTTATGGGGGTGGGGCAGGTGTAGAAGTGTCAGAAGGAATTTGTGCTCTTGACAAGATGCACAATTCACCATATCTAATTGTCAGAATCATAATTTTCTACAGTGGAAATTACTGAAATAAATTCCGGGCTGTCTGCTGGTGTGTATTTAATTGTCTAGTATACCTAGAGACAGGACATTACTTGAGATACGTTTTTAATGAAATGTATAGGCTCCTCTGTGTGTGTGTGTGTGTGTGTGTGTGTGTGTGTTTGTGTAAAGAGCCCATTATTTCTCTACAGCTGGAATCATTTATTTTAAACGGATCATCATGGCTGTATGCAGATTGAAGGAGGAAGGCTACTCATTGTTTTACTTCCTATTACATAGGTTATGTCTCTATTTGTTTGAGTGGTATATAGAAGACACACATCAGTTGTAAGGGAGTTCCATACTTATGTGTATGTGTGTGTGTGTGTGTGTGTGTGTGTGTGTGTGTGTGTGTGTGTAATTCTGGTAATGATTATTAGCAAAACATCTAAAATCTTTTACTCTAGGAAGAAAAGGAGTAAAGATATATTTGGGAAGTAAAGAACATCAGTGTTATTTAGTAATGAAGCTGACTTTTTGGGGAAAGTTCATCAACTATAAGAACTGGAAAACACCTTAGAGATCATTCAGACATGCAAAGGTATTAAGGTATTAAAATTCAAAGAGTTTAAGTGACTCATCCAAAGCCACACAGCTTTTAGGTAATAGAGCTGAGACTTGAACACAGGTCTTTTGATTCCAAATTATAGAATCAATGAATTTAGAGCTAGAAGGGACCTTAAAGATTATGGAGTATTATTGATGCCCCTGATACTGCTCCAGAACACTTAAGGGAATAAACTCAAATTATCTCATCCAACTTCCAGACTCTCCAAGAAAATCAAACCAAATTGAATGAATTTCCTTTGGTAGTGCCAGAGACATAGTTAACATGAGGTGAATGGAGCTTTGCCCTAGATTGCCAACATTGTGCCTGCTTCCTGCGGTCCAAAATGGTTCTTTGCTGTTGTGTACTATCTTGTAGTATAGTCACAACCTCTAGGGCTTAGGAGAATTCCTCCTTTCCTACACCAAGGGGAGTGAAGGTCACATCATCATTGTAAGCAGACTGTTTTCTACACCACAAATTCCACCCCCAAATATTTCAACCCGAAATAAATGTGTTTTTAGTTATCGCTTTTGTTAGTGGTATGGAGACATGTCTTACTAAGGCTTATGAGCAACAAGACAAACATACTTTAGCAATATAAACCTTTCCATCCTGGTGGGGTAATATGGACATTATTAATTCTTGATTTGGATGCACAGAGAGGGGAACTGGTATTTTTTTTCCTCTTTACATGAGTGATTCCATTTTAGAATACCCTCCATTTCATTTAGATTGAGTAAGATACTGCTTACTTTTGTGTCAGTTTGCTTTACAAGACTGAGGTTAGAGAAAGGCAAGGTGCTTTGTCAGCAAATTCCTAAAACAAACAACACCTTTATCCTGCCTGCAAAGGCAGTTATAAACAGATTCAAAATGGCACATTTATCTTAGTTTGTAATATAGCAAATTTGTTTTCTTTTACAAAATATCTATTATCCATTCTATTGGTGGGGGAACTCATTTTCAGACTCTTCCCTGTAGTTTTGTACATATGCGAATAAACTTCTTCTGACCTGATACTCAAAATTATTTTTTTGGAGTCATGTGTTTTACCATAACATTAACTCTGGCCACGAAGACAGATACCATTGGTTGAGTGTAATAATAACATTTTTTATGTACTTATTATTTGTAGAGCAGTGTATTTGCATACTATGGAGGTACTTATATTATGAAGAGGATTTTAAAAAAAAGAACAGGAAAGTACAGTGAAAAGATGACAGGTCTCTTTTTCTCAGAAAAGATAGCAAATAGTATGTATTGGCTTCACTCTTCTAGTATCTATCTCTTAAAAGCCAAGTGCAATGAGCATAGGGCAGGGTGATTGGAACTTTGCCCCATATTGCTGACATCTCAGAAATTGCATTTCCTGTGGGTTGGGGAGGTATATTTCCTTCTCATAGAAATCTGTTCTTGTACCCCATACTACATGATCCCCCACTAGTCTGTGCCAAGTGGTTTGACTTCACTCTTTTGCTCACTCCTGGGCCACCATTCCCAGTGGCCTGGGCCTAACATAGCCTCTCCGAGAGTCTGTCTTCTCCAGATTCTTCAGGGGTACATTCCTGACTTTTCTGGGGAATGACCGCCCCCTTTCTTGGTGTGAATATATTTGGGTTAGGCACTGCTGGTCACTTCTCCCCCATAAAACCAATTGTTCTTATGTATTTGACACAGATGAAAGAAATCCTAGGTATATATCTAATTCAATGTATTTAATTTTATTTTACTTTAAACTTAAAAAAAGAACAGAGCAAGTAAACAATGGGAAATCCAATAATTAGAGGTCACAATATTTGTGTGAAGGAGGAAACATAGAGATCAGCTCTCCAAATGGGTGAGGATTCTTACTAACTTTACCCAGAAATTCAAAATGGGATCGCTCTTGATTATAGTCAACCCATTTATTCTCTGGGTTCTACTATGGTTGATACACCAGGTTTGTGAAGGAAGATGGAAGAGAAGATGACATGCTTGGTAATGTAGTGTGCTAGGCAGCAGTGTCTCATTTCAGTTCTTCAAGTTGGAGATGTATTTTATTTTATTGCTTTTTTTTGGAGGGGGGAAGGTAGGGCAAGTGGGGTTGAGTGACTTGTCCAAGGTCACATAGCTAGTTTTTGTGTTAAGTGTCTGAGCCTGGATTTGAACTCAGGTCCTCCTGATTCCAGGGCCGGTGCTCTAGTCCCTGTGCCACCTAACCGCCCCTGGAGATATATTTTAGATAGAATGCTATAACTGGAATCAGAAAGACCTGAAATTGAGTCCTGCCTTAGACATACTAGCCATGTGACTCTGAAAGGCACTTACCTTCTCCCCAGCCTTAGTTTCCTTGTTTGTAAAATGAAAAATTCAGACTAGATGTCCTCTAAGGGCCTTTCCAATTCCAAATCCCTCACTCAATGATCCTGTTGTATTTAAAATTTTATAATCTAACCCCCCTCCTAACTTTCCAGTCCTCTTTGTGGTCTAGTTATGCTGTTCCTCACACTTCATCAGCTATCACTCTGTCTTTACATTAATTGTTCCCTGTATGTAGAAGGTTCTATTGAACACAAAACAACACAGTATAATGCAGTACAATAGAACAGAATAAAAACTCAAGTGCCTACTACATGCTAATGGGGAAATTCAATGCACAAAAATTAGTGGGGTGGAGGTAATACTTGGTGTTGAACTATGTTGAGGTTGCCAAGCAGAGTGGCTAGTGGGAAATGAAGAGATGCCTGGGAATTCTGAGACCTCTCTATAAAAGCAGATTTTTTTTTTTAGAGCAATTGGGGTTAAGTAACTTGATCAAGGTTACACGGCTAGTCATTATTTATGTGTGGGTGCTCATTTTCTGAGACCGGATTCGATCTCGGGGTCATCCCAACTCTGAGGGCAGGTAGTTGTGTATCTATGAACTGCTTTTCATTACTATTATCTGAATTAAACCTTAAGGCATACTGGGATGTCCCTAGTTACAAAAAGCATATTGTCACATTACATGACAATCTAATTATTTCTACAAATTAAAATCTCAACAATCATCTTGAGAGTCAGGCAAAGTAAATAAGAGTAAGTAGCAGGATCCCAGAGAACTAAAGGGAAAGAACTTGGAATTGTTTTGAGTTAAAATTTTAGAACAAAATCCCAATGCCTTTGGAAAAAAAAAAACAGATCTTAGTCTAATCTTATCTGTGTACCTTGTAAAAGAATAATCTATTTAGATCTAGAACTGAAAAAACAAAACACCTTCAGAAGTCATCCAGGCCAATCTTTTCATTCCTGTCTAATTCTCAAAGTGGCCAAGGTTAAAAAGCCATAAAGTGGCAGATTTGAACTCATTTTTGGCTGTCATTCTTTCCACTATGACATACTGTCTTCCCTGATATTCCCTCAAATTTTATGCAATTTTCCTTTCCAAATCCAGGGCAAACTGCTCTAGAAACAATTGACTTAGAATCAGAAAGCTGAATAACACCCTGAGATGGCATTTATTCAATCTCTCTGTTTGGGGGTAAATATTCCTAGGTCTGACCAAATCTTCAAAGAAGGAGGCTACAGGCTTCCTTGGTAGTGTATTTGTACCTCTAATGTTTATCTTAGTGCCTGGTACATGGTTGATTGCATTCTATCCTTTCATGAGCAGCAAATTTCTCTGATTCTTAATTTACATATTCTGTGCTAAAATTTAAGCCCATTCTCATTCAATCCATCTTTAATATTTTTTAAGGTTTAATAGGTTTTTAAAAGAATAATTTTTATTGGTGAAGGATTTTTTAAGCACATGCAAAATCTCTCCATAGAAATCCAACAAATCTGGTCAAAATACAAATATATATATTTTGGAGGGCAACTGGGGTTAAGTGACTTGCCCAAAGTCACAGGGCTAGTAAGTGTGTCAAGTGTCTGAGGTCAGATTTGAACTTAAGTCCTCCTGACTCCAGGGCCTGTGCTCTATTCACTGCGCCACCTAGCCACCCCACCATGTAAATATTTTACTTTAAAATACAGAAATCTGATCCTAATCTTTTCACATCACATCTTTGTTTCCTTTATATTTTTGAAAATTTTATAAAGTTCTCTTCCAAATTTCTCTTTTCTAGAACACAGTTATGTTGTAGCCTTACAAATAATTTTCAAGAATTATTAGGACTTCTCCTTTCCAAAGAAACAATAACATAAATCCTCAGCAAACTGGACTGCCCATACATTTTGGTTTACCTCCACCCATATTTCCTTAAGGAATTCTCTTCCTCCCCTGGTTCTATCTCCATTCCCCTCTCCCCATCCCCCTTTTCTCCAGTTGCCTAGGCCAACAAACAGTACCCATAAGCAAATCCATTCAGCTGTGCTCAGGATACAGATTCCCATGAAAAGGAAACACAAAGGGATTATAAAGGAGAGGCATTGGCTTGCTGCCTCATTTTTACCCAGTCCAACCTGATTTCTTTTAGCTCTGGGAAATTGGATTATTGCTTTTGTTTATTGCTGTTTGAAACCTTTTTTTCCTCATAGACTATCTTTCTAAAATCACTCTTCATTTGGTTGCTTATCTATCAAAATTCTTCATACTGTAATTTGCTTGCAGGGGTTTCCAGCTAACAACTTATATTTTCATAGTATTTTAAGGTTCACAAAACATTTTCCCCATGATAAGCCAGTATATTTGACCCTAGTGGGATGTAAACTCTTTGAAGTCAGGGACTATTTCTTTTTGCCTTCATATCTCTGGCAGCCAGCATGGCACATTGCAAATACTCGGTGCTTACTAAATATTTCTTGAATTGAGGTAGGTAATGCAAATATTATCATCCCATTTTACAGGTGAAGGTACTGAGGCTTGGAGAGACTAAATGAATCATTCATGGCCACCCAATGTTCAAGAACTCATCCTTGAACACTGAATATCCTTATTCCAAGTCCAGTATTTTTTTCCACCTGTAACCACAGCACCTGACTGTTAATGAGTATATAAGGCAGCCATCTCATAATTACTCCAGGATGTTTCCTTCCAGAGCTTTTCAACTACCTGGCAGACTTGGACCTGACTTGTAGTACATAGTAATCTCCAGATCTCTTTTTGTCATGAAATCCATGTTATTTCATCCCCAAGAAATCATTTTGATCTGGTTGAATAACATCTTATGTATAGTATAGTGTCCTATTTTAGCTTGTCAAGATAATTTTGTTTTTTTACCAATATTCCTCATTTGGTCTCCTGGGCAAAATGTAACACTGAGTCTCAGTGTACAGTTTAGCCCTTATTAAATAGGTTAAGAAACTTCCAGGGTTGGTAGATCAAAACTACCTGTGAGAAGGAAGAACTGAGACATGTTGGCAAAGTTTGGGAGCATCAGGGAGGGGAGGAGGAAGGACCTGGGAAGAACTAATATTTTTTCGTTTACCAGGGAGGTGTACTAGTTGTTCTCCTGACTTGCCCTGGCATGATCACTTTGTACCTTTGGCTTGGTAACAATATCCACATAAGTAGCTCATTTGTATCTAAAAATGAGCAAATGGCATTCTCTGGCAATGGGCAGCTGCTTACATGGTATCTTTAAAAAAGACAAAAGAAAGCAAATCCATACTCCATTCCTGTCCAGGAGATTCTTCAATCAAAGTGAAGGATGTAGAGTTGGCCACTTTGTCTCACGAAAGCTGCCAGGGAAACACACAGTATAATTAGTAACCCTGAGTGGTGCCAAGTGAGGTATACAGAATGTTTCTTTGCTTTTGCTCGTAAATTTCAACACAGGTTGGAAGACACAAAACCCCAATTCATTAGGGAGACAGATCTAATCTGATTCAACAGTCCTGGGCCAAGTTTTGACAACCTAAGGGATAGGTTAAGTGACTTCAGGACTCTTATCCTGTATTTGACAATAGGTTGGACCTCTATACCACCCTCTCCCACATGTACACACATACACACATATATGTATATATATGTTTCTATATCCATATAATCCATTTATCTATATTATCTCATGAACTTTTCTTATGTAGTTGGTTGAAAAAATGAAGTTCTTCTTAGAAGACCATTCCCTCCTGCCTCTTACTCTTCATCCTTTCCCTTTGGATTGTGTTTTATTTTTTTAAAGACCCATTTATTGGATCTGCAGCTTTTTTACGACCATTCCTTAAAATGCATTTTAAACTACTTAACTATTGTTAAAAGGAGGAGGGAGAATATAATAAATGTTTGTGGAACTTAAAAATCAATAGCATCAATTTTTTTGTATGGGGCAAGCTTGGGCAAACTATGCCAAGTGGGCCACATCCCACCCCACACCCCTTGTTAGCCTGTTTGTGGAAGTTTCCCCATCCCTGGTAGGGTTATGAAATGAGAACAGTTTTATGGTTTAAAAAGGTTTTGTTGTTTTTAAAAAGGCAAAAGTCATTCTTAGAGCCAAATAAAAAACAGTGTTTTTATATTACCTTGTAAGATCAAAATGTATATTACAATCATTTGAGGTAGATATTATGAATATTATCTATTCAATAGGACAAAAATTGTTCCTGGGAGAGAATAAATTACTTTTCCCATTTCACACGGTTAAGTTTTGGAGTTAGGACTCAAGTTTTCTTACTCATAGGATAATTTCTTTCCTTTTTTTCTTTAAAAATTATTAATAGTTTTTGTTTTTGTATCAGTCAATTCTGCATTTTATTCTTACTCCCTCAAAGTGGATCTTCTATTATAACAAACAAAAATAATTAAGGAAAAACAGCTGATAATGGTGACTGCATTTGACAATATATGCAATAATTTGTTCCTTTCTGTTCCATCTCCCCATGGAAAGAGTAAAAGTATATTTCATTAAATGTTTTCCCAGGTTTATTATTGGTTTTTCATTTATTCAGAGTTTGCTTCCTTTTAGTATTCTTTTCGTTTACATTGTTTTAATCACTGTATATTGTGTTCTTCTGGTTCGCTCATTTCTCTTTGCCTTAGTTGATACAAATGTTCCCATGTTTCTTGGAATTCCTCATAGTCACCATTTCCTTTTACACTATAATATTCCACTATATTCATATACCACACTTTGCTCAGCCATTACTCAATCAATGGACAATAGTCAGTTCTTTGCTACTGCCTAATAGTGGGTTCCACACTGCCTTTCCCACTAAAATATGCTGTGTGAGCACTCACTAGACACTGACTGATTGTTAGGTGATGGTCCAAGTCACATTGTCTCTCCAATCTTCTTTTCTCTTATTTGCAAACTAAGTGAAGAATTCTTGCTACTGTTAATCTCAGGACAAAGTGGTGGCAGAAATGAATAAAGAATCTTGGAATCCTTTGAGCTTAAGAGATACATCCAAAGTATCCTTTCTATTGTTAGCTTCTTGTAAAATCATTTGTGTGGTGGTGGATAAGTTGTTCCTCATAGAGACTGAATGTATCAAACTTGTGGCAGTGGGCCTTCTTATTTATTGCCAGCAAAACACCTGAGTGCAGTCAAACCAGAGCAAATGTAATCAGAAAATGTTTAACTAAATAAATAAAAATATGATATAATGTAGATAATGTTAATATGTGGTAATCTAAGTCAATACATAGACTGCAAGGATTTGTTTCCTTTTGAGTTTGATCATTGATTAATTAGATGGCCTAATTTGTAGGGTACTGGCAGAGATAGGTTAGTGGGTGAAAGTGCTGGGCCTGAATTCAAATCATGCCTCCGACACTTGCTAGCTGTTCTAATCTCTGTACTTAGTACTGAGACACCTACCTCATAGATTTGTTTTGAGGATCAAACGAATAACATATAAAGTGCATTATAATTGCTATTTGTTATTATTATTGTATACTTATAGAAAAACAATGTTTATTCCCCCCTATTATGATTTGCAGTAAAAACAAAGCAAATAGTATCACTAAGTTCTGGATCATTGAACAGTAGTGGAGTAAGATATAAGACAAATCTTGGAGGAAGAGAAAGAATGTAAAGGTTGATCAGAGTGACTTGAACATAGTAATCATTTAATGTTTGTTGACTGACTGAAGATACAGTTACTTAAAAGCCCTCATTATTTAGGCTGAACCAGGTTCTTGAGTTGGTTGTCCTGGCCAACCCTTCATCAATACCTAGGTAGTTCCCTTCTTGTTTTGAGAAAAAGAGCAACAGTGAGGGAGCTATTCTTTTCCTGTCTGGTTCTGAGTGGAAGTCCCCAGGGGAACCTCATCTGTGGGCTTTCAACTTGAGAAAGGGAAAAAATATTTGTGAGTATCTGTCCGTACTCTGATGTGACAAAAGCCCCATTATGGGGAAGGCTGCCCAAAGTGTATATGTAAATTCTGGCTTTGTATGTGCATGTGAGAAGAGAGGAGTTTATTTGTTAGATGGAATTAAAAAGGGCTGAATAGATTGCTGGATTTGGAGGAAGACCTGAGTTTGAATCCCACCTCAGATATTGATTAGCTGTTTTTACCCTGGATAAATCCCTTAACTTCTCTATGATTATATTTTCTTCTCTGTAACATGGGAGTTGGAATTGTTGACCTAAATTCTCTCCCAGTTTTAATTATATGATGTGAGATTCATCACAAATATCCTTTTTTATTGAAGAATGCTTAGATTTGTACATTTCTCCTCCTAGATAAATTAGTTCAGGGTGACACCCCGGCTCCTTTTACTACATTAGTTCTGAGCATGTTGTTGATGTAATCTTGGGGAAATTGGTTAAACATAGCATTTATTGGTCCTTACTTTCCTAATCTGTAAAATGAGGGAATTTGATTAAATGCATTCTAATGATTATTTCCATTTCTAATTGTCTGGTCTTCTATATCCAGCCAGTAGATACAGGTCAAACTTAGAAAGCCCCCTTACCTTATTCTGACTTCTTTCTCATTTTCTGTTGTGCTCTTTCTCAGGATAAGCCTAGGAGAAAGAGAAATAGTCCCTCTTCCTCTCATACATCTACCTCTCTTTCTCCTTCTATTCTTCTTCTCCCTTTGATACTATCTGTTTTCTTAAATTATATATTTCAAGGCTAGTGAAATTTCCATCCCCTAAAATCATCACTGGGAAAAATTGTTTAAAAGTTTAGGATAATAAAACAAGCTGGCAAGAGGGGGAGGTATGTAATTGCTGTTCTTTGTGTAGACCACTAAAGCCATATGTTTTAACCATCTAAGGACAGCAGGGATTTTGCTGTTTCTGAGTCGAGTGTAATGCCCAGCTCCCCACTCCCCCCGCCCCCCGCCTTTTCCCTTTCAGAAAAAAAATAAGTAGAATTAATTTTCATTGGGATTAACTAAATCTCTTTGTTCTTTTATGTTGGCAACATGAGGTTTCAACAGACCTCTGATCTTGCATTGAATAAAAATATAGTATTACAATCAAACTCCAAGGCTGGGGGCTCGAACCCAATTTGGATTAAACTGCATTGTAGAGAGCATTCTTTAGCTAATAGAGGGATCGTCCAGGGAGCTGATGCTGAAGGACTGCCTCACTCTCTGCCCCCTCCCCATGAGCTTTTCCAATACATAGTGTTTCTTTTGTTACACAAATCCAAGGCCGATCACTAGGAGGCTTATCATCCGAGTCGAGTCGAACGTTCAGAGCCTACAATCCTACATAAAGCTGTCACTGAGGTTGAAGAGGGGAAAGTAAGCAGACTCAGATCCAGGCAAAATAGTGAAGCAGAAAAAAAGCAGCCTTTAGTATCCCTTTCATTTCCCCTTTCATTATTCTTCTTTTCCTCTTGGTGATATTCTCCTCCTTCAGAGGTGCCTAAAACCTTCCATGCCTCACTAGATTCTACCTGAATTTAGCACCCTTAGGTCAGATTCTATGTTCTAGAGTCTGAAGAATGTGCACCCTCTTCAGACTTACCTGCCTTTTGTCCCATTCCTTCTGTTTGTTAAGCTAGCTAATATTCAACCCTATTCCTCCTCTTCCCCTCCTCTTTCCCCTTCTTTTATCTCTCCTTTTCTTCATCCTATCCCATTTTCTCTACCCTTTTCACTTCACTTCTTCTACCTGTTTCTTTCTCATTTCACTCCTTTCTCCTCCATATCTCTCTCCTCCAATTTATTGAAGCACAGGAGAGGTAGGACTCTCTTATTGTTATTCTTTGTCTTTCTCTTCTTTTCCTTCCTCCTTTCTTCTCCTTTCCTTCATCCTCTTCTTCCTCTTTTCCTTCCTCCTCTTTTTCTTCTTTTTTATTGGGCACCCTCTATGTACAAGACAAGGCTCTATATCATTGGGGTATAGAGAAGTATGTAAGGAGATGAACTCTCCTCTCAAGTTACTATCCAACTGGGGGAAAATAGAGACATGTAAAGAAATACAGTAATATAAACAGGCAAAATGAATACGTGGTTCATTTTGAAACCACCAGGACTACTCTTCTCTCCCTAACTCAGAACCAAACAGCGGAGAGAGGAAGGAGCAGACTGGGAGGTGAGCCATTAAACCATGCTCTCCTCTCACTCAACTTGACTGGAAAGTGCTTTTCTCTGTACAGTCTCCCTACATGTATACATATATGTGTATCTCTCTGTCTCTCTGTCTCTGTCTCTGATTCTCTCTGTCTCTGTCTCTCTAATATATATATATATACACACACACGCATATATATATGTAGTTTTGCTCGATCTATATCTATCTAAACTATATCTTTCATTTTGCCTGTCCTTTGACCCTTATTGATTTTTATAGTGAAATTTCTCAACCATCGCTGTTCTTCAGAGACCCCAGCTGTGAGGTCAAAGTCTCTAGCCCTCTTTTTCACCAGCAGGAATCCTGGCCCCAGGGAGAGGAAAGGGCTCTTGTAAGCTTCATTGTCAAATAAATGACAGAGACAAAAGAACTTTCTTGAGTTCATGGGGGGGTGGGGGGGATACTAATCACTGAGAGCTGGAGTGGTAAGAGAAAGCTTCAGGGAGAAGGCTAGACTTGAACTGACTTTGAAGGATATAGTTAGATAATTTGGTATGTGCCAAACAATGTCAGCTCATCATTACTTTGTGCCTGGAATATTCCAATAGTCCCCATATTTATCTTTTATTGCCTTTTCCCTCTACTTTATTCAATCCATTCTTCACAGCTATGTTCCCTAAAATGTATTGTAGACCATTCCCTTTCTAAAAAACTTTAAACCTCTTCTTATTATTTTTGGAATAAACTCTGATTTCCCCACCTCTCATTAAAGCTTTCTAACCCTCTGTCTCCATGCCCCCCCTCCCTTTTTCTATCCCTTTCCTTCTCCTTTCCCTTTTCACTTGTTTCTTAGTTCTTTTTATGTCATGGACCCTTTCAAAGTCTGATGAAGGCTATGTATGGACTAATATTTTTAAATAACTGAAGGGCATGATAAATTTTATTCCGAGGTTAGTGAAAATAAAGAGGTAAGAATTCTGTCATCTAAATTCATGCGCACCCTGAAATTATCTGTAATCCAGTTTTATTCAAACTTAATGTGTTACTATTTCTGAGGGAATATTTTTATTTTAATTTTCACAAAGAACTTCTGGAAACAGTGACTGCTCCAAGAAGCAACTCCCATTGCCAGTAAGGGACAGATCCTGGGATCTGGGGCAGTTCTAAGAGCAGCAGTTCTTTATTCTGGATTATAACCTCTATATTTGATGCCATTCCAAGTTTTTTCTTCAACTGCTGGACCATACTCCATGATGGTGAGATCTCAGGAAACAGATTCTGGCCCAGGAAGCATTTTTTCTGTTCTCCTTTAGACTTTGTAGGCCTAATGTGCTCACCTGGCCTCATTGGCTGGGATAGACCATGGTTAAATGTCATAGAATCTTAGAAACTCAGAGAACATCTAGTACCACCTTTAATTGACCAGGAGCTCCCCTTCACAATATTTTGCCAAAATGATTATTCAACCTTTGTCTGAAGACCTCTAGTCAGGGAGAAACTAATACCTTTGAAGCTGTCCATCCCATTTTTAGACAACTCTGTTCTTAGGAGGTTTTTCCTACTGTTGACAATAGGTGATCTTTTCTTTGGCTTTACAAAGGGAGTTAGCACACTAAATGAATATCACCCACTAATATGAATCATACCAGACATAGCCTTTTAAATAAATGTTAGGATTTTTTTCCCTTAAAAAAACAAAAAGGCCAGAGTTTAAAAACAAATGGTTGTGAAGTCATATTTCCAACTAAAAACTCTAGAGAGATAAAGGCTGTTGAAGATTTGGCTGATCCACCAGGCAGTTTCTTTAAAGTTTTACTGAATCTTATTAATCCTTTAAAACCTAGGACAAGACTCACATCTTCCATAAAGTTTTCCCACATGACCACAGCATGTTCTATTCTCTGTGCTTCATACTGGGGCACCTGGAAAATGCATGCCTTTTCTCTGGAAGCACTAGTTTATAATTTCAAATGAGGTTTTGGATTTGTCTTTTTAAAAATGCCTTCTAAATAGAAATTCTGTTCTGTGTATAATGCAGGCTACAAGGATTTTGAGGCTCACTTTTTGCTTAGGTTTCCAGAGGTGCCATCCCTGATGTTGAGTTTCCATAAATTTAACTATGGAACTTGGATGAAGGAAAGGATCTCATTGACCAATGAAAGGTCAGTTTGGCAACTTCAAAAACGAAAGACCTCCCTAGTTTTAGAGAGGGAAGGAATAAGTAACATAGAAAGTAGCTATCATTAAAGCAATAGTTCATGTTGAGAAGCTTAACTCCCCAATGGCTTCCCATCTCTATTTTAATACAGTAAAATAAAATGTCTTATATGTCTGTCTCATGGGCCCCTCTATTTAGAAAGGTCAAATTGTACAAGAGACAGCATGGGACAATGGGGGCAAAGCTAGGGAGCCCTGGATTCAAATCCTACCTCTGACATGCTGACTATGTGATGCTGGATGAATTACTTAGATTCTTAATTCTCTGGTTAACTAATTTCAGAGAAGGTGCTGGCCTGCATTGGAAAGGGAGTTTCCTTACTTGGGAGTTTCTTAAACCAGTGTAATCATAGGTCCAGGCCTTGTCCTTATGCATTACAATGAAAGAGTGTTAGGTCTGATAACCCGAATTCAGATTCCATTGCTGACTCTGATTAGCCGTGTGACCATGGGCATGCCATTGAAACTTTCTGAGTTTCAGTTTTCTTATCTGAAACATGGTATAGTATTTGTATTTGCACCTATTTCATAAGGCTGTGAGTAAAGCACTATGTAAAGTATTAAATAAATGTTACTTATTATGATTTTCATATTGCAGTTCACTGGCCTCTTGATATTTCTGGGAATTTCTTGATATGAGAATGTGAAGTAGCTGCCTTCATAGATTACACACTGGGGGACTTAGTGTGGAGGGACACTAATTGTCTTTTTTCAAAAAAAGTTTAGCAAATAGATTTTGAGCTCCTGTCCATCTACCCTCACATCAGCTTTCAAAATTCTGAGATGGTTAGTAGTTCAGAAATGCTTTTCATCAACCCGGTCTTTTCTTCCTCCTTACCCCAGATCTCACTCATACTTTCTACCAAACTGGTAACATTGCTTTCGGGTAGGCACGATGATGTATACTGATGATTTTTTTCTATCAGTAAAAATTTTACAATAACTTCTGCTCCCCCCAAAATACAAAGAAAAGTAAGTTAGAGATGTGTACAGAGGGTCAAAATTTCTCAACTTTCACTAGTCTTCCTTCTTCTGGATAGGGAAACACTGGAGAAATCCCAACATTCCTTGGGACAACTCATGATGACAGGTAACATTTTCTAGGTAAAACTATGGCCTTCAGGGCATTGCACTGGCCATTTTGGCTAGAAAAAAATTAAAGTAGTACAGGGCCTCTATTTATTTATCTAAAACAAGTAAAAGATTCAGGGCTTGTATTTATTTATTTAGCAGCATTATACATAATAGGTACTTAATAAGTGTCAGTTCAATGAATAAATGCCTCTTGAAGGAACTGAGTAAGATAATCAAATGCTTGGTAGACCCAGAGAATGTTAGAGCAGGAAGGAACTTGAGAGATGATGTAATTTAACGTTCATTTTACAGAGGAGGGAAATGAGGTCCAGGTGCGCTGGTAAAGTCTAAAAAAAGATATACATACAGATGTACATACACAAACTACTTTTAAGTTTAATCTGAATTATTGACATTTTCTCCATAACTTTCTTAAATCGAGACAATTAACAAATGATAAATCAAGCCCTGATTTGTTGCATTTGCTTATTTCCAAGGTATAAATGCTCAAATAGCTCTTCCTAGTTTGATTTGGCTCTACCATAATCCTGGGTCCAGAGAGGAGAGATCACTTGTGATTTCTCTAGGTATCATACTGTCCTTTCATTTTAAGTTTTATCAACACAGAGGCATTTTTGTTATCCTTTAGTCAAATTATTATTTCCATGGTCCATACTATTCATGAGTGTCTTTCCTGGGGTCATCTTTTATTGCACTTAGATAAAAGTTCTGAGATCTTGTGGATTCCAAACAAGGACACACACATACACACACACACACACACACACAGAGAGAGAGAGAGAGAGAGAGAGAGAGAGAGAGAGAGAGAGAGAGGAGACAGAGAAAGAATCCTAATAGCCATGTTTATTTTCTTGCCACCAGGCTTCAGTTGGCACTGGCCTATTATGATCTTCGAAGCATTGACCCTCCCCAATAAATGGGACTTCATAATCCACTAATTGCTTGAATGCTGGACTTTTGAAAAACAAGGAGATGGAGAGAACTGACATGGAGTTGGAGACTATGGTGAAACAGTTGAAAGTGCTGGAAATAGGTAAATCAACCCTGGCTGCCTCCCCACTCATACCAGGATGTTCAACCTCTGGGAGGAGTACCAGATGTCTTGTGCTTCTTTCATTCATCATATATAAATCCCCAGATTGCTGCCTTATTTGTGAGTGAAAACTCAACTTCCAAAAACTGAGTTTCCAGATTATTTATTTATTTAGCTTTTTGGAGGGGTAGGGCAATTGGGGTTAAGTGACTTGCCCAAAGTCACATGGCTAGTAAGTGTTAAGTGTCTGAGATGGGATTTGAACCAAGGTCCTCCTGACTCCAGGGCTGGTGCTCTATTCACTGCACCAGCTAGCTGCCTTGGATTTTATTTATTTATTTATTTATTTTATTTGAGTTTTCAGGTTTTTGCCCTCTGTGATATGTAGGAATAGGTATGGGACAGGGCTATGGTCTGTAACATAGTGAACTGAAAGTCATAGATTATGACATAGGCCAATACATTGATGTAAACAAGTGTATGCTATATGTGTATGTACATCTACATATCTACTTTGATTAAATGTATTTCTAAAGTAATGAGGTGAGGAATCACTAATAGAGGTGATTCAGTGAAGCATATGAAAGGATGTAAGCTAATGCCCATTGCTTGTGTGGGGTGTGGCAAATGAATCAAGTGATTTTATTGGTGGACACATTCATAGAAACAAATATACATAGGGCCATATGTAGAAACCATGCAGGCACAAGAGTTAAGGGAAGATTATCAGCTAGCTGCTCTGAAACTCTAACAGAAAGAACAGCAGTTTGGCTTGGCTAACATCAATACATACCCATTTCTTGTGGAGTGGTGGTCATTACATACTCTATAAGTATGGGTTCTTGTTTTAGGTTTCTTTAATCCAAAGAAGACTGAACAATTTTCTGACCCAAAATAAAAGTGCTGGAGAGAGTTTGGCACTCTTAGCCAGAGTAAGGGGACAATACTCATGTCTATGGCATTCAGTAAAATCTCTTTGCTGAAAATACATTGTGTTAGAATTGGAAGGAACTTGGACATAGATAATTTAGCCAACTCTATTTAATTTTATAGATGAGAAACTGAGGCTCAGAAGTGACAGTAATCAACTTGGCTAACCTCAAACAGGCTGTAAGTAGAGTAGTTAAGATCTGAACCTAAATCTTGTGATTACAAATCCAGTGCCTTTTCTCTTATTGTATTAATCATGCAATTCTTTCCCCATTTGTTGAACAGATATTTATTTATTTTTCTTTTAAAATAATATTTTATTTTTTCCAATTACACTAATAGACAATTTTAAAACATTTATTTTTAAAAAATTGAATTTGAAACTTTCTCCCTTCTTTTCTCCTAACTCCCTTCCCTCCTTCCCAACCCCTCTCCCTAAGATAGTAAGCAATTTAAATAGGTTATATAAGTGCAATCATGTAAAACATATTTCCATATTAGTCATGCTATAAAAGAAGAAACAGACCAAAAGAAAAAATCCCACAAAAAGTGAAAATAGTATGCTTTGATCTGCATTCATAATTCATCAGTTCTTTCTCTGAATGTGAAGATCATCTTCCATTGTGAGTCTTTTGCAATTACCTTGGATCATTGTATTGCTGGGATGAGCTAAGTCATTCATAGTTGATCATCATACAATGTGGCAGTGACTTCATACAGTGTTCTGGTTCTGCTCATTTCACTTTGTATCAGTTCCTGTTTTTAAGTCTTCCCAGGTCTTTAAAAAACTCTGCCTGCTCATCATTTCTTATAGCACAATAGTATTCCATTACATTCATATACCACAACTTGTTCAGTCATTCCCTAACTGATGGGCATTTTCACAATTTCCAATTATTTGCCACCACAAAAAGAACTGCTATAAATATTTTTGTATATATAAGTCCTTACCCTTTTTAAAAAAATGATCTCTTTGGGAAATAGAACTAGTGGTGGTATTTCTGGGTCAAAGGGTATGCACATTCAACAAATACTAACTAGTTGTATGACTCCTAGAAAACAAACTTTGTCTACTACAGTTTCCTCAGCTTTAAAGATGGGATTGTAATAGTGCTTACCACCTCATAGGGTTGTTGTGCGGATCAAATGCAATAATATAAGGTAGGTGTTAGTCTCACTTTACAGATGAGGAAACTGAGCCACAGAATGATTAAACAACTTATCAATTTATAAACAGCTTTTTGAGGGATAACTACTTCATTATGGCTCATGATTTTTTTTTCTGTTGTTTATCGCAGTTTAACCTGGTGTGTTTAAACTCTTGGATGCTGGACTTTACCCAGGCTGTTCTGAATCTGGGGTTTCTGGCTGGGGCTTTTACTCTATGCTATGCAGCAGACAGGTAAGTATAAAGGTGAGAGTCTATTTTAAGTTAATGCATGTAACTACAAAGATGAACATATTAAGAGCTAAAAAGAAAAAATGATTTTCCAAATTTGGAACTCCCCCAAATTCTAAAGTTCTAAGTTTGTGATTAATTCACACTTTTTTATTTGATGGGATTTCATCTTTTCAAATTGTGACTTCCATCTCCTGATGGAAAACTTGTTTTGGCTGTGTCTTGACTGTTATTCATTAGTAAATTGGAATAAAGGTGCTTTCATAACAGCCAAAGAGACAAGCAATGTGGCCTATTAAACCATTCTTGCCTGTTTGGTGATTGATTGGCTTCCATAGGAACTGATTTCACTCCACCTGAATCACTGTGAAATCATAATCTGAATTGATCAAATGGTCAGGGCAGGGTGAGTTACAGGCTATGGTTTGATTAGTTCAGTCATATGGACCTAGTCTTGGTTTTTACTATTTCTTAGGTTACTAGCTAAACAATCCACATGTTTCTATTCTACAGATTTAGAGTGCATATTTCAGCAGAAGATGAGAATGTGCTTTCTCCCAAGGATTTGCAGTTAATCCACAAATAACATGGAAATAGTATATGTAACAAATGAATTGATTATGTCATATTTGAAAAAAATAGTGAGAATCAAAGACAATTTTGAAAGACTTATAATGAAAAATATTATCCCTCTCCAGTGAAAAATAGAGTCTGAATGCAGATTAAAGCATACTTTTTAATTTTATTTTTCTTGGGTTTTTTTTCTGTGTCTTCTTGTGCAGCATAGTTAATATGGAAATGTTTTGCATGGCTGCACATGTATAGTCTATATCAAATTGCTTGTCTTCTCAAGAAGTGGGGAGGAAAGGGACAGAGGGAAAGAATTTGGAGCTCAAAATTTTAAAAAGTAAATAAAAATGTATATGTAATTGAGAAAAAATAAAAAATAGTGAGGCACTGTCAATCTCTCTTTTTAAAATACAGGCATTTTAGATATTATGCAGAGCTATAAGATTTGAGATGTCACAAATTAAAATTTGGAATATCCAAAATGAGTCCATCAAATTTATCATTTGTGTAGCAAGTCATGAAATAATGTGAAACAGTGATTTTATGATTAATAAGACCAGATAAGTTGTGATAGTTCTAAAAGATACTATCAAAAGTCTCTCTGAAACATCAATTGTTATGGAAAGTATGGTTTTTGTGAAGCATGACCATGAAACTGCTCCTCTCAGCCCCAGGATCAGGTGGATTTGCAAGCAAACATTTAAAGAACAATTAATTTCAATGCTACATAAACTGTTTGAAAGGCATCTTAGCAAATTTCTTCTATGAAATAAATACAGTCTTGATACTTAAACCAAGGAGGCAAATGAGAGAAAGGAAACTGTCAACCAATTTCCTAAATGAATATTGATGCAAAACATATATGTAAAATATTGGCAAGGAGTCTATAGCAATATATCACAGAGATCATACAATAGGATGAGGTTGGGTTTATACCAGGGATACAGGGATGGTTCAATATTAGGAACCGTCTTCTCCTTGATATTCTCTATTTTCTAGATTTTTGTGATACTGCTGTCTCCTGGTTCTTGCGCTACCTGTCTGGCCATTCCTGTCTCCTTTGCTTGATCTGTGTCTGGATCATGCCCACTAATAGTAGATATCCCCCGGGGCTCTGTCCTGGGCCCTCTTCTCTTCCCCCTATATACTATTCCACTAGGGGATCTCATCAGCTCTCACAGATTGCTATCATCTCTATTCAGATGACTCAGATGTGTTTTTCTAGCCCCTCTTGATCTCACCTTGCATCGCTAGTGGCCGATTGGACATTTCAAACTGGATGTCCCATAGAAATCTTAAGCTTAGCATGTCCAAGAAACTAAACTCATTATCTTTCCCCTAAAACCCTCCCTTCCTCCTGACTTCTCTATTAATGTTGATGGTACCATTATCCATTCACCCAGGCTTGCAACCTAAATGTTATCCTTGACTCCTCCCTCTACTGCTTCTTCCTCTCCTTTTCCCTCTTTCTCTCTTCTTTATTCCCCTCCCTCTCTCTCTCCCCCCCTCCCCCTCTCCCCATATCCAATCAGTTATCGT